>BSBK01000745.1:167500-767500 GCA_027943335.1 Chamaecyparis obtusa | reverse complement strand
CTTTATTCTTTTCCATCAGGTGTGTAATGACTATTTTAGATTCATCATTCATACTCCCTTCAGATGATATCTCAAGTATCCCAACATGTTCTTGTGTGGATTTCAACTCATTAGATAGACACTTTCTCACCCTCAATGACATTTCCAATTTCCTTTTTAGATCATCAATCATCTCATGTTCATTTTCCAATTCAAACTCAAGATTATCAATCTTCTTAGCTTTCTTGTAACTTTTCATTGCTATGATCTTTTCACTCTCAGGTAGTCAAACCCTTATCTCAAGATTCCAAGATTCGATACCAATTGTTGGAATTATAATGGAAAATTAAGTACTGAGAGGGGAGGGGTGAATTAGTACTACAAAAACTTTTATCAACTTTTTCTTAAGTTGATTTTTACTACTATCATATATTCTGATCAATTACCAAATTGTAAACTTTGCATGTAACACCATAAAATATAGTAATCAAAACATGAAAACATAACTCATAACTCAATGATTTTTGATCTCACAGAAACCCTTGGTCAAAGTCAAAAATTGCAGTGGGGATGGTACCCACAATCCTTCACTACTACAGCAAAAAGGGTTCTCGGTTAGAGCTACAAGTTTAGATACTTCTGATAGCTTACCCTATTAGGAGTACAAAAAGAATTATACAATCTACCTTGTTAAAGGATTTTATAATCTCTAATCTAAGAGATGTACCCTGTTAAAGGATTTACAAAATAAGACCTATTAGGGCCTACTCAATAGTGGGATTTTATAATTCTGAATACAATATAAATAAGTACTAAATTTATTTGTAATAATGCATCAACAAATGTTGTTCAGACTCACTATGCTCAATAACATATTTACCTCATAATGTACTTTACGTCCTTTCAATCAAAACTCAGCTTCAATACTTGATAACCTCAAATCCGATTCACCTTCTCAATTATTCTCTAACTGCTCTGTAATTAGTATCTTCACTTCATCTATTCATCACCATCACATCAGCTTCACATCCTTCTCTGATTACTCATCATTCACATCATCTGTCTAATCTTCACAAACTATTCTTTATATATTTGACTTACAAGCGATGGAAACCTTCTAGATTCTTCTCCTTAAATGGTGGTAGCTTTGATTTCATTTCTAATATATATATATATTCCTTTCAGTTTCCATTGGTGGATCTACCTCAAAATCATGTGCAATCATATATTTACATTTCCAATGTTTTACAGAAACCCTTGGTCAAAGGCAAAAACTGCAATGGGGATGGTACCCACAATCCTTCACTACTGCAGCAAAAAGGGTTCTCGGTTAGAGCTACAAGTTTAGATACTTCTGATAGCTTACCCTATTAGGAGTACAAAAAGAATTATACAATCTACCTTGTTAAAGGATTTTATAATCTCTAATCTAAGAGATGTACCCTGTTAAAGGATTTACAAAATAAGACCTATTAGGGCCTACTCAATAGTGGGATTTTATAATTCTGAATACAATATAAATAAGTACTAAATTTATTTGTAATAATGCATCAACAAATGTTGTTCAGACTCACTATGCTCAATAACATATTTACCTCATAATGTACTTTACGTCCTTTCAATCAAAAATCAGCTTCAATACTTTCTAATTACAGAGCAGTTAGAGAATAATTGAGAAGGTGAATCGGATTTGATCTCTCCTTGAAATTAGTAAAACATTTTTTGCTCAGTGTCTAGGTTCAATGTATTTTCCATGATTTGTTATGTTGACCTGTGTTACTCAGTGACACATTTTGTTCTTGCTCGATAACATGTTCTCTTGGCTTGGTAACTATCATGCACTACTTGGTGCTTGTCTCTTATTTGCCTTTACCGAAATTGTCTTTTCCTTTACCAACTTCTCTATTTTCTTCACCGACTAAGTCCTATGACTCTTTCTTCTTTTACCGATTGACTTTGACAAAACTAATGAAAAAAATAACTTTTTAAGAGTATCATATATTTCAAGGAGATTTGAAAGTGAGGTATCAGTAGATACAAAGGTAAGTTACCTCTTAAGTGTTTTGATTGTGGAAGGACATGACATTTTTCTAATGATTACAAGTATAAGGATTACCATAGTGAATCAGAAGATGAAGATAGAAAAGGCAATCAAAAGAAAGGAAATTTTAGAAAGATGTTTTATTTCAAAGGTAGAGGTAAAATGATAATATGTTCCATGGAAGAATAATTTTCTAAAGATGAAGATACTAATGAAACAATTGAGGAATCTTTGTTTTTATCTATTTCTCAAAAGTGGGAGTATATTTCTTTGCATGCTAAAGTTGTTTTGATTACGTAAAAATGGGTTTTGAAAGGACCCGAAACCTTATACATGAGCATAAAAATATATAGAAATAAAAGACCAAAACAACTGTGGTGCCCCACCAAACAAACAAAAGGAATAAACTAGAGTTCATACCAAATGGACAAAAGCCCAAACCAGGTACAACAAAGGGCGATCAAGATTTACATTTTAGCCCATCCTTATGTGAACGTAAGTTCATATCAAAAGAGGGAGTGGATGTTTTAGATTTCTTTCCCTTCATAGTAGTCCATCCATCCTCCATCTTATCGATAGCCTTCTACACTCCATAAGAGGTGGAGAAGCCCACAAAAGGGCATGTAACATCAGAAACCCTAGAAGGGGCAAGAATAGCACCCCGACCGTTCCCTCAAACCCTCACAAGAGAAACATGGGAAAAATAAAATGCAACATCAACATCCAAGAAAGAAGCAGAATTAGAGACAACACCACAACCACCCGTGCCGGAGACAACATCATGGCCAGCAACACCAGGAGATAATGTAAAGCTAGCAGCAGCATTCTGGATAGGGATAGCAGCAGTATGATCCAAGGATGAATCAGAAGCAGTAGAAGAGACATTCAAGACATCCACGGAAGTAACATCCAAAGAATTATCAGAAAGAGGAGAGACAACATCCAAACCCCCAAAAATAGGGGCTTTATGGACCATATAATGATGGGCAACAATCCCCGACCACCAAGTAGGCATTTTCTTTGGTTTAACCTTGTCTGAAACACACGGTGTAGCGAGATGGCCAATCATGTGGCATTTCCAACATCAGAACAAAATACCCTCATAATCAAGATTATGTGTCCAAGAGCCCGAAGAAGAAGCCAAAGTGATCTTCTCAAGAAGGCCCTTGGAGACGTCAACCTCCATAAGAATACAAGCATAAGTTGTTTTGACGATATCAGAGGAGTCGGGATCCACCATTTGGAAATCCACAAAAGCCTCACCCATCGCTTCCATAACATAATCTAACCACTAGAGATAAAGAGGAAGATTCATAAGTCTAACCCACAAGGGAATTTTATTGAAGGACTCAGTAAGAGGATCAAACCCCACATACCAGGGTTTGGCCATTAGGAGGAAACACTCCTCCCACATAAAGTAGTTGTTACACAGAATGGTATTCCTATCTTCCGCATGCTAAAGTTGTTGCAGATGCATGGATCATAGATTTTGGATGCTAAAATAATATGACATAAGATAAAAAAAATATTTATAAAATTGAAAGATTATGATGGTGGAGCAATCAGATTTGCAGAAGGAAGTTCTCAAATCAAAGCCATAAGAACCATTTTAATTGATGGTAAGCATATAAGTGATGATGTTTATTATGTTGAGGGTTTGAAACATAATTTATTAAGTGTCAATCAAATATGAAAAAAGGGCTATGAAGCTCTGTTCAAAAGTGATGGTTGTACTATTAAAAATAAATAGATTGGTAAAAGGGTTGCAAAAGGTTTCAAAACTAATGGCAGGGTGACACCACAATAGTGGGTTACACTTTTTTAGACATGCTGATTTTTTTTATAATAACACATTTTTAATAAAATATGATTATTTAAGCCTTGAGAGGTTCCATTTGAAGTAATCAATTACAAATGGTTAAATAAAATCCTCTTAGATTAAAAAAACATTGATATAACATCTATACTCCTCATTCATACCTACAATGGAGTCTCCTTCACACCTATTAAAATGCTGACAAAAAATCACTTCGGCTTTACCTTTTGGCAAATCAAATGAATCCATTTCAAAAACCTATCTATGAAGTAAGGTAATAAGAAAACTCTTTCCAATTATTATAATGTTAATATATATTAAGTTTATTATGACTTTGTATTTTTAGTTTTACTAAACATAAATATTTCACCGTATGTCTATCTCTATGTTTGATGCTTATGGAAAAATGGTAAATGAGAGGAAAATTTTTTTTAAAAAATATCTATGCCCTAGGTATTGAATTTCTCTTTCTATAAAAAGATAAATAAAATTAAATTGGACAAATACACAAGTTATAAGCTATGTAGTCAAGGTATGTCAAAATTATGCTTTAGTCAACTTCAAATGTTAATAAAATATGAAATAATCATGATAATGTCATTAAACCAATTGCATGCCCTCCATATGGATGTTAAAAAACTAAATTTGAAAGAAGAACATTGATATCTATTTTAGAAAAAAAGTTATGCTCTATGAAAACAATGTAACTCTTTGAAAATGGCATTTTCAGCAACATACCAATTTTCGTGGGAGAAAGAAAAGAAAAATCAAATAAATTCAAAAAATATATATATATATATATTTAGAATCTAGACAGAAAATTCTAAAAGACTCTAATTTACATCATCTTCTAATTCCAAACGGTTTAACAAGAATATGCATTTGAATAAGATTTTTTTAATGCAGAGTTCAATGTCCATTCAAGCAAAAAAGTGTAACCCACTATTGTGGGTTCACGCGGTAACATCTATTATATTGAAGAAAAATGTGAGAATTTGTGTTGTGTTTTCTAATTCAATACAATGGCTGATGAGGAGATGATGTAGATATATAACTTAATCAAGAAAAAGTGGAATACACTTTGTCAAAGGAAATGACAATAAGGACAAGGTAGATCAAAAGAAAATAGTAGATCAAAAGCATAAAGAAGACAAAAAGGAAGCTGAAAGGTTCATGGTAGACCAAATGTAAGAGGAAGACAAAAAGGACATGGAAAATTAGAAGTAGATGGTAGAAGATAAGAAGAATATGGAAGATCAGAAGCACGTTGAAGATAAAGAACATGGTTAATTGGAAGTAGTTGGAAGATAAGAAACTAGTAGATCAGAAGCAGAAGAAGAATAAAAAGAATTCATTTCAAGCAAAGGAATATGATTCATTTTATGTGGAATACATAGGGTGTTTCTAATGGTGGCCCAACATCCATTCTCGATGTTGTTTCCTCCTCTATTAAATGACTTAGACTGCAAGGTCTGATGGGGAATCTTCATCTATTTTCCCTCTCAAGAATGGATGTTGGGTATCTTCTCAGCATGGCAATAAGGTATGAACACTTCTCTAAAGATAAGATTTTTCTTTTGTGGTTCGAAAAGGTGTTTGTTTGGTTGATGGTGTTATAATTTATTCTTTCTAAGATATATTCAAGTATGGATTGGAAATATGACATGTAATTTGAAAAAATTAAGGTACATTTGAGAAAAACAACAAAAAAAATCTAAAAAAAACAATTTTTTTTGAGAAAAATCCAAAAAAACATTAGAAAACTTGAAAATTTGGTAAATAACACAGAGCTGCATATATACTACAATTTGTTGCACATTTGTCATACTAGTTTGGCACATTTATTACATTTTTATGCATATTTATTGCTATTTTTTATACATTCATCATTCTATTCTTCACATACACAGTATGTTCCTACACTTACATTGTTGTGCATTTGTCACAGAGTGTAGAAAATAAAGTTTTTTAAGAACAACAAATACTTTTTTGTGTACCCATTTAGGTGAACATCCCTTTTCCACGATTAGAGAATCAATTGAGATCCCTTTTAATAGATTTTGAAAGCATACCTACCAAAATTTATCATCCAATATACATGTCACCACCTACATCCTTGATACACAGTGGTTTCCCTAGTGCTTGATAAGATCAATTATCTCCAAAATAAAGACAATAGTAAGTTGAACAATATAAGCATTTATCATCCTCTACCAAGGATTATCATAGAGGGATCATATTCTCCTATTGAATTACCTTTAAGATTTCCATAATCAACCAAGAGATCTAAATGAACACCTAAGAGATTTCGGTATCCATTTCACCATCACACAAATTTTTCATCTAGCATTTCCCATTTTTCATCATATTTGCATGGCATTTCAAACAAGGGCCCAAAAACAAAAGGAAAAGGAAGAAAATGAAGTGATGGAAGGGTGATGAGAATCCTTTTGCAAGATTTACAAAATTTGCGTTATCCTCAAACACTAATGAGAGCATGCCAACTGAATAACAAATCAAAAAGTTCCAACAAGACCCAAGATTTCATAAATTTTTAGATAAGGTCTGAGATATGACAAGGAAATATATTTCCTTATGCTTACCCAACAAAGTGTCAAATTGCCTTCTAATTTTGATGTTTCAAAATTAAAATAATCCTCTAGTATAGATCAAACTTTAAAAACAATAAATTTGAGATAGACAAATTGGATCATGTCAACAAAGAGGTATTCCTTGGAGGATATGTGTCCATATCCATTTGATAAGAACTTTGCCAATGATACCATTCCCTCCACACTTTGAAGTGTGAAATTTTGATAAGTAGAAAGGGAATACTAATCCTCAAGATCATATTAGAGAGTTTTGTTCCACTTGCATTGAAATAGCTCACAATGAGGCTTAGTTGATGAGGTTATTTCCATGAAGGTTAGGAAGGAAAGCTATGGTATGGTTTTAAAAACTACCTCCCAACATCAAATCATTTAGTGAGCTAGTAAACAAGTTTGTGATACAATACTCCTACAACATCAAATATAGTGAGATCTTTGCAATACAAGACAAAAGAATGGGGAACCTTTCTTCCCATTCTTGCAAAGATGGAGATAACATTTTGGAAAATGTTATCTCCATCTTTGCAACTCTAACTAGTGAGATGAGTTATCGATCACAACTCTAATGTCCTAATTTTAACAATGTCATAGAGAATGACGTTAAAATTTAGGAATCTTTGGTCAAGAAAGGAGATTTGAAACTCTACAAAGATGGGGCTGGTCCTTATAATTCCAACAACAACAACAATAAGAACTACAACAACACTATTGACAAATGGTGGTTTTGGACCAATAACAAGAATGTTATTAATGGTGGAGCTATAGACAACAAAAATGTCAAACCATCCCTACCTCTTTTGAATGTATCAAGTAGACCAAGAAATCCTCAACGAAGAAATCAAACCAATGAGAAAGAAAGACCAAGACAATCATATATGCCTCAAAGAAGACAATTCACTCCACTAGGTGAAATCCTTGAATATGCTTTTAGGAAATTTATTGTCAAAAATATCATCACACTTCTTGAAGTGAGAGATTATGAGCCCAAAGTGAAACCAATATGGTGGAATGACACAAATTATTGTGGGTGTCATAGAAACAAGGGACATAAAACTAATGGTTGTTAAAGGTTGAAGAACGTCATACAAGATTTGATTGACAAGGAAGAGATAGCTATTGATGGTCATGCATCTAATGAAGGACACCAAACATTCAAGGATCCACTTGTACCAACTATGAGAAATAATACAAATGATGGAAATAAGGCTAATTACGCAAAGGAATCCTATGAATACATCAACCATTTATCTACTCATGACTCATATGCTAACCATCAAGAAGAAATAAGGTAAAAGAGATATTATTTGATATTTCATTGTGTTTCTTTGAATTTCATTGGTTTACTTGTAAAAGGTAAGACCTTTATGTTATTTTGTGGTATAGCAATAGATTTTACAATATTACATTTTATAGGCACGCCACACATAGAATTGAAACTTGAGTAATATTAATTAAATTAATTAACATACCAATTAACCAAAACATTTCCAATCATACTGTACTCTACAAGCCATCATAGTGTAGCCATTGCATTGATCACTAACCACAAGTCATAAAAGAGCTAGGCATGTAGAATATCATCCATCACATGATCATACCAACTATAAATCATTACATGAATAATATGTAATAAAGGTAACCACCACATGAATAATATTCAAACTTGTTGCTTCTCCAATAAGTTCTGGGGAAGCACGATACTTCATACTCCCAATAGAGACATTCCCCTAGTGCCAAGAATTGTAGAATTTTATAGAGTGTTTTATTGTAGCCACGAATAGCCTGAAAGTACGACATCATCTCTGCATTGGTAAAAATCTCCCACAGTTCACTGTTTTGCATGAGTTCTTTACAATCCTTGGGCTCAGATCTTTTGAGAGGCCCACCCATCACTTTCACCTTGTCAAGATTGAGTTGGTCAATGATCACAAAATTTTAAAAAACAATAATTTAACACAGACATTTTCTACCGAGTGTTATTTAGTTCGAACTATTTAATATTCCGACTCACACCAGCAAACAATAAACAATTCAAATATTAATACTTTATTAATTGCAAACAATATACTTTATATAAAAATAACATTGCCATTTTGTTGGGGTTTTTTAAATCAACAATAAAAGGGAAAAAAATATTATTATATAAATTTAAAATAATATATACAGTAAAACCATCAAATAATTTCACCATGAAAGTTATTTTGATTATAATTAAAACCCAACAAATTTAGTAGCCTAAATCTTTTGGAATAAGGCATCACCTTAACTTAGGATTAAGATAAAAAAATTATAGAAAACAGTATTAAGATAGCAATAGAATCATTCATAAACACTAACTACAACATCAGAGAATTGCTGTTATAATCCTATATCAACAACAACAATAGAGAAAAAAAACTTTGAACTTTTATTGATAAAATCCTGTCTTATAAGAAGACTTTTACTATTGGAAAAAAACTGAACTCTAAAGTTTTCCTTCTATAACTTTTTTCATCTTTTACAAAAATCTATATTTATCAAAAATACCCTTATTCTTGAATGGTTCTTTTACAAGGACCTTATTGTTGAAAACTTGAAAATATGTATTCTGCAGTAACCCTTTCAAAATATCTAAGATACGCTGCAAAATTGAAACAAACAAAAAAAACATGAAAAAATGATTAGAATTCCATTTAAAATTTCAACAAAACCTTTTTAAAAAAATGAAAGAAAAGTAACTAAAAATCCTTTACAATTAGCGTGAGCAATCTGTGTTGGGCGAAACAGGGACTGGAAGATTAACTCTGCAAAACCTGGGAAGTAATCTTGCATTGTTCCAATTTATACCATAAAATTTGCCTTGCTGCAAAATACATGTGCATGCATCTTGTCTTGCTGGTTTGCCTCTGATTGCTACATTCAAACATGGCAGAAAATCCACTGTTAGAATGCCACAAGATATGGCAGAACATGAATTACTATAAAATGCTATCAACACCATTACAACAAGCAATACTGATTTAGCCATTTTCAAAGAAAAGCAATAAAAATGAAGAGTAATGAAGATATGTCAATTTCAATGTTGAAATGAGTAGTTTATATAGATTTTTTCATTTAGTTCAATTGAGATAAACATTAGTTTAATCTTCCAGTTCATATTTTCTATATTTCATTTTATTTTATAGATTTTTGGAATATTATGCATGTTATTTTATGTTTAAGTGAAGTCTTTGAGAAACCATAGTAAACACTACCATAAACACAATATTTCATGTAAAAACAATTTATTTAAATATACATGAATGGCATATGATAATAATATGAAAATTAACTTAGAGATAAGTTTTGATATTTACTAAGTATTGATCTTAGTTTTATTCTTAATCTTATACATGTTATTTTTTTTTGTGGTCGATAAAGGCCGAAGCCAAAGTTTTCTATTGAAATATGCAAAAAAATTAACCATGTAAATATACATATTCTGTCTACTTCTAAAACTAGTCCAATGTTCATGTATGGAGAATAAATATGTCTAGAGCAAAAGAGCTCTTCTTCTTGAAAATTAGCAAAATCTAAAAGTCCATTTTAACCAGTACTGCATCAAATTCAAAATGCAAAATGTAGAATTCAACCGGAACCTGGGATTCATCACCCCAAACCTATATGGAAGGTGATGTTGTATCTTTCTCTGAGCTCTGAGAGTTGTCTTCGTACATGTTATTGTAAGTTCAAGTGAAACTACCAATTATTAACAACATAGAGACAACTTATTAGTACTTGCGGGTAGGCTAAGTACTATTGTATCCATTTTTGAGTTTTTGATGTTAAGAACTGTTCTACACCAATGAAATTAAATTTTTTTTATATTTCATTATAAGTTTTTTCATTTGTAAAATATAGATGCAAATTATTTAACTTTATAATATCTAGAAATTAATTTTTGATCATCTCATTGGATGAATGCATTTGAAATCTTATTACAGGAGTGAACCAATTTACCGTCCTTCCACTTATTTCATTTAATTTTCTTATTTTTTATGTGAAGTTATCTTGGAATCATCTTCTTTTTTAGGAATATTAATGGATGCAATAAAATAAATTAGTGAGAATCAAAGATTAAAATAAGTTGATTAAATTTTGTAATTTGTATATTTTTATAATTTATTTTAAAATTTATTTCAAAATATTGAATAAATTATTTATTTATTATGCTACAATATTCCTAATATGGAGTAAGTTACTTATAATTGATTAGATTTTTTAATTCATTTTGACATTATTAAAAGTTCATAATGTATCATATTGATCTATTAAAACTATTAAAACTATTTGATACTATTGCTCATATTATATATACAATAATATTAATCATATGTAATAATAAATATATATCAATAAAATAGCACTATTGTTATATTTATAAATAAAATTAAAATTAAGATTTAAATTAATTATAATTTGCAATCAATAATTATCTATATAATTATAATTTAAAAAATTATTTATTATTACAATTATTATTATATAAAATATTATAATTATATAATTTTATAATTAATTAAAATATATTATATATTATAATAAATATTAAAATTAAGATTAAATTTATATTAAAAATTAAATTTAAAATTAATTACTAAAGGCAAGTACTTGGCCACTACGTGGCACTTGTTGAATATAAGCTTCAACATAAATTGAAAAAGTATAATTATAAATAAATAAAAATATTTATTTTACTTTTTTCCAAGTTGAAACATCTTTTTAACAAGTGCCAGTAGTGGTCAAGTACTTGCCTTTTAGTTTTATAACTAATTATAATTATTATTTATATAAAATATTAATTAGGTTGTATTAATAATGGTTATTGTTTGAATAATAGTTAGGTGTATTAGATTATGAAATAGTTAATATATATTAAATTTTAATAAAAAAATATATTAAAATTAAAAATGTAATTATATATTATAAATACAATTTCTATAATTTTATAATCTATAATAAACTTTTTTTAAATTTAAATCTAAAATAAATATTTTCAGTAATAATTCTATTTTTAATAGAATAAAAAAATATTTAATTTGAGTTTGGTGTGAGTAGTGGATCAATCTCATTTATTCAGAATAATTTTTTAATGCACAAATTTTGCAATGTGGAAGAGAAATAGAATTCCACAAATTTCGTGTATAAGAGCCCACCAATCAAATTATCAATAAATAATTTTTACATATTATAAACTTAAAAAAATTACAATTTTCACTATATGAAATATATAATAAAATTCCAAATATCCTAATTTCTAATTGGTTAGAAATAAAGATTATAACAAGTTGTATTAATTTTAAAGTTTGAAACTTTAAAATACTAATTAGATTGAGTAATAATGATTATTGTTTGAGTAGTAATAAGAATTATTTTTATTAAAATAACAATAAATTTTATTTTATTTTAAAAAGAAATTTATAATAATCATAGTTTATTTTTATATATTGGATACTTAATAAATAATAATACATAAGATGTACTATATATAATTATTTGTAATAAAATTAATATTAATTAATGTCATTTAATTTTTAAAGTTTTATTATGTTTGTAATTTAAATAGTTTAAATCTTTCCTTAAAAATAGTTTTTAAACTTTTATTATATTTCAATTTTTATTATGTTTCTAATTTAAACAATTTAAATTTTTATTTTTATTTTAAATTACATTTTTAATTATAAATTTTTTTTAGTGATTTTTTTTTAACAATACTCAATGAGCTAGTCTGATTTTTTTCTATAATGTGGCCAGTACTTGCCAATAATATAATATGGTAATAAAAGTAATAAATATAAAGAATGAGAATAATTATTTTAATTAGAAAAATTATTTAATTATAAATTTAAAGTTAACCTATTGTTTAAAAATAAAAATTTGGTTAGTAAATAAATTATTTCTAAAATAATAATTTAAGAACAAAGAACAATTTTAATAATATTTTATATAGTTCATATAACTTATGTCAAATCATATTATTTAGTATTTTAAGATATAACTTATAATTATTTATTATAAATAATAGATATTATTATCA
Source organism: Chamaecyparis obtusa (assembly GCA_027943335.1). Classification (NCBI taxonomy): domain Eukaryota; kingdom Viridiplantae; phylum Streptophyta; class Pinopsida; order Cupressales; family Cupressaceae; genus Chamaecyparis; species Chamaecyparis obtusa. The sequence continues at coordinate 755,000 of BSBK01000745.1, read as the reverse complement.
CTAAGTTAATTAATATAAATATATAATGAAAAAGTTAAGTTTATTAATATTTAGATTATAATTATAATTTATGTTATATAATCTAAATATATAACATCTAATCATAATACATATAAAAAAATTTATTATTCAATTTAATATACATTAGTTAATAAATAATCTATATAAAGTATTTGCTCCTATAATATTGCCTCGTGCTTCTACAAACGCAAGTACTAATAACACTACCATAAACATTATAATTCTTTTTTGGAGTTATGTAATAGAATTAAAGTACTTTCCTTTTTAATCTAATAAAAATACAACAATTATTATACAAACAACTTATCTAACTTCATTTTTCAACTTCATGCAATAACTGAATAATTAAACTTTAATGTTAAATATTAATTTCATTTTGTAAATTTGATCATATTTTATTATTTTTAGAATATTATATATGTTATTTTAAGTTTAGGTGAAAGTTGAAAATATTGATTATCATTGACAAATTATATAAAATACTATTATAAATAAAATATAAATAAATTATATAATTACACATAAATTCATTGTAATAATTTAAAAATAAATTAAAATCTGAATTTTAATATTAATGAATATCAATTTTATATAATTAATAGATTACAAAAATATTCAATATTTTTTATAATTAAAAAATTGAATGATGCGTTGAAATTAGAGTATTTATTGATCTACAAATGGAATGCATTTGGAATGTTCATGACAGGGACATATGATTTCTTGTATGAGTTTTTTAATGAATGCGTATAAGAGTGAAATTAATTTTTGATAGAGTGAACCAATTAAAATTTACCACTTTTGTTATTTATTGTCCGTCCATGGACTTGGAAATAATTTTTATTTTTATCTTTAATATTTTTCTTTTTTATATTAATTGTATATTAAAAATTTTAAATTATATTACATGAGTTTATTTTAGTATATAACTCACTTTTTCTAATGTAAATAAAAATATTGTAAATATATGATATAATAATAAATTATTTTTAAAAAAATTAAAATGTTAAACCTACCCTACCTGGCTCCACCAAAACAATAATATTAAAATAGAATTTTTAATAATAAATATTTATTTTAATATAAATTATTATATATATTTTTATTATAGATTATAAAATTTTACAAATTTATATTTAATAATTATATTTTTCATTTCTACAATTATGACTATTGAAATTTAAAAAAAATTGTATTATATATAGGTAGATCAAAAAGGAGATATACAACAGTATCAACCAAGAGTACAAAGAAAGAGGCCCAGCCTAACCACGTGGATCTTAGAGTATAGTGCAGAATGTCATAGTTTAGAGAAAAAAAGAGACTAATGTAAAACATCATTATGGGAATCAACCCAAGCAGTCCACCCCAAAGGGCCCTCCATCCAAACAATGCTCTTTCGCTACTGGATTTGCGTAAGCATGAAGATCTCATCCTTTCTGGAATTGATATTCTTTCTGATTTCTTGGTTTAGCCTCTGGCAAGTCTGTTCAAACATCTGGAGGTCATCAAAGTTCCTTCTCCACTCGTAGCCATGTTTCAGCTCATAGACAAAGAAGGTGGCATGACTGTCTTTCAAGAATCTTCTCAGCTTTTCCTTCTCCATCATCATCGTTGTGTGAACCTAGAGAATTTTTTTTTGAAATGTGAGTTTTCGAAAAAACTCGGTAAGAATTCTAGGGTTGCTTTGATACCTTTCCTCGTTCCTGCACTTCCAGATTAGCCAAAGAATGTTTGAAGATAGAATATTCTGAAATAAATTTGAGTCCTTTTTAAGCCCATTAATATGACTAGTAATAATTTCCAGAATATTCACATTTAAAGGATAAGTAATACCAAACATGTTCTAGATCTCCTTAGCAAAAATGCAGTCAAAAAAGATATGTCTATCAATTTTAGGAAGCCTGCAAAGGCTGCAAAAATCATTCATATGACCATCTTTTCTAATAGGGAGTCTATCAAGCAGAGCCAACCACTTAAAACACCTGATTTTAGGTTCAACAACACCTTTCCAGAGAATATCAAAATACTTCTTCCAAGCCCCAGCATCAAGGGAGGAATACCAGACAGTATTGACATGATGAATGATATTTTCATTATGCCCAATGATTTTATAGATATTCTTGGCTTTGAGTTTAGCCATAATGACCCCATCCGGCCATTTTCATTTTAAGAATCTATGAGAGTCCACATGGTAGTCAAAGGGCAAATCCTTGGTAGCCCTAACAATCATGTTATACATTTTCTTTTGGGAATCTAGAATATTAAATCTGTTCCTAAGCTCATCCCAATTGATAAGCTTATCATGTTCAAAAAGGTCACTTAACTGGGAGATCCCCATTTTAGACCACAACCTAGTAGAACATCCTTAGGAGAGGGCAAGGGGTTTACTAGCCAGGCGTAAATTCCACCAAATGGATCTTTCACCATATAGAGGCTTAGCATCATGGAAATCCTTGTTGGTGACAAATTCCCTGACATGGTCCCAAGCTCTCCAAATGGATCTAAAAACAACAGATCCTTGAACACTGACCGGGAAATTGCCAACAATTAAATCACAAAAGGGGAGGTTTCTCCAAGTTTTAGCTTTTTTAGGAACACCTCTTTCAATATTATGCCTAACAAGCACTTTCCATGGATCGTTACCATCCATAGAATGAAAGATCCATTTGGTAGATAGAGCAATACCTTGAGTTTTAAGATCTTTAAGCCCCAGCCCCCCAAGGAGTTTGACAGTATGACACCAATCCCATTTGACCGCATGCATCTTTTTATTGCCTTTACCATCAGACCAAAGAAAAATCCTGATGGCCTTTTGGATTTCTAAAATTTGGTAGTTGCTAAACATCCAAGTAGAAGAATAATATATACTATACGAAGACAACATCTTTTGCCAGAATTGAACTCTACCAGCTAGAGATAGAGACCTATTATGCCACTTATTTAACTTCTTATTAATTTTATCTTTGATCTAGGTCCACATGTCTTTGAGGGAGGGTTCAATGGACAAGGGGATACCTAAGTATTTAAAAAAATTATGAGGTCCACCTCATTGGAAGTTGTACTAATTGAACCAGATAGGAGGCTGCTCTTCCCATCCAAGGAAAATGGATTTGGACTGAGAAATACGAGCACCATAGATAGAACATAACATATTGAGCTTGGTTTGTAAGGCTTCAAAGTTACTGGCACTAGCTTCAAAAAATATGGCAGTATCATCAGCAAATTGACAGTTGATGAGCTCGTCATTGTTAGGTAGATAAAGACCTCTAACATCAAGGGAAAGAGAGTTGTCTCTAAGGATGTAGTAGAGGGCTTCTGAAGCAATGAAAAAAAGAGCAGGAGCCAAAGGGAAGCCTTGCTAAATGGATCGACCAAGGGGGAAGGGGTTGGATAGGGATCCATTGACATCCACCTGAGCAGAAGCTTCATTAAGCAGGACACAAACCGAGTTATAGAAGGTAGCTGGGAAACCAAAGGCCTCAAGCATCATGAGGATAAATTTCCATTCAACCCTATCATAGGATTTTTTGAAATCGAGCAACATCGCAGAGTTCTGATGAGAGAAATTCACCCAATCCATGGCTTCCCAACTGGTAATTAAGTTTTCAAGAATATATCTACCTTTGATGAATCTAGTCTAGGTAGCACAAATAAATTTAGGCAGGATATTCACAAGCCTAAGAGCCAGGATCTTGGCCAAAATCTTATAGGAGACATTAAGGAGGGTGATAGACCTCCAATTTTTTATAAGAGCTTTATCCCCATCTTTGGGAAGAAGTTTAATGATGCCACTGTTAATACCGGGACCAAGAGACCCATTTGCAAGAGCTTCCAAATAGATGTCTTGTAAATCCTTACAAATCCAACTGATGTTAGCTTTATAAAATTCCACAGGGAGACCATTTGGGCCAGGGGCCTTATCGTTATTGAGAGACTTGATAGCTTTTTCAACTTCATCCAGAGATATATCCTTAGATAAGACATATATATCAACATTGTCCAACTTATTGGGGATAAGAAGTTTACACTTGTTCCTAAGGTCAACAACTTCTTTAGAATCTTCAGAAGTGAAGAGATTCCTATAGTAGTTGGCAAAGGCTTTGTTAATAATAACAGGGTCTGAAGTGTCCTGGTTGTCAACTAAGAGCCTATCAATGGACTCCTTGGATTGCTTATGCTTTAAAATATTGAAGAAGAACTTGGAACCACGGTCCCCATTCTGGATCCAATGGGTGCGGGATCTGATCTTAGCACCATGGATCTTAATTTGTTGATGTTTTCTTAGGGCATCCTTAGCAGAGATCAATTGGGAAACAAGGTTAATATTGGAGGAGTCATTCTGGATGTTATTCCCAGCCTCTTGGAGATTAGAGGAAAGATGTTTTTCAATAAACCTATAATCATTGGCTTTCTTTTGACCAATAGTTTTGAGAAGGCACTGCCAAGCTGGGAGATTCATCTTCCATCTATCAATGTGAGAACAATTAGGGGAGTTAAGTTTATTGATATTGTGAATAATTTGAATGGCAGCAAGAACATCTTCATCATGAAGGAGGCTAGTATTCAAAATGAATTTGGTATTGAGTGCCCTAGGGTGAACATGGGCGAAGTTGAGACTAACATGGGTAGAGATAGGATGGTGATCTGAGAGGGTAGTGGTAGTAATGAGGACAAAATTATTCTGGTTATCAGGGAGGAAGGAGAAGAAGTTCTTATTCCCATAAAATCGGTCAAGTCTGGAGTAGATCTGGGAGGGGCCTTGCTGGAAGTTACATCAAGTATGCCATATCCCTGGGTTAGTGGCCTTATTGCCAGCTAGGGGGTCAAACAGAATCTTAGTGTTAATCAGCTTGTTCTAGTGAACCCTTTCATTGTCTTTCCAGATGAAAGGATTACCTCCAAATTTGTCATGTTGGGACTCCACCATATTAAAGTATCCTCCAATAAGCCAGGGGATATCAAGGAGGGCAGCCAGCTAGTCCCAAAGGATAGCTCTCTCTTTAGAGTCATTAGGGGCATAGACAGAGAAAATGCCAAAAATATTATTATTATGATTGATAGTGATCCAAATAGCTCTATGGCAAGGTGAGGTGCCATTGGCTGTAATATAGTTTTCCCATTTGGGACTGATGAGCAGAGCAATTCCACCCCTGCCTCTATTGTGCTTAGTGCATAATTTAATCACATTGTTCCAGATAAAATTAAGATTGGTTTCAAGCATGAAACCGGTGGCTTTAACTTCTTGAAGCATGAGAAAATCCATAGAGCTATAAGTATCGAGAAAATGCTTAATAACAAATTTCCTATCTAGGGATTCGAGTCCCCTCACATTCCAGGAGATACAATTCATGAGGAAACATTAGAGGGGGTAGGGCATGCAGCACCAACTTCATCTACTGAGGGCATAAACTTATTAGAACTATCCCCATTTTTCTTACCTGAGGATTTATTCTTGGATCCTAGAGGCCTTCCCCTTCGCTTTGAAGCAAGGGTGTTGGTTCTAGAATCATCTTCATATTCAGATTGGGATTCCACTTCCATGGAAGGAACACCAAGGAAATTGTTAGCAGGAGGGATAATCTCTAGGGAACAATCATCACTTAGCTCTTTAAAGACTTTTAGCAGGGGCTTTCGAGATGATCCTGATGTAATACGCTAACTGGAGTTGTTAGAGCACACAATAGGGGAACTAGGAGGGTTATCACCAATAAATTCTAACATAGGAGAGATGACATGAGTACTTTGTGAAAGTGGATTCTTCGAAGAAGAGGGGCCTCAATAATTCAAGAGTACTTTGTGAATGGGGACTCTTCGACGAAGAGGGGTTCAATAGTTTAGACGGTTCATTATTAGTGACCTTTCTCCTCCATTTCTTATGGATAGTCTGGAAACCATCTTTCGTGTTCATATTATCAATAAACATGTTTGAAGAGGGGAAAGAGGCTTGAGTGGAAGGGGATGCAAGAGAGGTGAAGTCCAAAGTAGGAGGCATTTTTGAGGTCATTTCCTCCTGTGTGTTCATCCTAATGGAAGGAACTATAGCAGGGTTGGCCGGTTTAGCAGGCGGGGGATTATTAGTAGGTTTTGGGTTCTTCTTAATTATAGGGCAATCTTTTCTTAGATGGCCCTCCTTTCGACATAGGAAACAAGCATTTAAACCTCCCAAAATTTTAATAGGGCACACAAAAATTTCCTCCATGATGTTGATGGAAATATCAGTAGGGATTTCCTTTCCTAGTTGCAGAGAGATTAGGACTCTGGCATCCATATGCAGCACAAGTCTAACAGTGTCATCCATTCAGATAGTTTTTCCCAAAGGTTCAAGCAATTGAGGTAAAAACCTCCATAAGAAAGGGGGGACATTTTTAACCAAAATCCACCTAGGTGCCAAGAGGGCAAGGACCTCTTCATGCACAGCCTCAAGAGACAAAGCCAACACTCGGAAGGAAGTGGATCCAACGGTCCAATGTTGTTTTTTTATAACTTCAGCTTGAGATTCACCATTAACAAAGAAAATAACAAATAAACCCTTCTAAATTTTTTGACAAAAGGAAATGTGAAAACCCATTTTAAGATTCCAAAAAATGTGAAACCAATAATCAAGAAATTTCCAAGGAGGACATTTATCCAGTTCAACAGCTGAAAAGAAAATATTAGTATTTTTTAATCTATCATTTTCCTTAACAATCTTAGCAAGCATCTCAGGGTTAGGAGTGATAGAGAAAGGGGCCAAAGGAACCGTAGAACACTTACCAAGAATGGCGGCAACGCGGGCTTCAGCAAAGCTAAATTTAGCCTTTGCATCCACAACACCAATAGTGTTGGCGACTGCTTCAGAGAATGGATTAGGTTTAATGGTAGGGTTAGGTTTGATAGCAGAGCCACCATTAAGACTAGCATCCTTTGGCATGGTGGTAGAGGGAGAGGGGGGTACGGCCTCTACCAAATGACAAAGAGCGGGAGAAATAGAACTACTCATATTTACCACATTAAAAGGGGAGTTGGAAAAGACTACACCTAGATTTTCATAGCCACCAAAGATGCCCAACTGTCGCTCGCCGTCTCAGTCGATCCTGCCAGAGGTTGCCACCGTAGCAGAAGGAGAAACCCTAATCTATTTTCGCATCATTTGCTATTTCAAATTTTCGCTCCAAATTTTTCTTGAAATTTTTTTTGAAAAAAAATATGATTTTTTTATTAATTGAAAAATAAAATAAAATAAAATTCCTCTAACAAGTATATAATAATTTTTTTAAAACTAAATGACACTAAAATGCTAATTTTATTATAAATTATTTAATATATTACATATTACACTTATTAATAATATTATTATATAAATATAACTATTATAAAATCTTAATATTGTACATCATATATATTTCATTATTAAGTATTCAACATATAAAAATAAATTATGATTATTATTTTATTTTCAAATTTTTTTAATGATAAATTATAATTATAATTATAATTAATTACAAAATTAAAGGCAAGTACTTGGCCACTACGTGGCACCTGTTAGTATTGTATCATTTTTTGTGTAGTGCACCAATCAAAATTAATTATATTTTATATTTCATTATAATTTTTCCATTTCTAAAAAGATACAAATTTTTTAACATTATTATTTCACTCTATTTGTTGATGGATTTCTACTGACAAGATACTTGACTTTAGTTATATAATTAATTTTAATTTTAATTTATATGTAAAATGATTTGTAATTATAAATAATTATAAAATTACTATAATTATAGTTGTAATAATAACTTTGTTTAACTTTATAAATAATTATTAAATATTATTTATAATATATTTAGAAATAAAGCTTATTGTTATAATTTTCATTTATTTATCTTATTTTTAACTATTTTGGTTTTTTATTTATATACTAAAATAAACTAATTTTATGTCATTTATTTAATTATCTATTTATATAGTTGAAATAGTCTAAATTAATAAAATGTATTTTCTAATAAATAATTTGTTTGATTTGTATTTATGTGCACATGGTACTGAGGGGTGTTGTAGGTTCTCATAAAAAACATATAAAATTATTGAAATACTTAATTTCTATAAAATTTTGGTACTATTGATATAATTATATATTTAAGATGAGTAAATATAAGATAAAAATACCTTCAATACATCTATCTAAAAATCACTAAGCATTAGAAGATATTTATACTAGTTATGATTTATGTTTTAAGTTACTAGATGAAAATTTTAAGATTTTATCTAGTAATAATTAACCTTGAGTTTTGTCCTTAAAATATTGATTAAGTATTGTGTAAGTATTATATTATTTAAGATTATTTTAATTTTGAGGGCAAGGTGTTAGAAAATGGCATGGGAGCATCATAGAATGGAGCATAGAGGAGAGTGTAGGGAGGGTCATATAGTGATTTCTATAGGGTAGGAAGATGGGAAGAAGTAGATCAAAAGTTTTGAATTGAAGAACTTTGGGTGACGATCAAGCAACATGAGTCGTGGGGAGAGTGGAGGACAAGGAAAGAAGCTAATTTCATGGAAACTAGGTAGATTAGAAGAGAGGAAGGAGCGCGATGATACCAAATTGAGCATACTAACTGATTTTGAAGAATTGACTATTTAAAGTCAAGGAAACAAAGTTTAGGCATGGACAAGTGGATTGATAGGAAGATAAAGATGTATAATAGAGACACCATCCTCCATGGAAAATAGCCTCTAGAGAAAATGGGAGAGATTGTAGAAAAGTAATGGAGACCTATGGCCCTAGAAAAAGAAAACCCTAGCTACCACGATGGATATGACGAGTAGGAGGGAAGAATTAACACGATTGATATAGTCATAAAATGAAAGAATGAGATCCAATTAAGGACTTAGATCAACATAATTCTAATAATAAACTAAAAGGTTTCTTGAAAAAAGTAGTCGCAACTTTTGACGAGGAAGAAGGAAAAATAGAGCAAGTGAAAAATTCAAGGGTTGATGTCAATAACGAGGGAAGAAAAGATCTCAAATGTAACCGTGTAGAAATTTACCTTTCTAATAACAAGATAGAAAGGTTTTTTAAAATCTAAAAGATGTAGGTTTATTTATCAAATGGGGTAGCCAATGACTAGCGCTTGGAAAAATAAATAGTTGGTGCAACAAAAATTGGAGAGACAAGATCCAAATAAAACCAATCCCTAATGACTTCTTTATGGTATAATGCCCTTTAGACAGAACTAAGAGGAAAATTTTGGGGCACAACCCTTTTATAAGGGATGACACCTAGATCTACTTGAAGGACTAGGAACCTAATTTTGACCCTTGGAAACTTGAGATTGCAATCCCAACTTGGATTAGGCTATATAACTTACATCAAAATATTGGGATATTTCAAATTTGATGAAAATTGGAGAAAATTGAGGGACATTTGTAGAAGTGGATGAATACATTATGGATAAAAACTTTGGGACATATGCTCGAATATGTGTTAAATTGCAGGCATTGCTACCAATCCCTAATGAATAAGATATTCACACTGAGCATGGAATTTGGAAGTTGAAAGTAAAATTAGAACTTTCCCTTTTTCTATGTTCAAAATGTGGATTAAAGGGCCATACTAGGGATAACTGCTAGAAATTTGGGGAAAGTAAAGAAATAAAGGAGTCTAGCACACATAAGGAACTTGAGATATAAGAAAGGAAAAGGTGAAGGTTTGAATAGGGTGAGAGTTCGAGGAACAATTATACAAATCAAGAAGTGAAGTAGGGAGAAGTAGAAGTGATAAGAATAGGGGACTCAAATTATTTCCCTCCCTTGGTTGAGTCTCGTCTTAATATAAGAAGCATAACATGAGAAATTCAATAAGGAAGAGAGTCTAGCTCTACTAGCTCATCATGAGAAGGAGGAATTACCGACCTAGAGAATTATCCTATTGGAAATAGATAAATATGAGGATCTTATTAGGATAAATTAATAGGAAGTTACAAGAAGAACCCTAGAAAGGAAAATGACTCTTGATGGCATAAAGTTCATTTTCCTACTAACCATTCCAATATATCCAATGACATGTATGAATTTTTCAAGTGTATTTTGACACACTCATCAACATGTAGGTAGAGCACCAAATGCACTATCTCTCGTGAAAGGAAACGAACCTCAAGAGATTGATAATCCAAAGGTCCCTTTTTGTCAGGTAATGGAAATGATGGATAATTTAGTGGTGTATGTACAGATGTACTTGTATAAGTTTATACTAGTACTTAATCAAGTAAACAAGTGGTTAAATTATTTGAGATTTCCTCTTGGTAAATTGTTTTAGAATTTTTTCCATCAACATCTCAGATCATACTCTATGATCCATCATCAGATGATACAAGAGAGAATAAGGAACCAAAATCCTTGTGCTCTCCTACATCATCTTGATGATGGATCTGTGATATGGAATATGGTGATCAATGATAGACCCCCACTTTCTATAAACATTGGAATGCTACACCCACCCTTAAACCAAATTTGATTAGCACAACCCAAAAAAATGAAGGGGTGCTAATGCATGATCTTGAATAGTGAGGTACAATTGTCTGACCATATTAAGTGTTGGAATTGTATCTTATATCTCTTTCCCTTAAACATTCATAGAAGACTGTAAAGAATCCTTGCACAAACTTTGAAGGATGAGTACGATCATCACTAATATATGAGTGATACTCTCTTATAACCTTTCTATCCTCCTTAGTTCTATCAAGTGCATACATGAATTCTATGTGTACAAGAGTTATAACTTGTGTAGACTGGTAATACATAGGTTGCACTTCATTTTGAGGTTTGAGTGTATAATTCTCAGAAAAATCAATGATAGAGACAATAGTACAAAGGGGAAAAGTTCCCTTACACAATTTGAATTTCTCATCTAACCACCTAGCTCTATGTGTGTGACCTATGTACTCATAAACTAGTTTCTCTTCAAACATCTTAATGAAGGGTGCTCCCCTTAATACCACAAACACATAACAGAAATAGAGAAACAACAACAATAATATGCAAGAACAGAAAATTGGCTTCTTATTATCTCCACAAATGTGGAATTACAAACTTTCAGAATTACAATATGCAAAGCCACATGGGCATTCCCTTACAATATTCTGTAGGACAAAGCCTCGAATCAATACCCAGATCTACTACCTAGAACTGCCCTAGACAACACTACGGGCCTTCTTTATATAGGCAATTTTCACCGCCCGAGAAGGTTCTAGAAATTTAGCCCTTAGGGCCGACCAAACTTAGAATTATTTTATTTTACAATTTATTACATCAAAGTCGGCTCAAAATGAGTTTTGAAACCCAAACAGAAATTTTGAAGAAAAATTATTTTTCGCCATTTCAGGTGGCCCGACTTTCGGAGACCATAGGTCATCACCCGTTGATCCGATTGGCTATTATAACCCCATTTCGAAAATGCCACGAAGCACTCGACAAGCTTGACTAGCGCAATGCGCTTGTCACCCAAATTTTTGACCTCATCTGGGGCCTCTAAAGCCTTCAAAACTGAGTTTGAAGTTTCTGTACCCTGCTGCCAATACCGAAAATCTTCAATATCTTAAAAACTAGACTTGATCTAGCCATGAAACTTTGCTGGTAGGCTGATATGATTGAGATGAACCTCCATATGTAAAATTAGAACATTCCGAGATCGTAAGACCAACTTACTAAAAATAGCAAGTTTCCATAAATGGCGGCTCTGCACAAGATAGCCCTTATTGAATACAAAAACAAAAATATTTTTGGGTGATGCAAGATTGCTCTTACACCCAGGATGCTCCTGCATCACATCTTCATAAAATAAGCTACATATATATTTATTTTCACTAACTCACACCTCTTTAATTCTTTTCCATATTTAACACCATATGTGACTGACTTGTATTTTCCAATAGAAACTATTTTCTTACCAATTTTATGTGTGCTATCTAGATGTAGATATATATGCAATTGTTGCAAACCACCACATGTAGGACCAAAACCTTTCAAACACATCATCTTATAGTAAATGCACCCGTCATCTCATCTACAAAGTACACTTGAAATAAATTCTCTAGGTGACTTAGGAGGTGCTTGTAGACTACATTCCTGCAAAATATCGTTACTGTGCAAAGTAACATATATAACGATAAATATCATAATGCATGGAAAATTCAATATGGACCCTACAAAAACACGTAGTACGTGCATGATTAATCTTAACATAAAATGGTTTTGTCATCTCAAAAAATCTTTGACTAATTTTAGTCTAAGGAAAGCTTTGAAGAAACCTTTCATAAAATTGTGTTTAAGTCATATCTAAATATTGTTTTGGACATGTCTCACAATTTTTAATTACAAATCGCCTTCTAACAACATCTCTTTGTTTGGGTGAATCCCTTATGTTGTCATGCCAAAAAAAATTAATTAATGTTCTTAGTGCATCAACAACAACCTTGACCTTGCATGGGAATCTACCCAAGAATGTCCAAAGAGAGTTATGTTGTTCTTGTCCTTCTCCCTGAACAATTTTCTCTCGCCTCTCTAAGACATTTCTTAATGTTTTTCTACTTATCCTTAATGACTTTCTTGTTTTTCTTATTAAACGTGATTTTTTCATTTCCTTTCCCATTATGGTTGATTTGAGGACATGACAAGTATCATTAGCATCTTTAGTGTGTGTTTTTGAACCAATGGCTTGGTATGCATCAAATCGATTTCTCACAATTGTTCTTTCACTACTATTTTCGGATGTTATTAACCCCAAAAAATTATTGTCTCTCTGAATTTAAGATTTTTAATCATTTCAGCAACTAATTGTCTTCCACTTTGGTTTCAGTTTTCAAAATAGTTATTCCAAATTCTTCTAACCGTTCTTCTATATGTTCTTTCAGAAATTTTATCATGCATTGGCTTCACAATATTTTCATCAATTTCAATTAGAAGCTTTGGTTTTATATGAATTAATCTAGGAGGTGTTAAGATCAAGGAATGCTCTTCATTTTCATAAGGTGCAATATGTGCATTAATCAGATCAAATTGAAATGGTGTATCTTCTTCAAATTCATTAGGTACATTTGGTTCATTCATCACATCAATTTCAAATGGTGTATGTTCATTGCATTCATTAGGTGCATTCATCACATGCATTTGAATTGGTGTATGTTTATCAATTTCATTTGGTGAATTAGGTGCATTTGTCGCATGCATTTCAATCGGTGTATGTTGATCATTTTGATTTCGTGCATTAGGTACATTCATAATGTCAATTTGAATTGTTGCATGTTCATCATTTTCATTAGGTACATTAGATGGTCAATGTACCTTCATGTAATCTCCTCATACACTCCTTTTGTATTTCATTTGCTTCATCTAATTGTTTAATTGATCCTCTCTCGTTCTTTCCCATTGTTTCAATATTGAATGTCCTACACATAACATACTCAATCAAATACCAAGAAAGAAAGAAATTAGTATCATTTGGTTATAATCTTAAGTAATAGAAATAAATTAAGTTAAATAAAAAAAACAAGATAAATTAATCATTACAAAGCAAATTTGACTATAAAAAATGTAAACCTGACTGTTACTGTCATAGAAAATCATTTGAAACAATAGTGGGATCTTCAAACAAGTTGCAATGCTATTTTTTAGGCCATTGGGAGTAAAATATAAAGACTTCCTCACAACCCGTACAGGTTATGTAAGCCTAAATACATCATTCATATTTTCTCATAACCTGTATGGGTTATGTAAAATAAATATTATTGGCCTTACTTCTGTATAACTCATACAGGCTATGTAAAAATAGAAACCCGAGAGGAAGTGGGGAGAGAGAGATAGGAAGGGAAGAAGAGTTAAATAGGGAGGGAGGGAGAGAGTGAGGGAGAGAGAGAGAGAGAGAGAGAGAGAGAGGGGGGGGGGGGGGAGTATGAGATAATTGATACAAAGAGAGAAGAGGGAGGGGGGAGAGATGAGATTTAGCTCAACAAGGATAATTAGGGCTCAAAATAGATAGAGACGTTGATGAGGGAAGGAAGACAAGAGAGAGAGGAAACAAGATGAGTCATGCATGTATATAGACATATATACATATATCTATATAAATATATGTATATATAACTATATAGATATGTTGATATGCATATATACATACATAGACACATGTGATATATGCAAATCTATACATATGTGTGGTGTATTACACATTTACAAGAATTTTTTTATGTCTTCATAACCCGTACAGGTTATGCAGAATTTCAAATTGTGCTTTTTGTTTTTCAAAACCAGAGCGAGTTATTTTGTATATCAAACTGCATATAGTTTTTGGCTTGGTAAAAGGGTTGGAAAACAACCCTAAGGCTTGCAAACCCATTTTGCCTCCATTTTTTCTCTTTTACATGTTTTTTCAACCTCTAACATAATTTCTCAACTTTTTCGTCATCAAGTTTACAAATGACCAAGTGGGTATCTCTAAAATTACCCTCATACTCTCACACATCTTCTCAACTTTCTGACCATAATTATTTCTATTTTTGGACAACAATAACATAGAAAATTTTAATTTTCTTTGCCAGTGTCTTGACAGTCCTCACAAATATATGTCTACCATTTTCTTAATAAATCTTGATCTACTTTACCAAAGTCAAAACAAATTACATATTACTGTTCTACACTAGATTCTATACACTTTTAGAAAAATAAATTTTTATTTTTTATTATTTTAATGCAAGTTATGCCAAGCACACGAATAGGTACCAGATTCTTAGGATGCAGTCACTTCAAAAAATCATTAAAAAAATACTAAACAAAAAATTACAAAAAAGTATACAACTTGTAGATATCACTCTTACCTATCATCCTACCAAAGGGTTTTGTAAAATACTAAATCTAACTATATATTTTGTGAAGTGCACGAAAATAGATATGTTATGTTTTTCTAAAAAAATTAGGAATATTTTTTCATGAACGATAGGTTTGACCCTCTTAATCTTATCCATTTAAAAAAAAACTTTAGTAGTTTAGAAACTAGATTCAAAGTACTATAATTCTTATTATTTGCATAACTCCTAGTTTTGAGTGCATGACCCTCAAATTTCTCTGTTAAGTTCAAGTTTACTTGATTTTAGAAAAAAAAAAAGTGGCCACTTATACCCCCCTTTTTGCACACCATCTTGGTGCACTTAACCCATATTTGAACAATTAAGCTTAAAAGCCTAAGTGTAAATTATCTAATTACACTAACACCCCCCCCCCCCCACCTTAAGCATAACTTAGGAGGATGCGATAAAGAAAAAAGAGTCCCAACTACTAGCCATGTTAGGTACCCATGTACAATGCAATCTCTCATAAAAGGAGAAAATAATCTGCATGATGATCATGATCATGATGATGTTGATAAATTTGCATGGATATGACTATCATCTACTGAATCATCTGAATTATGAGGACTAGAATCAGGATTTGAATGAGAGCCCATATAGTGTGTAGCACCACAATCTGCAATCACTTGAGAAAATAAGACCTTGCCTTTCAATTTCTCTTTGTCCTTAGTAATTTCCTAATTTAAATAAGATACTTTGAAAAAATAAATTACCTCAATATTATTCTTTTTGAGTAAAAGAGTAACGTGCTTGATTTTTTTTTCATGCATTGATGTTCTTCATGACCAGTTTTGTTACAAAAAGAACATTTAACTCTCTCAGTAACTAATTTATTATGTTAAGATGAGTTATCCTTATTGAAGTTATCAATTTTGTCTACTTTCTCCCCTTCTTTATCCTTTTTAGTGTTCTTTCTCTCTCCTTCAGCATTTTGATGCTTTTTATTTTTTGTAATTGGAGCTTGTACCTTAGTGGATTTCAAAGTACTCATTTGAATTAGCTTTTCTTGCTCCCTTGTAAGATCGGCAATGAATTTATCAAGTGAGGGCATACCCCATGAGGTACCAAGAGCTCTTTTAGTATAATAGAAGGTAGAGACAAACATAGAAAATTTAGAACCTAGTTTGGAAAGTATAGAAAGGATGAATTGATCCTCTTTCTTGTCAATTTTACAATCTTTTAAACACAACTTCAAAGATTTAATTTTAGTGAAGAAGCCCTCTCAAGTTGAAAAACTAAAAGGACTAAGACCTAGGAGTTTATTTTCCAACTCGTGACTTCTAAGCTCATCAATTATCCCAAATAGTTTGTTAAGAGCTTCCCAAACTTCATTGGGTGTTTTCAAGTTCTCAACATGAAATACTATTTTACAACATAGGTTTAAACATAGAAATCCAAATGCTTGGTCACATTTATTGATAAACCTTTCTTTTTCCTTAGTTGCATTAGGTTCTTTTTTGTTCCCATTGTTACCTTGCATAAGCCTTTATTATTTAGTATAAGAATGAATTTTAACTTCCAATCATGATAATTGAAAAGTGTTAGAGGTTTTATAGACACCTTAAGATCTATGCTACTAGACTTAGATTGTTTCTTGTAGAATGTAGAAAAGAAGAGAAGTTTGTGAGGAAGTGTGAAAAATATAAAATAAACAAAACCCTATTGATTATCTTTCTCCCCTTATTTTTGACACTTTATAGAAGTTCTTTGTAACCAAACCCACAAAGAAAACTCAAAATGACACTTTATAATGATAGTGTGTGAGTGTGTCTATTAAATTCGTGATGAAAAAATATGCACTTTGAGCATCCTCATTGTTAGAAAGGGTTTTCACGGGGTCCAACATGAGCTTTTAAACTAGGTGGGTGGGATTTTCAAACCACAAAGGAAGTTGCCCAAGAGCTCCTCTCAAATGACCAGATCGAGCCGCTTGAACAACAATACCAACAAACAGTCAAGGCCACAAGAGGTGACGCTATTTCAAACTAATGTGAGACAAGAAAAATGTTTATATTATGCAACCTAATAGAGATAGGACCCCAATCCTCATGTCCCTAACACTTGTTGTTGCTAGTCTCAGATCAAAACCGCAACCAATCCACTAACATATACAGATGCTTGCGAGGTTTTCTAAAGTATCAACCAACCAATATACCTATCAAAGCCTACTCACACAACATGATGACAACCTCTACATTATTGGCTTAAAACTATCTCAATCTTCTCTAATACCATGAAAGAATCGGTAGGATCTAAGAGATAAAAAGAAGCACAATAACATAATTTGGAGCCCAAAGTCGACACCTAAATGATGCATAGAAGAGGAGAACAAATAGGTGTGAGTGCTACCACAAAATGAGGGATAGACTCATCAAACGTTCAGAAAATAACAACCCAAAAAACTAAGATGCGGTGTTGAAATGGAATTAACACCTTTCTAATAGACTTCTAAATGATGATCACTTGCATCAACAAGTGTCAAATGTGCATAGCCCACTAATTAAACTTAAAGACCTAAGTGTAAATTATTTAATTACACCAACACCATTATTATACAACCTATCAAAACAGTTTGGGAGACAATTACCTTTTCCTCTTTTCCCATCCTTTTTGTACTGTTGGTTCTATTGAGAGTTTTTCTTTTACACTTAGCTTCTTCAAAGACAATTTTATTATGTTCTTTGATCCTTCAGTTTGGATATCATTGACTACTCTCTCAGCTTTGAGGGCCCCTAAACAATCTTCTTTGATTCCCACATTGAATGTTGCTTCTTTTGGTTTTTCTATTTGAAGATCTTCCTTGAACAATTTGGTTTTCCATCCTGACCAACTTGCTCAAAACCCTTACCACCGGTTTCCTACCCTCTATCATTCGGCTAGCTAATGTCCATATGCACTCACACAAATGATCATATCATATACATAGGAATATATACATAAGAGCTATCAGATTTCCACAATATATATGAATGTTCATGACACTTTTTAGATTTGATTGTGTAAAAGTTTTTTATCATCAATGTTTCGGATCACACTATAGGATCCATCATTCTCTTGCATCATGATTATAGATTATGTAGAGTGATTCAAAACGTTAATGAAAAAAATAAAATTACACAATAAAATCTAAAAAGTATCATGAACAACCATTAAATAAATAAAAGAACAAATAAATAAAATTAAAATATAATTATTTAAATAACTATAAATTAAATGTGAATAAATGAATTTGAAATGATATAAATGATGATGATAGAACAAGATAGTATGAAAGATATGTTTTGGGAAGAAAAAACTACTAAAAAAGAAGAGGAAGAAATGAATATTAATAGCAACATGCATAAACAACTGCTCCAAAAAAATTTCGATTGGAATGTAATTGATATATATTTCTGTGATCGTTGACCAACTTTTGTCTGACAAATAGAAACTGAAAATTACTGATTTTAGATTTCAATATTCCATAGTTGTTAAACTTGAGTGTTGTGTTCCTTAAAACTGTCGTTGATCAGAAATTTTGCAGCATTATGAATATCACATTTCAGTTACGACTCACAGTTCGTACTATTAATAATCTGAAATAATAAACAATTCAAATATTAATACTTTATTAATAGCAAACTGAAATGAAATGTTAATACTTTATTGATTGCAAACCCTAACAATGGAGCTTACATATCCTAATTACTACAAACACTAGCATCATTCTAGAGTTTTTCAGTTTTTTTTTAAATTTTCTTGATTTATTAAACTTTAAAAATTCTAAACGAAAACAAAAATTAACATTGTTATTTTGTTAGGTTTTTCAAATCAACGAGGTATTAAAATAAAAGAAAAAATAATTTTATTATATAAATTTAAAATAATATATATAATAAAACCACCAAACAATTTCATTATGAAAGTTATCCTAATTAAAATCCAACACACTTACCAGCCTAAATCTTTTAGAATAAGATATGGCCATAATTTAGAATTAAGATAATTTTTTTTATAGAAAACAGTTTTAAGACAGCAATAGAGCCATTCATAAACACTAACTACAACAGCATAGAATTGCTGTCATAATCCAATATCAAACAACAACAATAGAAAACAAATCTTTGAACTTTTATTGGTAAAATCCTGTCTTATAAGAAGACTTTTATTATTGAAAAAAACTTGAATTCTAAAATTTTCCTCCAACTTTTTTCATCTTTTACAAAAATCAGTATTTATCAAAAATATCCTTATTCTTGAATGGTTCTTTTACAAGAACCTTATTGTTGAAAACTTGAAAATATCTATTCTGCAAAAATCCTTTCAAAATATCTAAGACACACTGCAAAATTGAAACAAACAAAAAAACATAAAAATGATTAGAATTCCATTAAAAAAACATTTGAATTCCTTGAAATTTTTAACAAAGCCTTTTTAAAAAAATGAAAGAAAAGTAACTAAAAATCCTTTACAATTACCGTGAGCAATCTGTGCTGGGCGAAACAGGGACTGGAAGATTAACTCTACAAAACCTGGGAAGTAATCTTGCATTGTTCCAATTGATACCGTAAAATTTGCCTTGCTGCAAAATACATGTGCATGCATCTTGTCTTGCTGGTTTGCCTCTGATTGCTACATTCAACCGCCTAATTTCAGTGCAACAGAATGAAGTGGGACGTCCTCCTCTCCCTCTTAAATATGGCAAACATGGCAGCAAATCCACAGTTAGAATGCCACAAGGTATGGCTGAACATGAATTACTATAAAATGCTATCAACACCATTACAACAAGCAATATTGATTTAGCTATTTTCAAAGACAAGCAATAAAAATGAAGCATATGTCAATTTCAATGTTAGAATGAGTTTATATAGATTTTTTCATTTAGTTCAATTGAAGTAAACATTAGTTTAATCTTCTAGTCCATATATTTTCTATACTTCATTTTATTTTATAGATTTTGAAATATTATGCATGTCATTTTATGTTTAAGTGAAATTCTTGAAAATTGATAGTAAACACAACATTTGATGTAAAAACAACTTATTAGTTCCTGCCGAAGGCCTAGAACTATAGGCATTGACTGAACTTTAACTCGTTATTAATAACTATGTTTTTAACAAATGACATATCAGTATTTTTGTGATATTGAAAAAATATTTATTTTATTTAAAGTAAGATGCAATTTGTTTAACAGAATAAATATAGAAAATTAATTTTCTGTGATCTCATTGGCTAAGATGAATTGAGCGATAAGGGCGGATTTCTCGTAATAAAATCTAATAGGCTAAAGTACATGTGAATTTTTTTTTTGAAAACCTCACATATTTATTATTATTTTATTTATTTCTTATTTTATATTTTAATGCTTATTATTAAAATATTAATTTTAAAATTTTCGTTTATATTAATAATTGGTTGAAATCATATATATACACTAATATTATTTTAATAATTATATTTTAAAACTAATATTGTTTTGGTTGAAAGTATATATATATATATATATATAATTGAAATTATAATTATAAAGCATATTGGTTGAAAGCATAATTATATTTTTATATATAGTATGAAAGCATATAATTATTATATTTTAATTAATTTTTTTTCATATATTGTATTAAAGTAATTATGATATATTACATTCGATATATTTATATTTTTTTTTTTATAAAATATAAATATTTTATGATATGAAAGATTAATATAATATTAAAATTATAAAATTATAAATTATAAAATTATAAAATAAGAACTTTTATTTTTTTAATAAAATAAAATAATTAATTTTTAATATTATCACCCTCACATATCCACACTTTTTGGAAATGAAAATATGTTATTTAAACTTAAACTATATTTTCTTTTAACATTATCTACTTTAACATTAGACATTAAATATTTCTATTTTTTTCAACCTTTGCATTTATAACTTCTAAACTCTTTTCTAAATTTTAAGCAATCCTACCAAAATTTTGGCAGGAACTTCGTTGCTATGCAACCTTGTTCTAATATGAAAGAGGTATTTCATATTAGTTGTAAGAGATGGATTGTAATGGTATAATTGGTACTTTATTTATTTTTTTTAAAAAAAATTGTCAATTATTTATAGTAACAAATATAAATTAATATGTTTGATTTTTTATAGTAAAAAATAAGAAATAAATGAAATCTTTTTGTTTTTGTTTATTAATAAAGTAAAATAAATTAATTTTATGTCATTTATTTAATTATCTATTTATGTAGTTGGAATAGTTCAAATTAATAAATTTATTCTATAATAAATATTTTATTTTATTTTATTTTAGTTACAATGCTTCTGGATTTGATTGTGTATGTAGTTTTTGCATCAACGTTTGAGATCACACTCCTTGATCCATCATCTTTTGTTCTCTTTGTGCTATCTTTCATCGTGATCACAGAGTGTGATTTGAAACATTGATGCAAAAACTACACACACAATCAAATCCAGAAGCATTGTAACTAAAATATCATGGATTGTGGAAATCTAATGACATTTATCACTAAGTGTCATAAGATACTTATACTAGTTATTTATTTATATTATATTAAGGCATATCAATATTTATTAAATCATAAAAATATGATTTGTGTTACAAGTTATTAGATAAAAGGTTTAAGATTTCATCTAGTAATAATTAAGCTTCATTTTTGTCTTTAAAATATTAATTAAGTATTGTGTAAATATTATATTATTTAATATTATTTTAATTTTGAGGGTAATTTATTGGAAAATGGCATGGGAGCATCATAGAGTGGAGCATAAAGGAGAGTGTAGGGAGGATCGTAGCGATTTCTACAAGGTAGGAAGCTAGGTAGAAGAAGTAGATCACAAGATTATAATTGAAGAACTTTGGGCGAGGATCAAGCAACATCAGTAGTGGGGAGAGTGGAGGACAAGGAAAGAAGACAGACGTAGAAACTAGGTAGATCAGAATTTACCTTTGGAGCAAGACAAGAAGGAGAGTGATGAAACCAAATTGAGTATACTAATTGATTTTGAGGAAAACATTGTTTCACGTTAAAGATAAATTTCAAGCATGGACAAGTGGATTGAAAGGAAGATAAAGGCATAAAATGGAGACATCATTCTCCATGGACAAGAATCTCTAGAGAAAATGGGGGAGATTATAGAAAAGTAATGGAAACTTATGGCCTTGGAACAAGAAAACCCTAGACACCATGTTAGAGAGGAAGGATAGGATGGAAGAATTAGCACAACTGATATAGTCGGCAGAGGAAAGAACAAGATCCAGTTAAGGATTTAAAAAAATGTATTTCTAATAATAAATTAGGAGGTTTTGTGAAAAAATTAGTCCCAACTTTTGATGTGGAAGGAGAAAAACTAGAACGAGTGAAAAATTGTAGGATTGATGTCAACAGCAAGGAAGGGGAGGAAATGGCTCAAAGGTAAGTGTGTAGAAATTTGCCTTTCTAATAATGAGATAGAAAAAGATGGATAAAATCTAAAATATGTAGGTTTATTTATCAAATGGGGTGGTCGATGGAAAGAACTTGAAAAGTTAAATAGTTGGTGTGAGAAAAATTGGGGATAAAAGATCTAAACAAAACCAATCCCCAATGGCTTCTTTATGATAGAATGCCCTTCAAGCAGAAATAAGAGGAGAATTTTGGGACACAACCCTTTCATGGTGGATGACATTGAGATCTACTTTAAGGACTAGGAACCTAATTTTGACCCTTGGAAACATGAGATTGAAGCAATCCCAACTTGAATCGAGCTATATAACTCACTATCAAAATATTGGGAGATTTCAAATTTGAAGAAATTTGGAGAAAATGGAGGAACATTTGTAGTAATGGATGAATATATGATGAATAAAAACTTGAAGACGTATTCGCAATTTTGTCTTAAAGTGTAGGCATGTTTGCCACTCCCTAATGAATAAAACATTCACATTGAGCATGGAAATTAGAAGTTGAAACTAGAACTAGAAATTTCCATTTTTCTATGTTCAAAGTGTGGAACAAAGGGAGAAATTAGGAATAGCTATTAGAAAATTGGAGAAAGTAAATAAATAAATTTTTCTAGGGAACTATAAGGAAACTGAGACACAAGAAATAAAAAGTTGATGGTTTGAATCATGTGAGAGTTTGAGAAACAATACTACAAATCAAGAAGTGAACTAGGGAGAAGTAGAAGTGATAGGAATGAGGGACTTGAATTCTTTCCCTCCCTTGGGTGAGAGGTTTGAAGATAAAAAATATAATGAGAAATTTAATAAGGAAGAAACTCTAGCCCCGCTAGAGTCATGAGAAAGATGAATTAGCAGCCTAGAGAATATCCTATTGGAAATTTATAAAGTTGAGGATCCCATTGTGAGCAATGAATGGACAAATTTACAAGAATAAACTTGAAGCCTGGAAATGGAAATGAATCTTGTTAGTAAAAAGGTTATTGTCCTATCGACCATCCCAATATACTCAATGATGTGTATGAAGTGTCATGTTGAGGTCTGTTTTGACCCACTCATCAATATGTAGGTAGAAAACCAAATGCACCATCTCTCTTGAAAGGAAACCAAGCTTAAGATATTTATAATCCAAATGTCCCTTTGTGTTAGGTCATAGATATGATGGATAATTCATTGTCATAAATAGTTTTACCTATATAAGAGGATAGTAGCAATAAAGTAAACAAGGAGTTAAACTCACAAGAAGATGAACAAGAAAGATAAGCAATATATGGACAAGCTTCTCTAATCACCTATTGCATAATATTGAACACTTTTAACACTATATCAACAATAAGATAACTTGCAAACATTAAAAATCTGATTTACAACAAAAAGATGTTGAAAATACACTCCTAAAATAATCAGATCTAAAAAATGGAAAAAAGATGAAGATTTAAAAAATAAATAAACTGAAAAATAAAAAGGACCAACTTTGCATTTGATTCACTATCTTTTATCTTAGAATATTCAATGGAATTTGATTTACTTGCAATGCCATGACTAGTATTTTGCACAATCATATCATCATAGATGCAAGATCCTAAATAATTTTGTGAAAATAATAAATTAATTACATAAACTGCTATATCACAAGCACAAGTATTACACAAGTTTTATAAATTCACCATAAAAGATGTAAACATTATACACTTTATTGATTTCCATCAAATAACCTAAACTTCAAAACAATATCAAATACAAATATTTCACCATCCAAGTGAAGAACTACGAAGTTATGCAAATGCATGATACACTTTTAGTAGACTTGTACACTGAGAATCATCACCATCATTCATATCTTTGTTGAAGGAGAATAATATTTGTTGCTACATAAAAAAATATTGAGTTTGAAGTTGTTTTGATAACCATGTTTGATGTTGTAAGGACTAAAGATGTGGCAGATTTAGGGAAAAATAAATATAAGGACAAGATAATGAGAAAATTTTGTTTAAAGAGCTATTTTTCTCTGGTGATTGATTTTGTTTGAGACATGGTTCATCATATGATCAAAATTCTTTTAAGTTTCTCCAGAAATGCTTGGGTTTGTTTCTTCTTTTTTTATTTAACTTGGTGCATCAAGATAATGTATCTATCTAGAGGACGCTTTCTGCCTTATTTTTTATTTTGGGCTTATGCTAGTGTTAGGTTATTAGATTTGTGCAGCAGCGGATTGGTCCTTGGTCTTTTCCATGATGGAAAAGGGGAACAAAGATAAAGAAAATGTTTATTACAATCAAGGTGAGTTATCATTTTTTGTGGTTATTTTCCATCAATAACAAAGGGGAGATTGTTATAAATATGTGATTGGTTGTCTATTGTCATCGATGTCAAACATAGAGTTACATAGTATTCTAGAGGAGTTTGAGTTTGTGTTTTCTCAAATTATTTGGTCCAAAAGTTTTCTTTTCTTGTAGATGTGTCTTTGTGTGCTAAACCTTTGGTGCAGTGGAAGACAAGTATGTATCTGGTGCACTGCTACAATATAGTGGAATACATGTATGTATCCTATATGATTTTAGAGAAGTGGAAGACATGTACGTATCATGTATGGTTTTAGAATTATGGAATATAGGTATGTATCTTGTGATCATGTGAAGATGGTGTCTTAAAGTACTTTTGTGTTATACTCTTATATCTAGAAGTTTGTGCACTCTAGATGTCTATAGCTCAGTTGCAGTAGTTTTGTGTTGCATATAATGTATATGGCAATTTTATAGTTGCATTTATTTCTATAGTATTTCTATTCTAAAAATTAGGGTTGAAGATGTGTTTCTTCTCATACAAATGGATTCAGGTTTTTTTCTTCATTGTGGCATTATCTAGTGATCATGAATATTTCCTGGTGTTCCAGAGACCGTGTCATCCAATGTTGCAGATCTTTTCAATTGCTAAGTTCTAAACTATAAATATATTGTGGAAACTATTTTCATGACAAGTTGACATGACTTCTAATGTGGAGTGTTGACATGGCTTCCAATGTGGCAGGTGGATCTTTCCTTAGCGTGTGGAGGTCTAGTTATAGTTGGCAGACTGAGGTTTTCTTATACATATTTGAATTATCTTTGGTAGTTGTTCCAGTTATTATGAATGTGAAATTGGAAAATTTATGGCATTTTTTTGATCCTTCTTTCTCCTAGGATAGATCATGCTTAAAAATTTAGGTTCAAGTGTTGTATTTATTAATTGTTGAAGTGTCAGATTTAGGTTCGGGTCTTATACTTAATGTTTATCTCTTGTTCGGGTTGGTTAATACTATATCAATATGGTACCTATGTATTTAATGTTTATCTCTTACCCATTTGGGTCCTCAGTTCAGATATTTGTAGTATAGGACTTATTTGCATTTTGTTATTTCCTTGGCTACATGAAACTTATTTTGTAATATAATTTGGTTTGGTTGACCTTGTTGTAATCTCCAATTATCTATCATGTATATGAGGGTTATTGGTTATGTAAAAATGTAAGTGTAAGGTTTGAAGCAAGTGAAGTGTGTGAACTAATCACCCACGATGTGACCTTTTTTATTTTTATTTATCTACAAGAAACAGATAATATGATACATGATCGGATATCCTTTACATGGAAAATATTTTATTTTTTGTATATATGTATATGTATGTATGTATGTATATACATATATATTTACATATATATAAGTATATTTGGGTATATGCACAAAGATGGGGGACCAAAAAGGTGCCACTTTGCTTTTTGGTCCTCCATCGACCATAGTGCGTATGCACTAAAGCGCGTGCACCCTATAGGGCACACGTGCCATGGCTTGGGTTGCCCATTCAAACCATAGTGTGTGCACCCTATAGGGTGCATGCACTTTGAAAAACACTATAAAGTGTTTGCTGCGTTTGGGAAAGCCCATTTTTCTTTCCACAAACCTGTGTTTGTTGCGAAAGAGGGCTTCCCAAGCACGTATGCAAAATCCCTTTGCTTGTTCAATCCAATTAATTTAATTTAATTTCATTCATCCATCAATTTTCATAAAGAATGGCTCCACGACATCGTCAAGCTCAATCTGGAAGAAGAGGTAAGTGTTTTTACAGCCCATGCCTCTTATTTGTATTAAAATTTCAGCTTTGAAGTAATTTGTTTTGTTAAAATTTATTTTCTTAGGTTTTGTGTAATGAAGATTTTAAAATCTAGTTTTTTTAATTTTCAGGAAGAAATGATCTCCTTGAACAAAACCCTCAACCAAACCCTCCATCTCCTCATGAAGAAATGAATGAAGAAATAAATGAAGAAAATAACCAAGAAAATGAACCTCAACCACCTCCACCAATCGAGAAACCTCCTCCTGGAACATAAGAAAATTTGATCAACCAAATTGAAAGAGGGAAAAAAGAATTAGAATCTTTAATTAGAAGGTTAAAAGATTCTATTACTACAAATCCTGGAAGGGAAAGACTTGTAAAATCATTGGAATCAATCTTGACCCACATAGGCTCGGTTAGTGGGAAACTTAAATTATGGCATGATAAAAGAGAAGAACAAAAACAATATTATGCAAATAAATTATCATATGAGGACATAAAAAAGAAAAAAAATCACAAAAGATGACATTTGCAAACTCTTTAAAAAACTAGGGGACACTGATACTCTTAGAACTACAACAAGGAGGTTCCCAATTCATTGGTGATTGAATGAAGACATTAAAAATAACTTTTGGGAGAGATGGTGGATGGTCTTTGATTCCCCTTCCTATAACAACCATGAGGTTCCTATATATTTCTTGAGGAAACTCTATTGCGAGTTTGTACTCAAGGAGGTGCCAAATTATTTTGACTTTCTAGATTCTCAAGGTAGAGGAGGGGGGTCATTATTTGATAGAATGGGAGCACATCGTGATCCTAATGCACCTATGGTTCCTATTGGCAAGACACAGGTGGATCGTGTTAGTATTCCTTCCATTGTGAAGGAACATGTAGAGGTGGACACACTAGGCACGATTAGTGCTCTGACAGAGACTCTCATTCAGTGTGCCACTCCTTTAGTTGAGGGTGACCATGGTCAATCTTTGAGGGGGCATATTTATCGGTCATGTGGATCTTTGTGCACATTTGGTACTACCAAGAGAGAGGAAGAGGATCATGGAATGATGACTAATGATTTTCTAAAAATCACATTTGGCATTGACACATAGGTAAATATTTCCAAGTTCATTAAAGTTCTTTGATCACATTTCATTTATAAAAGAATAACTAATTAATTTAGTATCTATTGATTATCATCAAAATTTAGGGAAAGAGTGTCGGTGGTGGTGGCAGTGGCAATGATCCTCCTGCCCCCTTCTACACATCATCATCAAGTCCACAAGTATGTATCGAATAAAACATTTTAATTAATATATTTGATTATTATTTAATTATATGAATGATTGTATCATAACTTATTGTGCATGTGCATTAGTTCACTGGTGGACCATCGACATTCACAACAGACAGCAAAGGGCATCGTGCCACTTTCCTTGAGGTATCTTTATTTGCATGTTAATTTGATTTACTTGATTATATTTAATTAATAAATGAATGAATAACTAAATTACTAGACAAATTATTATCAAAATCCAGAGGCAAAGTGGCCATTGCGGTGATCACATTCTTTCAGCTGGCTTTGTGATGTCATCATTGAGTCCATGGGTATATATATGTAATAATGCATTATAATTAACATGTCAGTAATAATGCATTTTAATTATAATGCATTATAATTAAAAATGTAAATCTTGATTGCCCTCTGTTGTTTTGGTGTGGGCTTTTGTCCACTTGGTAGGAACTTTGGTTTGTTCCTTTGGTTTGTTTGGTGGGGCACCACAGTTGTTTTGGTCTTTTATTGCCATATTTTTTTATGCTCTTGTATAAGGTTTCGGCTCCTTTCAAAACCTACTTTTACGTAATCAAAACATGTCAGTAGTACATTCTTATATGAATGGTTTTCTTATAAATTTCCATGTACATGTGCACTAGTTGAATGTTGGAGCTTCGACATCGACACCACACACTGAAGGATGAGGTGGAACCTTCATAGAGGTATCATTTATTCATTAGTAGGGTTGTAAAAAATATATATGTAATATTGATAACTACATAATACTTGTGTTGTTTCATTTTTAGTTATTAACATTAGAGACTCCTCCTTGTGTTCATGATACTTTGGATCATGGAGTAGCTGTAGCAATAGCTAGTTCTGAAGCACTGACTGAGGTATGAAAGAGATCACTTAATTTTAATTGTTATTTTAATAATTTGTATTGAATTTTATAATGATATTTATGTATTTATTTTAATTATTATTTTTATCATTGTTGTAGGGACTTATTACTCCAGATCATCGGCATCCACCTTCGGTGGATGTACATCATGACTATTTGCTAGCGCTAAGTGAATATTCTATTTTATGTCACTTATAATTCAATTTTGATGTATATTATTTATTGATGCTTAAGGGTTTTTTTTTTATCAACTCAAGCTGCAGAAGAGTCTAGACAGGAAGACTAGTGAGCGCACTCAGAAGACTACAGCATCCACTGCATCTCCATCGATGCGACGATCAAAGACAGCTCAGGATTTGTTTTCTTCCACTCATGGGAAATGACTAGATTAGGGATATAGACTGTATGTCTATATGGCATTAGTGG
Source organism: Chamaecyparis obtusa (assembly GCA_027943335.1). Lineage (NCBI taxonomy): Eukaryota > Viridiplantae > Streptophyta > Pinopsida > Cupressales > Cupressaceae > Chamaecyparis > Chamaecyparis obtusa. The sequence goes on along the minus strand of BSBK01000745.1, from coordinate 725,970 downwards.
ACATATTTTTTGTATATTGTATAAGTGATACGTTGTAAATCCATTTGGCTTTGAGGAAGTCAGTTTAACTATATTGGATATATTTGATGTATGACATTATTGGACATATATATTTGGCTTCATGCCCTATGAATATATATTTTTGTATATTGTATAAGTGATATGCTGTAAATCCATTTGGCTTTGAGGAAGCCAATTTAACTATATTGGATATAGTCGATGTATGACATTATTGGACATATATATTTGGCTTCATGCCCTATGAATATATATTTTTTATGTTTTAGGTATGTAATTCATGTGTTTGGTGTATTGATGTATACTAATTTATGTTTATGTGGATGTCTTATGCTTTTTAAATTTCCTATGAAATGGATCTAATTAGAAGAATATTCCATCAATTCGACTCTATGACACCTTTGAATATGAAAGCCCCAAATTGGTCTTCAAAACCCCTATAAACTAGGGCTCTCTCAATGTATGACCTTCGAACATAATACCAACCAAATGAAAGTTGTCCCACCATTCTTAGACCATCCTCAGGAAGATTCAATCATAAAATGACCACCTCCAAGGGCTTGATTCTCTATTGCTATACCTATGGCTTCATTTCAATGACCCTTGGTCACTCCTCAACCCCAAAAACTCCTCCAATTAATGCTCACCTGCAAAATCCTTCTCATTCATGCATTCAAATTATTATAATGCTATAATAAAATGATTGGATCCATCCCCAAGTGACAGTAATTACAAAAAGAGGATGGATCATTCCATTTACATCTTAAAATAAGACAATTCCCAGCACTATTTTAGACCAATCAAAAGGAAATGCACCAAATCAATGACATGACTATAAACTTGATTCAAAAGAGGTGTTTACAATGTATATCAACCATGCACAAGTATGTATTTCAATGATACATCCAAAAACTATGAGAAATTGCAAGAAATTTGAAATTTATTGCTCAAACAAGACACAGTCTGTACAACTCTTGCCTCCAGTCTGTAGCATCTGAAATAGTAGACCTCCAAGTACTTAAATAAAGTCCTAACAACCTTCTCAACTGATCCAAATCAGTTTGAACTCCTTATAGGTCTTGTATCTTCTTCAAACTAATTAGTCACCCAAGTGACCCTCCTACCTTCATTAGGGTGCCCTGCACCAATTCTTCCATACAAACCACATGGTCCAGTAGCCCATCTTCATTCAGTGATCTTCAAACAACATCAACTTACATCCATGCATGAAAAAACTATAAAAAAAGGATATAATACATTTTTACACTCATCCTCTTGCTCGCACCATGAGGGACACTTCAGCCCGGAGTGGTCGGCAATGTTCAGGCGACTCTATGTGCCAAAAGAGGTTGTCAGTAGTGTTTACCCGATTATTCAAATTTGTTGGAATAGATAGTTCAATACTATGACTGACAGTTTGAAAGATACACAATGTTTCTCATTTCAACTGAGGAACACTACAAGTTTTGACATCAACCGAGAATGTGCTGCCAAATATAAACAACCTTGAATCTCTAAAAACCAAGATAGGTTATTGTAGGCATAGGCAACATGGTCCTATAGCACCTAATAGTTTGATTCCACCCCACGCAAGCTCTGAGATATGAACCCGTAAAGATCACCAATTCTATGTTGAAGAGACCTTGAGGGACACTTTGGCCCAGAGTGGTCGACAACGTTCGAGTGACTCTATGTGCCAAACAAGGTTGTCAATAGCATTTACTTGGCCATTCAGAGCTGTTGGAATAGATGGTTTGATGCTATGACCGACGGCTTGAAAGATACGCAATGTTGTCTATTTCAAATGAGGAACACTTTGAGTTTTGACATTGACTGAGAATGTGTTACCAAATATAAACAAGCTTGAATCTTTGAAAATTGAGGTAGGTTATTGTAGGCCTAGGCAACACGGTCCTGTAGCACCTGATGGTTTGATTCCACCTCGCACGAGCTCTGAGATATGACCCTGTAAAGATCATCAATTTTATGTTGAAGGGACCTTGAGGGACACTTCAACCTAGAGTGGTCGGCAGCATTTGAGCGACTCTGTGTGCCAAACAAGATTATTAGTAGCATTTACCTGGCCATTCAAAGTTGTTGGAATAGATGGTTCGATGCTACGACCGAGAATTTGAAAGATACAAATGTTGTCCATTTCATCTGAGGAACACTTCGAGTTTTGACATCAACCAAGAATGTGTTACCAAATATAAATGATCTTGAATATCTGAAAACCAAGATAGTTTATTGTAGGCCTAGGAAACATGGTCATGTAGCACCTGACGGTTAGATTCCACTGCACATGAGCTCCGAGATATGACCCCATAAAGATCACTAATTTTATGCAGAAGGGACCTTGAGGAACACTTCGGCCTGGAGTGGTCGGCAGCATTCAAGCGACTCTATGTGCCAAACAAGGTTGTCAATAGCATTTAGTACATGACCATTCGAAGCTATTGGAATAGATGATTTGATGCTATGATCGACGGTTTGAAAGATTCGCAATGTTCTCCATTTTAACTGACGAACACTTCAATTTTTGACATTGACTGAGAATGTGTTTCCAAATATAAACGAGCTTGAATCTTTGAAAACTGAGTTAGGTTATTGTAGGCTTAGGAAACACAGTCTCGTAGCACCTAATGGTTCAATTCCACCCTGCACAAGCTACGAGATACGACCCTGTAAAAATTATCAATTTTATGCTGAAGGGACCTTGAGGGACACTTCAGCTCAGAGTGGTCAATAGCGTTCAAATGACTCTATGTTCCAAATGAGGTTGTCAGTAGCGTTTACCCAGCCATTCGAAGCTATTGGAACAGACGGTTCGATGCTATGACCAATGGTTTGAAAGATACACAATGTTGTCCATTTCAATTAAGGAACACTTTGAGTTTTGACATCGACCGAGAATGTGTTTCCAAATATAAATGAGCTTGAATATCTAAAAATTGAGACAGGTTACTGTAGGCCTAGGTGACATGGTCTCGTAGCACCTAACAGTTTGATTTCACCCTACACGTGCTCCAAGATATGACCCTGTAAAGATCACCAATTTTATGGTGAAGGGACCTTGAGGAACACTTTGGCTCGGAGTGGTTGGTAGTGTTCAAGAAACTCTGTGTGCCAAACAAGGTTGTTAGTAGCATTTACCCAGCCATTTAGAGTTGTTGGAACATACAATTCGATGCTACGACCAATGGTTTGAAAGATACGCAATGTTGTACATTTCAACTAAGGAACACTTTGATTTTTGACATCGACCGAGAATGTGTTGCCAAATATAAACGAGCTTGGATATCTAAAAACTAAGATAGGTTATTGTAGGCCTAGGTAACACGGTCTCATAGCACCTAACGGTTTGATGCCACCATGCATGAGCTCCGAGATATGACCTAGTAAGGATCACTAATTTTATGTTGAAGGGACCTTGAGGGACACATCGACTCAGAGTGGTCGACAATGTTTGAGTGACTTTGTGCCAACTAAGGTTTCCACTGGCGTTTACCCGGCCATTTGGATCTTTTGGAATAGATGGTTTGATGCTACAACTGATGGTTTGAAAGATACACAATGTTGTCCATTTCAACTGAGGAACACTTCAAGTTTTGACATCGACCGAGAATGTGTTTCCAAATATAAATGAGCTTGAATCTTTGAAAACTGAGACAGGTTATTTTAGCCCTAGGTGATACAGTCCTGTAGCACTTGATGGTTTGATGCCACCCCACACGAGCTCCAAGATATGACCTTGTAAAGATTGTTAATTTTATGTTGAAGGGACCTCGAGGGACGCATCAGCCCATAGTGGTCAACAGTGTTCGAGCGACTCTGTGTGCCAAATGAGGTTGCCACTGGCATTTACCCAGCCATTTAGAGTTGTTGGAATAGATGGTTCAATGCTACAATCGACGGTTTGAAAGATACGCAATGTTGTACATTTCAACTGAGGAACACTTCAAGTTTTGACATCGACCAAGAATATGTTGCCAAATATAAATGAGCTTGAATCTCTAAAAACTAAGATAGGTTATTGTAGGCCTAGGTGACATGATCTCATAGCACTTGACAGTTCAATGCCACCTCACACAAGCTCTAAGATATGACCCTATAAAGATCATCGATTTCATGTTGAAGGGACCTTGAGGGACACGTTGGCCCAGAGTGGTCGGCAACGTTCAAGCGACTCTATGTGCCAAACAAGGTTGCCGTTGGCATTTACTTGGCCATTCGAAGCTATTGGAATAGACGGTTCAATGCTATGACTAAAAGTTTGAAAGATACACAATGTTCTCCATTTCAACTAAGGAACACTTCGAGTTTTGACATCGATCGAGAATGTGTTTCCAAATACAAATGAGCTTGAATCTCTGAAAATTGAGATAGGTTATTGTAGGCCTAGGCAATACGGTCCAATAGGACTTGATGGTTTGATGCCATCCTGCATGAGCCCCGAGATACAACCCCATAAAGATCATTGATTTCATGCTAAAGGGACCTTGAGGGACACATCAAGTCAAAGTGGTCAGCAGCATTTGAGTGACTATGTGTGCCAAATGAGGTTTCCACTAGCATTTACCTGGCCATTCAGAGCTATTGGAATAGATGGTTCGATGCTATGACCGACTGTTTGAAAGATACGCAATGTTGTCCATTTCAACTGAGGAACAATTTGAGTTTTGACATCAACTAAGAATGTGTTTCTAAATATAAACGAGTTTGAATCTCTAAAAACTGAGACAGGTTATTGTAGGCCTAGGTGACACAGTCTTGTAGCACATGATGGTTTGATGCCACCCCACATGAGCTTTGAGATATGACCCTATAAAGATCAGCAATTTCATGTTGAAGGGACCTTGAGGGACATGTCGACTCAGAGTGGTTGGCAGCATTCGAGGGACTCTGTGTGCCAAAAAAGGTTGCCACTGGCATTTACCTAGCAATTCAAAGCTATTGGAACAGACGATTTGATGCTATGGCCGACGATTTGAAAGATACGCAATGTTGTCCATTTCAACTAAGGAATAGTTACTATTGTTGATGTAAGTACACATCATGTGACATTACTATCTTTCATGCGTAATGTAGAACCCACACTCTCATATGCAGTCATTATATTCTTTACAATAGATTTTTCACTTGACTCATCCATCGTTCTTAGCCCAAGAATCTTCATGATGGGCCTAAATTTTAGATTTATCATGATTTCAACAAATAGTTGACATCTTCCTATCATGTTTAAATTCTCAAAAAATGATCTCCAAATACGATTAGCATTTCTTTGACAAGTATGCTTGGGAATCTTGTCAAGCATTGCTTGCAAAATGTTAGTATTAATATCAATCAAATATTTTGGCTTTCTATAAATAATTGTAGGAGCATCAAAAATATTATGTGTGAATTATGTACCATCTTGAGTTCCTTCAAGATGACATGATGTTGTGCCTACACCTTGGGATGTAGATAATGGTGTGCCTTCAACGTGATACAATTGTGTACCTCCACTTTGGGATGTAGACAATGGTGTACTTTCAACATGATACAAGGGGGTGCGTACACTTTGGGATGTAGATGATGGTGTGCCTTCAACATGATACAAGGATGTGCCCACACCTTTGGAAGTAGACAATGGTGCGCCTTCAACATGATACAATGGTGTGCCTCCAACATTGGATGATGATGTCTCTTCAACTTGGGAACTCATAGATGATGTGCATGTATCTTCATAATTCAATTGTCTTGTTGCATGCAAGTTTCTCATTTGTTGTCTTTTTGTTTCCAATTCTAATTCTCTCTTACTTTATATTGATGTTTCATGTTTCTCATCCAAAGAAAAATCTTCTTCTATGGTATCCAAAAAAAAAATTTCACGAAGTTGTCTCATTCTTTCCCTTTTCTTCTCTTTGTCTCTTTCATGCTCTTCTGGTGTTAAAGTCTTTGCTCATTTCCTCGGCATGATGATGATTTCTACATGTGAATTGATTGCAATTTTTAAAATATAATATAAATCTATTACAATAAGTCAAATTATAATATAAATCTCTTACAATATGACTATAGACACTCAAAATTGGACAAGTGCTTTAAAATAATCAAAATGGCAAAATCTTATCAAAATGCATTAATTCTCATCAAATGGATCATATCAATTTAAATGGACATTTATTAAATAAAATTAGACAAAATCAATAAAATCAAAGGAAAAATCAAATGATGACATTAAATAATTAAATCAAAGCTTACAGGGACAAAAAATACTATATAATTGATTTTAATCAATTAATTGTATAGTTGTTTAATCAAAAATCAAATTGAACCTATTCCCTTACATGGCTAATTTAATTAATTGAGGGAATTTAATTAATCCTAATATCTTTCAACAACAAATTGAGGAATCAATGAGAATTGAGAACACAAAGCACATGGATCACTCAAAGGAATTGAATCTCAATCACACATTCCAAGCTTTGAATCTCATCCACTCAATTTTGTCCTTTTGTCCAAAGCTTTGAGACAAACATTTAAATTGTCCCCCCATTTAAAAACATTGCAAATTTTTTGACTCAACCAAAGGTAAATCATGGTTAATTCACTCTATCCCCCACCCTTGGGAATTCACTATAAATGAGAGGCATTTTGAGAGCAATAAGGATCTTAGAATTCATTTGCAAAGCATCATTACTATAGTCAATTTCTTGAGCAATTAAGAGCAATTGAGAGCATTTAGCATTAGCATTTCAATTGATCTTTTCATAATGAATAATTGTGAGCTAGATTAAGCATTATAGCATCATACTTTCTCATTTTAGAAGTGTCACTAGTGGAGATTAAGCTGGGAGCTCTACTTACCACATCTAATTAGAGAACCATGAGATGTTATGGATATTAAATGCATTTCTTAGTTTAAATTTGTTTTGCATTTGCTTTGAATTGTTAGTTGATAGTCCTAATTTCATGAAGGTGAATAGCATACCAACAAAAATGGCACCCACCGTGGGGCTCTAAGCCTCATTTCTAACATTTTCATCAAGTTTTTGTGTGTTTTTGTTGTCACTTTTCTGTGAATTTTTGCAGGAAATAGGAGAAATGATGTGTACCAATAGTCAAATGACACGTACCAACATTTAAATGATGTGTACTAGAAATGAAATGATGCATACCAGTAGTCAAATGATGTGTACCAGCATTTAAATGATGTGTAATAGTAGTGAAATGATGTGTACCAGTAGTCAAATGATGCATACTAGCATTTAAATGATGCATGTGAGATAAATTGTTACACCAAAGACAGTAAAGCAATGCCTGAGACCTGAGAAGTACTGCTTATTCATTGTCTTTTATCGCCTGTGACAAGCTTTACGATGCAATTTACAGCAAACTGTCATGCCTAGTATCTCTTTATTGACACCTAGTATTTGTTAATTGCCGCTTTAAATAGCTCATCTGACGCAATTTTCATTACTTTTCATGCCTAGTAATTAAAGTGTTATGCCAGAAAAACTTTAAATGTCACCTGTGTCACTGGAAAGTGACGCCTGCTACTTTTATAGTTACGCCTGCTAACATTTTAATCACGTGTATTAGCTGGACAATGACACTTACTGTCTTTTACTTTAATTTGTTGTCAAATTAATAAATTCAGTTATCTTACTCTTTGTCTATATTTTATTTTACTGCAGATGAGAAAACACAGAAAGTTTCAAAAGCCAGAGAGCAAGTTTAACCACGAAGGCAAGGCTTTGGCTAAGAAGATCAAGAAGGAAAACTTTTCTCACATCAAAGTGGTTCTTGAGGAGTCACAAGAAGAAGAAAACCAACACATTTGGAAAGGAGCTATTGCCAAGGTAAGGTTGAAAAATGACAAAAATCACTTTAAAATGCCCCTAGCTTATGCTAGCTACAAGAAGAGGTAAGCCTTAAACTAGTCAACATTTTCCCTTAGATTGTGGCATTGGAGCATTTCAAAATCTAGTAATTACAAAACAACCTCTCTTTGTTTGGAAAGTTTAGCATTTAGGCCTATGCTCTTCACTTCTTCTAGTGGATCAAAATGCCAAAGGTGTTGAACTTTTTGATTAATAAGAAAGGTTGAGGAATTAAACACATAAAATCAAAGCCCCTTGTTTGTGGAAGAGAGTAGAAATACACAAATCCCTATAGTTAGTGGGTGAAATAAATTGAACATTGCTTATTGTGTTTGGGAAATTAAGGAAAATTTAGGGATATGCTCTTCACCTTTTAGGTGAACCAAATTCCCAAAAACTTGTTCTTAACTCCATTTCCTTGCTTTACATGAACATGCTAAAACATTAGTGGGCCTGCCTCCTGAGAAATTTCCTTAACAAGGCCAGTGAGAGGGAACGACCCAAGTGGGAGACAATCACCTTAGCCACAATATTATCCAACCCACTATAAAAAATATACACTCTTCCTTAAAAGGGGAGTGACTAGATTATGTGCAAGTTTCTTCACTTCCTCTAGTAGTCCTTTCGGGGATTGCATCAAATCATGCTTTTGTGCATGTGGGAAGCCTGCAAGTGGGAAAAAGAACTCGGCATGGTTTAGAACAGATTATTCATTAAAAACCTGATAAGTAGTAAGCTACCTTATAGAGCCAAACATGTTAAAAGCCAAATTTGACTATAGGTAGATTGTGTGGAAGACTTTCTTGTGTAATACTTGTGAAAAATGACCAAGAACATACACTTTTAGTGTGGTTTTAGGGACATGGTGCAAATTTGATGTGTGTGTTGCGTTTGTACTTCATTTTCAAGCAAGAAAATCCCACAGACCTGATCTTACAACTTTTTAAATCTAAAATTTACAACCTGGTCTGTAAAGTGCCACCTAAAAATAGAGAAAAACTACTTGTGCACAGTGAAGTTATGCCTATGAATTGTAAAAAGATGCCTAGAAACAATAAAGTTACACATGTTAAAGTTTAAGTGACGCTTGGAAAAATTTAAATCACGCCTATCAACAAAGAAAAGCTGCCTGCTGACCTACAGAGTGTCGCCTAAGGATATTCCAGTAACCGCGTATCGATTTTTAAGTCACGCCTACACACTGGCAAGTGACGCTCAAGAACAAAGAAGGGAAAATAGTGAGCATTTCCCGAGGGTTTGGAAAATTTTTGAAATCATTTTCGGATACCCTTTTTCAGAGATATTCTTTATCAGTGCAACAAATAGATCATATTCTTGAAAAACATTTATGATGATGAGTCTATTTGAGAAACAAATCAATCCTATTATGGAGCATAATTATCAAAACCAAGACCAAGATCTCCATACGAATCAAAATGATGAAATATCTGAAGATGACATTTTGGAAGCAACACAAAATCCCACATTTATGGAAATAATGGAATTAATTTTGAAGAGGGATAAAGAAGCATATTTCCTAACTTTAGCTCAAGCAAGATCTAAGCTTTTGCATAATTACGACACATCAACCTTGAGGAAGAATGAGGAAAAACAAAAAGATACATCATCTAAAAAGCCATCGTTAATATCAATTTGTCCTTTTCAAGGTGATGAAGTGTCTGAAGATCAAATTTTGGGAGCAACCCAAGATCCCACATTTATGGAAATAATGGACATAATTTTGGAAAGGGATAAAGAAGGATATTTCCTAACTTTAGCTCAAGCCGGAGCTAAGCTTCCTTATAATTATGACAGATCAACTTTAAGGAAGGATGATGAACAAGAAAAAGACACATCATCTAAAGGGTCGTCATTAAGATCAATTTGTCCTCTTCTTTATGATGATGGGCCATCTGTATCTTCATCTTCCTCACAAAAGGAAGCATTTAAGAGAAAAAAACCTATCTTGGATCAAAGAAAATTTCATGATAATCATATTGGTGATCAAGATAATAAAGAGTATGAAGAGAAAGGTACCACTCTCAAGCAAGATCTAATGCACAAACCTCTATCTAGAAAGGTTTCTCCCATAGCTTGTACTCCTTTCATCCTTGGTCCATCTCACAAAGCTTCACAACTATCCAAAATTCCTCCATCAAAGAATGAGCCTAATGATGACACTTTTCACATTGACTATGTCTACCCTCAAGGGCTACCTCTAAAAGAAACCCAAGCTAATTTACATCTTGCTGCAGATCATTTCCATGCTTCAAAGATCTTGGACCTCAAACCTTCATATGCTTCAATGCCTATTATACCCCTTCAAAAGGATCCTACATTATTCTTCCAAATATCCCACACACATATCCAAACATCTACCTTGTACTTAGAAGTGGCTCTATGTCAAGAGGATAATCCAAAGAGAAAAGAAACAAATGTTGATAAAGATCAAGATTATATACAATCCCCTCCCATATTTGATGAAGGTCCCATATCCATAGAACCTTGTGATAATCCCCTTGCATCCTTTCATGTCTTCCAAGATGATATCCTTCCATTCCAAGAACCAAATATCCTTCCAAGTTCCATATTTTCTCCACTTCCCAAGAAAGATCAAGATATCCCTTCCACAATTTCCAATGAGCATATTGAAAATCAAGATAAAATTACCCTATCTATACACTTCAAAGATCCTTGTCAATATCAAAGTATCCTATCATTTCCTTGTCATATTCCTCCATGTTCACCTCAAGAAATCATCATTCTTCCAAATCCCTTGCATGATAATAAATCCCTTCAAGCTTCAGTTGATCTTATCAAATGTGTTCCTATCAAAGCTACTCATGAGCTTATTGGTATAAAAATAAATCTTAAAGAGGAGAACCTTGACAATGCAGCTCTTTCCAAAGATATTGATATCCCTTTCACACCTTATATCCCTCCATTCAAATGCAACCATATGCCTTCATTATCCTCAAAATCAATTTTGGGTTCCTTTGTCCCAAAACAAAAGTCTTCATCCCTTACATCCATATTAGGTCCATGTATTCCTCTATCCTCCATTCCTATCATCCCTAGCTCTCCATTCACTTACCCTACCATGTATCAAGATCAACGAAGGCACACATACTTGAAGAATGTCCAAACACCAATCCATATGAACCCTCCATATTATTCCTATTCATCCACAATTCTTAAGTCTTTTGGAAGCAATGTTGATGTGCAACATAAAAATCATAAATCCAAGAATCCATATGGGTATAAAAATCACAATGTCCCATCTAATCAACATGTGAATGAAAAGAAAAATGAAATATCCAAAAGGCTGCAAAGGTCCACCAAGCAAAAAGAAAAAAATAAAATGTGGGTTCCTAAATCCCTCATTGAAGAAATGCATTCAAAAGCGTCACAAAAGAAAGGAAAATCAAAGACTATGTGGATTCCCAAGTCACTCTTGAAAGACTTGCACACAAAAGAAAAATCAAAATTAACATTCAAGCTTCCAAAGGCTTCCATTCCATCTCCTTCCAAACATCTTCCATTTTCCAAGTCTAATTTGGGTTCCTATATCCCAAAATCTTCTACCTCAAAAAGATCCTTACCTCCCTCATCTATTGTTCCTCCATCATTCTACCACTCTTCAAAGTGTGTGTCAAAGTTGATCTTGCCAACATTTCCATCTACAACATACCTTCTTCTTATCCTCACATTCATTTTCCAACACCTACTTTCCATATTTCCATCTCTCTTATCAATATATTTGAGCATCCTAGCTATACCCATGGTTTATTATAGCATATCTTTCAAAAAAGCATTGTCCAAAGATCTCGATGTTGGGAAAATATTGAAAAATACAAAAAAAGAAAAGAAAAAAAGTGAAAAAAGTGAAAAAAGATAAAAAGTGCCTTGGTGAAAACCTAGCAATAGGCACCTTGGTAGCAAAAGTAAAGAGAAATAAATTTGTCCTATGATGAAAACCACTTCTTGTGGCACCTTGGACAAATACCATGATGAAAACCTGGCAAACAGGCGTCATGCGTAATTCCTCCTTTTTGCACTCTACACTTGGGGGAAAGTTTCATCCATGTTATCCTTCATCTTCCTATCATTTATCCCACTTTCATCCATATTTCCTCTCTCACATTCATCTTGACAAGGTTGAAAACATCCATGAGCATTAAGTATCTTGACATCCGTTATTCATTCCATCATCTTATGTACTTATTTCATCCATGTTACCCTATCATGATCTTTCTTATCCCAAATTCACCTTCATTATTCCTTGATAGTCTTTCCATAATCCCAAAACATCCCTTCATAGACTCCATCACCCCTTTACTTGAATTGTGTTATCTTATCCACATCTTACCCAAATTGACCCCTTGGTCTTGATCAAAATGAAGGACTTAAAGTACAAAATTTGTTATCAAGAACTTCTTGACATGTCCACTTCTTTTGGATCCCTCATTTTCATGACAGCAGATTGTTATCCTATAGGCTATCTAGCACTGGATCATTGGCTTCCATGGCTTATCCAAAAACATGCTTCACTTTGCTATATCATTTTCGTTATCCTTGGGTAATCTTGAGGAGATGGTCCTACGGGTCACATTCACATGCTTCATCCATCATGGCCTTTCTATCTCTAATCCATCAGCTTGCAAATACATCCTTCATGTCCTATATCTTGCTAGACATTGGGGGCAAACCAATGTGATCTTGTTTGAGAGATGGTAAAAAGGAAAGCATAAAGTGCTTTGAGCTCCATCTTGCATAAACCGAGCTTTTGTAATATTTTGGAAGTTTTCCCAAGTCCACCACTTTTCCTATCCAACTAGGGGTATTGGATCTTAATCACCAGATTTCAACAAATGACATCAATTTGCATAATGTGATGCATTAAACTCAAATGGATTCAATAGTGCTACATTCGGTCACATCAGAGAGGGAATTATCAGAGCTTCAGAAGAGAGAGATTTTTTGTTGAACCTTTGATAGATATCATTGTTCACACCCAAGTATTTTTGATCCTACAACTTGATCCTTGAGCGTTCATTGACTTTATTATTCAGGATTTAAAATTAACAACACTTAAAAGATCAGAATGTTTGGAAATTCTTTTTTTGAAAATCTTGATACATTGAAAAACACTTGAAGCTTTTGATAATCTTTATTGAAATGACTTTTTATCATGTTTCTTTAGCTAATCGATGATGTTTCGATTAGATTGGCCATGATAGAGACATGATATTTTCTTGCCTTTGAGTGACAGTCTTGAGGGAGATCCAACAACTTATGTGAAATTTTTCTAACCACATGGTCATCAAAGAACCATCGAGGACTTTCATATAGGGTGGAGGGTTGACCTTTGTTTGCAACATTGAATCTATTGAAACCAGTATTCATACTCCCATAGCTGGTCATTCAACTAGTGAGGGTTGTACTAGTTTCCCTAAGGCGTTACCAAAAAGTGAGATAAAGCGGTATTCATATCATCATGATGTGGTCAGTGATGGTTGTACTTGATTTTCGGTCCCACAATGCTCAATGATGAAAATATTTCTCTAAGGAATTTCTTTGCTAAAAAGCTAGTGACAATTAGTTTCATTGCATTGCATTTTCATGTTAGAGTAAGTGCACTGGTTTGTAGTTATTTTTCCAAGGGAAAAGGGGTTTCAGTTAATTATCTTGATCAATCAAGAAGGGGGAATCAAAGAAAAGTCCATATCATCATATAAATGTTCATAACATCAAAGATCCAATAAATTAGTATATCAAAGATACAATATCAATGACAAAATGATACATCTAAGTCCTGATCAATAAAACATCAACATGATACAAAATCAACAAGGAAGATACATAAATCTAATATCCAAGAAGCTAGGGACCATATGTATAACTTACGAAAATGTGCTTGTTTTGGAAATCAAGGGAATCATATCAATATTCTATATCAGTGAATCATTTTATATCAATCAATCAAATCAATCAGTACCAACTTATTGTTTCCCAACTCTTGATCATGAGGTGGGACCAATATGAGCAATATCAATCCTATCAGTGACCTACCTATCAATTATCCCATATCAGTTTTACTATCCTATCAGATTGACAAATCACATTCATTGGTACCATTATCCTGATATCCTAATCACTTGTTTTGTTTAACTACGACAAACCTATCTATCTTGGACGTACAATCATTGAACTAGGACCATCATCAATGTTTTTCAAAAATGAAAACATATTGGATCAATAAATCAATTTCATCATCAAAAGTTTCTATCAAGCAATCAATATGTTTCATTTCTGAGGGGGCATCATTGTTATAATAACTGAGAGGGGGGGTGAATCATTTATCCAGTGTCCCAATACAAAATGTATAATCCAAAACAAATACTTAAAAATTCTGATACTCGGTAACTTAAAATACTGTATTGTCTATGCTTTTACCGATTACCAATCTAAAACATATAGCAGTTACCGATCAAATAAAATATGCATCATGAAAATATGACATCAAACAAACATCACAATCAACACATAACACAAGAGATTTAACATGGAAAACCTGTGAAGGGAAAACCCACCTGGGACCGACAACCCAAAAATATTCACTCTTCTGAAGTGAGGTCGGCAAAGACCCAACCCTGTTAAAGGTTACAAACACATTGTTAGGTGTGACCTTGTTAGAGGATTTTAGACCAATTGTTATCGTCCAACCAGTAGTCACTCTGGGGTTGACAAGATAACAATGTTCATTCTATGAATGATACATAAAAGACTTTCTTAGTCCACTTGGTTAAGAGATTTGACTGTGTACAATGGTTAAAATGTAACAATAGGTGATCTACCTTAATACAACTTCAATTGTAGATGTACAGATGAATGTTAAGCTCATTCAATCCTCTGATCATTAAATCAATTCTATTCCAATCAATGTTTAGTAACTTATTTTCGCTCAGTAATAGCTTCCTGTCGCTCGGTAAAAACTCTGCAGTTTGGTTCTTACTAACTAGTTTGATCAGGTATGCATGAAAAATTGTTCACATGATAATTTTGTAGTCTCCTCCTTCCGGCGTTACCTCTCACTATGAAATCTCTAGTCTCTTATATAGACAAGTAAACCATTTTCTTCTACTCCATCAAATTTTTCCTCTTAATCATCTTCATTGATTTTGCCGCTTAAACATACCTTGGCTTATGTGTCAATAACTCATTTAATTCTCATCCTTTAGATCTTTCCTAAATTTTGTTAGTTGTCGATCTGTGTAACAAACATTATCTATTACCTCGAAATCATACACTTTCCATCTCATCAATCTTGTCGGCTAAGCTATTCCTTTAGTTCCTCTATTCTTCTCGGTTAACAAAGAAATGTGTCAGTGAACACAAGCTCAGGTTACACTGTGCTCGATATACACTACACTTTGTCAGTGTACACTGAAATGCTTCATCAACCGACAACACTGCTTTGTGTCTTTTAGCTCTTTTCCCCATCATAGATGAATGAAACATAATCAAGTCAATATAATAAGGTCATAGACTCATCAACAAGTTACTCAATGTATTCTTTATCATCATCTGTCATATCCATCTTCCTCATGTAGATATTTTTGTACTTCATCTCTTTCACTCCTTTACTACAAATGTTTCAATATAGTAACTTACAAGATAAGTGCTATCAAACTAGTTGACATCAATGACAACATAATACTGATTTAATCATATGTCATATCTAATCAATAATCTCGATGATCTTAAATCACAAATTCTTCAATCGGGTTCTAAATCAGTTGTAGTTCATCAATCTCTCCCTTTGGCATTGATGACAACTCAAGTAATATGAAATATACCATACACATACCAAACATGTATTCTACAACTCTATGAACAAATGTTGTACAAGATCTCCCCAGCTTAATATGTTTAATCACTACGTTACTCAACAACATTAACAATGTAGCTTTGACATTCTACAAATATGATCTTTTCAGCTCTCAGGTTCTTGCTTCTGTTCTCAGTAACTAATCTTCAATGTTCTTCCTTTCTTCCATATTATCTCTCCCTCAGATAGTTCTCATCAGTGTATATTGTTTCATATTGTTTATCTCTCCCTTTGACAATAATGCCAAAGAAATAAATAAACACACTGCTCTTTATTAGCCAAGTAACTCTATGTTGTCTAATGCATTCTTTGTATCTCTGTATACTGATATCCCAATCTATTTCAGCTCTTCAAACTTATCACAACCTTGAACATGATCCAAAGTGTGAACTATGCTACATCAAAATGAATGATCTTATGATAATATCAGGTTGATGCAACATCCAGATCACATTAGTGACCGGTAGATAGGGGACAAACCCCTAGTCTAGTCCTTAAGTACTCAAATGTATCCTTCGGTAGAGCTTTTGTAAATATGTCTACAAGTTGTTCTTTTGATGTAACAAATTCTAACTTAACTTGCTTCTTTTGTACTTGTTCTCTTAAGTAGTGATACTTAATAGATATATGTTTTGTCTTAGAGTGCATCACTGGATTCTTTGAAATGTTAATTGCACTTGTGTTATCATAGTATATAATCACTAGCTTAGTGATTACCTCATTCATACCTTCCAAAACTTGCTTAATATATGCAATATTTGAATAGTTTGTAGCAGTAGCAACATACTATGCTTCAACTATAGATTGAGAAATGCAAGCCTGCTTCTTACTTGTCCATGTAACAAGTCTTTCACCAAAGAAAAATGCTCTTCTAGTGGTACTTTTTCTGTCATCCACATTTCCTGCCCAATCAGCATCGATATAAACCTTCAGTTCAAACTTTCCTTCCTTAGGATACCATAATCCATAATTTTCTATTTTCTTCAAGTATCTTAAGATTCTCTTTGTAGCAATCATGTGTGATTCTCTAAGGTTTGCAAAAAATATAGCAACAATTCCCACAACATGTGCTATATCTGGTCTACTGTGAACTACACACATTAACTTACCAATCATAAATCAATACAGTGTCTGGTTTACCTTTATAGTTTCATCTTTTTTAGTCAGTTTGAATCCATTAACCATCGGTGTTCCCATAGGTTTAGCATCTTCCATACCAAATTTCTTCAATACTTCCTTGATATATTTGGATTGTGTGATGAATATCCCATCATTCTGCTGAATCACTTGTAGTCCTAGAAAGAACTTAATCTCTCCAAACATAGACATCTCAAACTCTTTTCTCATCTCATCAGAAAAAGATTTACATATGTTATCTTGACCTCCAAAAATAATATCATCCACAAATATCTCAGCAATAAGAATAGTATCATCAATATCTCCTTTCATATACAAATTGTTGTTCTTACTAGTTCTAACAAATCCAATACTTAACAAATAAGTATGCAACCTATCATACCAGACTCTTGGTACTTGCTTCAAACCATACAAAGCTTTATGTAATCTACATACCATGTCTTTGTTGTCTGGATCAAAGAACCCTTCAAGTTGTTCTATGTAGACTTCTTCTTCAAGTATTCCATTCAGAAATGCTAACTTAACATCCATTTGATAAACTCTGAATTTCTTGTGTGTAGCATATGCAAGTAGCATTCTAACTCCTTCTAATCTAGCAACAAGTGAAAATGTTTCACCATAATCAATTCCTTCCTCTTGTGCATATCCCTTGCATACCAATCTAGCTTTGTTCCTTGTTACCTCACCATTTTCATTCATCTTGTTCCTAAATATCCACTTAGTACCGATAACATTCTTATCTTTTGGTTGAGGTACTAAGGTCCATGTTTTTTTCTTCTCTATCTATTCTATTTCCTCTTTCATTGCATTAATCCATTCATCATTTTCTAATGCAACTTTTACATTCTTCAGCTCATAATCACAAACTAGACATGTACCTTGTCTTGTATCACTCCTTGTTTGCATGCCAGCTTGTCTGTCTCCAATAATTTGTGTCTCAGGATGATGTCTCCTGAAAAATCTCACCAGTACTCTATCTCTTCTTTCTTGTACTTCATCCTATGCAGGTTCATTTGCTTGCTCGGTAGGTCCATCCTGCTCGTCGATTTCTCTTTCCTATTCTTCTGTATTGTTTTCCTGTTGACCGATTATCACAGGCTATGGCTTCGGTAGATACTCTGGGTGTTCAATGTAAGTGAATCTACCATAGTCTTGCGGTTCCTTTGTACTTTCCTCTACATTCTTTTCATCAAACTCATCAACTCGGACATTAGTACTTTCAATCATTTTATTAGTAGTTTTATTCAAACACTTGTATGTTTTTCTTTTACTGGAATATCCTAGAAATATCCCTTCATCACCTTTTGAGTCAAACTTACCATTTCTCTCATCTTTTAGAATAAAACATTTGCTTCCAAAAATCTTGAAATAACTTACAGTAGGTTTGTGTCCAAACCACAACTCATAGGGTGTCTTGTTAGTGTCCTTCTTTAGTTGTACTCAGTTCAAAACATAAATAGTTGTACTGATAGCTTCCCTCCAGTATGTCTGAGCAACATTCTTTTGTAGCATCAGTGTTCTTGCACAGTCAACTATTGACCTATTCCTTCTTTTAGCAATCCCATTCTGCTGAGGTGTCCTCGGTGTAGAGACCTGTCGTTTAATACCATGCTCATTATAGAAATTAGTAAATTTGTTAGAGATAAATTCAACTCCTCTATTAGATCTTAATCATTTCAACTCTTTACCAGTCTCTTTTTCTACCTTTTCTTTATACCACTTAAACATCTTAAATGCTTCATATTTTTCTTTCAAGAACATAACAGTCATCAATCTAGTATAGTCATCAACAAAAAGAATAAAGTATCTATCATCATAATAACTCTGAGTTCTCATAGGACCACACAGGTATGAACCAACTCAATTATCTTCTTTGTTGAATAATCCTTGACCTTGAAACTAGATTTAGTCATCTTACCTTTCTAACATTCATGACACATAACATGATCAGGTTTTGACAAGTTAGGCAGACCTCTAACTCTTTTCTTTTTACTGATCTTAATCATGTTATCAAAATTCACATGGCATAACCTTTTATGCCACAACCAAGCATCTTCATTTTTCATCATCAAGCAAGAAGATTCATCAGTATCAAGATAAAATAGATTACCTCTTGATTGTGCACCAGTTCCAACTAATCTTCCACCATCATAAAAGATATTTACTTTCTTGCTCTCAAAAGCAACTCGGTGACCTAAATTGTTTAGTTGTGAAACACTTAACAAGTTATAGTTCAGTCCATCTACCCAATAAGAATTTTCACATTTTATCCTATCATTTATCATCAGGGATCCTTTAGCTCTTACCATACAAGGTGTGTCATTACCCATCTTAACAGATGCTCCATTGTATTCTTCAAGTTGATCAAATTTCTCCTCATCACCAGTCATGTGATGTGTACAACCATTGTCTATGATCCATGTATTATTATTTTTTACTTTAGAGATTAGCATTGTTTCTACATGTTTATCTTCTTCCTCCGAGTCATCATTCATAGAAACAAATACAACTTCTACATCATCATCAGAATCATATTTGGATTCATTATCTTTGGCTATGTAACATACCTTTTTGCCTTTATCATTACTATCTCGATTATCTTTGTTGTGTCGGTAGCCTCTATTGACTCTTCTCCCATAGCTTCCTTCAGATCGGTCTTTGGTTATTTCATCATCTTTCTTATGTGGACATCTAGTAGCGATGTGGCCAACCTCTTTACAGTTAAAGCATGCCAAAGGTAGCTTACCTCTATACCTTCCTTTACCTTTGGGTAATCTTCTGGCCATAAGAGCTTCAAGTTCATCAAGCTCATCATCGGTATTGCTGTCACTATCATAATTCCTATTATTCCTGCTAGACTTACCAATCTTCAAAGAAGACATGAAAGTGGATTCCACAGACAAAACAACATTGTTGTCAAAGTTATTCAATTAAAAGGTTGTAAGTTTACCAATCAGATTGTCAAGTGTAAGGACATTACCAGCTGCAGACCTTGTTTCATGAATAGCAGATATTCTGATTGCATAAACTGACAATAAGGTTCGGAGGACTTTTCTTACAACTGTCTCTTCACTAATAACTCCATCAGATGCTCTAATAGCATGTACTACCTGTTTCAGTCTATTTATGTATTGCACAATATTCTCACCTTCCTTCATCTTCATATCATCAAATTTGCCCCTTAATTTCTCTACTCTGGCTCTTTTGACATTCACATCTCCATTGTAAACTTGAGAAAGTTTATCCCACATGGCTTTTGCAGTAGTGCATCTTTTAATATCTTCAAATTCGGCATCGGTAGAGGTAGCAGCAATCTCCATCATAGTAACATTGTGTTCATGCCTGTCTCTCACTTGATCAAGAGTCAGGGGAGCAGCGGTCGGTTCTATATAGCCATTCTCCATCAATTCTAGTGCAGAATTCCCAATTCCAGATATGTGCAACTTCATCTAGCTTTGCCATACTGTGAAGTTCTCTTTGTTCAGCTTTGCCACTTCCCTCTTATACATTTTGAGATCTTTGTATTGAAGTCCTTAAAAATATGTTCTAAGCAACCAATGCTCTGATACCAATTGTTAGAATAACTGAGTGTATGCACCCTAAAATGGTCGCCTAGACTTTGGGCCCCCATTCAGCAATTTATCAAATCCCTGAATCAATATTTTCAAAAATCAACATTTTATCAATTATATCAATTTCCTTGATCAAGTCCTATTTTATCATTTTCGATTATTTTCTATGGGCTAACCATTTTATTCTAAAGTCTTTATTTATTTAAAAGGAATTCCCTTCCCTTTTATTAAATAAAAAGCCCCCACCTTTCCTCTTATCCTAAGTTGCACAAATAAAGCATTATTCTTATTTTATAAAAAGAAGAAAAGCACTTTTTGTCTCATATGGACACAAAAGTCAACTCTTATTTTCTCATTGGAGGATATTTGTGCACATGGATTGCTCCTCTTTCAAGCTCCACCCTTAATTAAATATTTTGCCTCTTAATCTCCATGGTCCATTCCTTCTCACTTCCTATAAAAGAAGAGCTCTCTTCTCATTCTAAGATCCATCTTTTGAATACTAAACTTATGCTGCAGGATTGCTTGGAGACTTTGGATCTTTTTGAAGACATTCTTGCATCCATCTTTCATTTCTTGCATCATAGTTTCATATTTATGCTTTCCTACATTAGCTTCATTTCTATGCTCTAGATTAGCTCACATAGATTAATTAGATTGGATCGTAAAACTTGCATCTTTCTTTTCATAGCTTAGCTTGCATTCTCATTTCTAGCATAGTTGCATTTCATTCTCATCTTGATTCTTGAGAATATTGGCATTCTTGCCCTTGTCTCCATTGAATCTCCCATTGCATGGTTTACTAGCAAGGTCATAGGCTTAATAGCTCTAGCTGAGAGAACTCTTAATATCCTTGCACTCCATGGCTAGGGTGCTCTAGGTCATTTTTCAAGGTTTTCCATTCATGGATTCCCTTGGAAGCAAAGACTTAGAGAAGTGCACATTCTAGTGTATACATTTTTGGTGCCCACTGTGGGGTAGAATATTCTTGTTTTGTCCTTCATTTTTTGCATTTTTCATCATTTTTTTCGTCAATATTTGCTTGTTGTTTCGTCAAAATTTGCTCTTTGGTTTTTTCTGACAGAATTATCATGCAACAGTTTTCTAGTATTGTATGATAGTTTATTACATACCAGTGTGATATTTTACCAGTTAAAATATCACATACTTTGGTAGTTTGTGTCGCACTGTTGTTATGTTCTTTGTCACATGCAGTTATCAGGAATTATCGCACAAAGATAAAGTATCACACCAGTACAGAGTGAAATATTGCACGACTATTTCTCTAACAAAAATATCGCCCAGACCTGGAAGTGATTGTTTTTGGATTTTTTTTTATCTTGCAAGTTTTGGATTTTCTGTTATCTTTTTGAAAATTTTAGTGTATTCAAAATTCATGCCACTCCATAAAACTGGCACCCATTTTTGAGAAACTTTCGCATACAGTATCAAAAATTGAAGTGTGATATATCGTTGGAAAGCTCTTTCCAAGCTTGATCCAACCATGTTGGTTTCATTTTTAAATTTTTTCCATTTAATCATCTATTTTACTTGTAGATTATCTGATTTTTGATGTGCTAACCATTGTGGGGCTAACAAGTTGTGCTTGTAGGTGCTCTCATTGCTTGATTATTTGCTTAAAAAAATGCATGTCAAAGCTCCAAATGCATAAGGGCTACTAATTGTTTTTGCAAGGCTGCCCAAAGCATAAAAACCAATCAAGTGCTTGTTTAATTGATTTCTTTTGAGTGTGGCATATACTAGTTGTTTCATTTCGTAGGCACTTAATATCTTGTTGTAGGAATCTTTGGGTGGTAGGAGAAGTATGCTCTTCACCCTTGTGGTGAACTAGAAAATCTTAACCCATCTTTCAATTTTGAAAGCAAGAGGGTAATTGAACCTTTGCTTGGTGTGTTTGGGAGATATTTTTGAGCTAGGAAATTATGCTCTTCACCCTTGAGGTGAAACAGAAATCTTGACACTCAAAGGTTGATCCACTTTTTGTTTAGCTTTTAGAATCCTTTATTAGGCCTGCTCTTGAGCAATCAAGAGGAATGACCCAAGTGGGGACAAGTTTTTCGCTGGCTATTCCAACCCACTATAAACTCAAGGCTATCAAGGACACAAAACCTTGGTAGACGTAGTACTTATCTTCGCTTGATGTGAGTACTTGTGGGATTGTGACCATGAGGAAAGTGTTGAGCAAGAATGCTTAAGGTACTCTTGTGGCCATAAGGTCCATTACTTGCCGCAAGGTAAGGAGTCCCTTTGCGAAGCAAGAGGGGTATTATGAATAGAAGCCCTTATTAAGAACCATAGGTAGAAGCCACCCTGTTTTTCCACTTAGCTTCTTGTTGCAAGGATTGATCCAAGTGGAATAACCTGGATCACCCCAAGATTACTCACCATCTATGTTCGTTTGGTTGTGTCATTGGCACTTCCACGATAAAGCTAATATCTATTGTGGGTAACCACTTTGTGTGAGCCAATGGGACATCAACTGTGGGCCAAGTTGTTAAGTATTCAGCCATTGACTTTATAGGCTAGTAAGTTCTTGAAGTGTTCTCGTTGTGATCTACCCGTGTAAACGTTCTCAAATATCAAACATCACGGTAGCATTCATAGGATTTTATTGCTTTAATATCACAATTGCTTGTCTTGACAAGGTTGCTTTTTCCCTTGTGCAAGTGTTTTATGACATCTTTGATCACCTACTATTTGCAAACCTATCTATTTACTATTGTCACTATGTTTGAAATTGAAAAATCCAACCATCAAACTGAAACATTGACTGAATTGCCTTTAATACTAAAATTTTTACATTCACTGGTCAAAGATCGTACGATCCTAAAATACCATCGCACACTGTACTGAGATTTATCATGTGATAGTTTGTTGCTGCACAACTATCACACCACTTTCCTGGAAAACATCGCACAAGTTGCCTGGAAACTATCGCACCGCTGTGTGTGAAACATCATCCTGCTACATTGTATCATCCTGTTGTTCTGAGAACTATCGCACATGTCATTTTTCTATCTCATTGTTGTCTATCATTCGAAACTGATTTGTGTCATCTTCCGATCTTCCTTGGTCGGTCTAGGTCGGATCTTAGATACTGTGACATGTTGCTCAATATCCAAATGAACTCAAATGGTATCAATTTGCACAAAATGACTCTTGGTCTCCTTTCTTCCACATCTCCCATGTCTTCCTAGTCTCTCATTTTCTTCTTCCTTCATGCTTCTTCCTCTTCTTCATAAACTCCTCATGCCTTCTTGATTCTTTTCCTCTTATTATCTAGTCTACTTTCTTCTATTCATCTATTCATTTCTTTCATGCTTGATTCCTCCTCTTCTAGAACTATGAATTTCAACTATCTTGTTATGGAACCTCTCTTGAAAATAGATGATCTTGAACTCATTGCTCAATTCAAAGAATTTTATTCCTCCAATAGTCTTATATATCTCATGGGTGACAAATTTAAGGCAAAAATAAAAGAAAAATTGATTGAATCATATGCCTTTGCTAGGATCATAGACATGATCATGTCATGACCTCCTTCTTCCAAACATTCTTCATCATCTAAGTCCTCTCATTCTTCTTCACCTTCCAAGTCTTACCATGACTCTTCTAGACATTATTCGCATTTTTCATTATCCAAGTCTTCCTCCTCCACATGATCTTCAATTTCCTCTTCTTCACAATCTCGTTCCTCTTCTACTTCTCCCAAGAGTCTTACTTCTCTTCTTGAGACATACCATGATGAGCAACATGATAATCCTTATGATACCTCTTTCACAAAGAGTGACACGCCCGTCTTTGATGACTATGATGGCTATGATGATGAATCATATAGTGATACCTATGAAACCTCTATTCCTAAGAGTCCTCCTAGTTGTGTGCTCGTGCTTACTGGAAATGGGTCATCACATTGGATAGATCGTGATGCTGATCCATATGACTCTAATTTTGAAAGATACTATGATGCTTGTTGTGAACAATATGATACATATACTTCTATTGAGGAAGAGAAAGCTTTCCATGCTGATTATAAATGTAGATACTATGAGCTTTTCTCCTCTAAGAACTCTCATGCTGAAAATAAAGATTACACTCTCGAGCAAGATCATGTTAATGATGGACCTTTGTCTTGTGATGGTTCTCTTCCATCCTCTACTTCCTCCAATACCCATACATTTCCTAAAGCTTTCGAGTCTTTCAAACCTTTCACAAATCCTTCATCCAACAAAGATCCTAATTCTTTTCATGCAATTCCCTATAGTTACCCTCAAGCACTACCTCCTAAAGAAGCCCAAGCTAACCTTCACCTGGCTACAAATACTTTCAATAATGCTAAACCTAAAGAGCTTGAGACTTTATGCACTATAATTCCTACTTCAGCTAGTCCTTCACCATCTCTTCCAAAGTCTTCCATACAATTCCAACATGATTCCTTTTCCTTAGAAGTGGCCCCATGTCAAGAGGACTCTAAAAATGATAAAGAAAAGAACATAAAGAAAGATCAAGATCAAGAGCCCTCCATGTCATCCAATCCTCTTCATGATGTCTCTTATTCGCTTCATAGTTCTTTTGATCCTCTATGCCCTTTCTCATTCATTCCACCATGTCTTAAGTCTTCTCCTAAGCAAGATCAAGATACTACTTACACCATTGAGCTTATTGACAATCAAAATAACATTACTACACTTGTGCTTTCTAAAGATGATACTTCCAATAAGGTTATTAAAAATAGTGTTGTTGTTTCCAATGTTAAGCCTATTGAAAATCAAGAGAAAAATGATACGCTTATGCTATCCAAAGTTCTTTGTCAAGATCAAAGTCTTCCATCTTCTTGTTCTACCACTCCATGTTCACTTCCACTTTCTACTCTTCCTAAGTCTTTGCAATCTCCGAAAAATCCTATCAAAGAAGGTGCTCCTATTCAAAATATTCATGATTCTATTGCAAATCCTAATGCTCACTCTAAAGATGCTGATATCCTTGGTTGTTATATAGATGCTGATGAACTTATTGATTATCCTTTTGCATCTTCTGCATCCATCCTTGGACCTCTTCCACCAACACTAATGGCTTCATGTCTTCCTTCCATCTTGGGCCCTTATGTCCTTTCACTTTTCCCTCCTAACTCTCCTAATTCATCATCCATCTTGGGTCCTTACATCCCTCCATCTCCTATCTTTCCTCAAGATCAATGTAGATGCATACCCTTGAATCCTTTTCATCCACCCTCCCATCTAAACCAGTCATATCCTCCTTCTTCCACAAGTCTTAAGTCTTTTGGAAGTAACTTGAATTTTAAATACAAGAAAAAGAAGCAATACAAGAATCCATCAAAAAAAGATCACCATGTCTCATCTAATCGACATGGAGGCATAAAGTCAAAAGAGATATCTAAGAAGAAAACTACAAGACAAGTATGGGTTCCAAAATCCATCATTGAAGATATTCTCTCTAAATCATCAAAAAGAAATGAAAAGCCTACGGCTATATGGATTCCAAAGTCTCTCTTGAAAGAGTCTAATATTGAACAAAAATTGAAGTCGACATTCAAGCTTCCAAAGGCTTCCGCCTCATCTTTTTCTGAAAATATTATTCCATTCCATGCACCTGAACCGCAACCTCTGCTAAACATTTGCCATATTCCTTCTCGTATTCCTTCATTCACATTTCCTCCACCCTCTCGCCACCCTTCAAGGTGTATGTTGATGTTGATCTTTCCTTATTTTCCATCTACCCTTTCACAATCCTTCAATTCATTATCCTTCTACCTTCTATCATTTTTCCTCATTTGCCTATTCCCTATTCCTCCTATCTTCCAACCTCACTCACTTTACATGAAACCTTATCCTCCATTTTTCTCTTCCATCTTCCTTTTCCTATCAACATTTTTGAGCATATCATTTTGAATCCTTTGCATATCATGGTTTATCCTTTCAAGGAGCATTATCTAAAAAGCTTGCCTTCTTCCAAAAAATTAAAAATAAAAATTTAAAAAATTTAAAAAATGAAAAAAAAGAAAACCAAAAAAATGTTAAAATTGAAAATGTGCCTTGGTAGAAACTTGGAAACAGGCACCTTGGTAGAAAAAGTAAAGAGAAATAAATTCATCCTATGGTGAAAACCACTCCCTTGTGGCACCTTGGATAAGTACCATGATGAAAACTTGGCTATCAGGCATCATGCATAGTTCTTCTACATATTTCATCCATTTTGTCTTCTCTCTTTGATCTTGACAATGTTGACCTATACACGAACATTTGGCTATCTTGTGAGCTATCTTACGATGATCTTTCATTCATGTTTTAGCCTTCATATTTATTTTCCTCCATTCATTCTAGCTTTTTTCTATCATTTTCCCCTTTGGTCTTGATGTAATAAAAAAAAGAGTAAAACATGATCCTATGAAGCCTCTTGACATGTCTACTCCTTTGGATTGTATCCTTTCCTTCTTTTGCATTACGCTTTTGTGACTTATCCTATGTTGGCTTTTCATTGCTTGTCCAAATGTGCTTTGCATGACAATTTTTCCCTAGCTTGGGTACTCTTGAGGAGTTTTCCCTTGAGGATTTCTTCCCTTCATTCTCCTTCCTTCTCTTGTCTTCCATCTCTTCCACTAGCTTGCTATTCCCTCTTGTCCTCCACCTTGCTAGAAATTGGGACTACATGATGTGATCTTGCTTAGGAGTTTGATGCCTATTCTATCTAGGGGCTGTTAGATTAGGTGAAATACTAATCTCCCAAGAACACCTGCATGCATAACCCTGTCACATGGAAGAAGCAAAGAACAGAAGCAAGAAAAATCTATGGAGGCCAAAAAGCCAGAGATATCTTATGGACATGCAAAGAGAAATTTCTATTCCAAGATTATCTAAAAAGAATGTACAAAGGGTTCAACCATATAGGTGAACAATAAAACCCTAAAGCTATAAAGCAAAAAATAAAGCTAGGTTGCACATTATAATTAATAAATATATTAATTATAATGCACCTAAAAGAAAGCTTAAGTAAATAGAGTAATAAATAACTTAATTAATTAAACCAAAGTGATTTAATTAATAAGCATAAAGTATGATTACTCTAACACCCCCCCTTAAGCGTAGCTCAAGAGGGAAGCTAACCTAGCACAGCTATGAAAGCAGAAAATGGGTCCCGGCAACAAGGCCTGATCAGGTACCCAGTACAAGAAATAAACTAGATGAAGGAAACAAAGCCTCCAATCTAGGGAATGTCCCAAAGAAAGGAACAAGAAAGAGCATGAAGCATCTCTGAAACATAAAGCTGCAAACACTGTCAGAAGTAACTGCTGGAACCCCCACTGAAATAGTGCATGACCAGGTAGAGAAGACAAAGTCTGAAGAGCTGATCAATCGAAGAGGTGGCCTCCAAAAGCAGGAATGAATGAGTGTCTATATAGTAGATGATCCATCTCACCGAAATGCATAGGTGCCTAGCCACTGCATCCGCCTAGTACATAGGAACAAAAATTGTATACGTAGATCACTCAACCGAACCAAGGAAGCAATAGAGCCAACAGGTGAACCCCCCCATAATGCTGAACAGGGAGAGGGGTGACAGGAACACTGAAATGCAATGCCAGAAACATCTGCAAGAAGAAGAATCAGGAACACCAACAGTGCAACAAAAGTACACGCACAGGATAAAGGGCGGTGTCGAAGAAGAAGAATAGATCTTCTAGACACACAGCATGGGCTAATGTCGTGGAAGGTACACTCACTTGACAAAGGTGGATGAGCACAAAAGGCAAAACATCATAACCCCCCATGGCACTTTATAACTGAGTGCGAGTACAAACAAACACAAAGAGTACAAGATCCCAAATATACAAAAGCAGGCACTTTATCTCAGTGCGTTTACAGAAAAGAAATGCTACAGAAGAGAAGCATACAATGCTCAAAAGTCAGAAAGAAGAGTGAGCCAGAAGAACAGAAGAAGAGATCCCAGGACCTGTAGAACCCAAGTAATCCGCTAGAGTGCGAAAGTGAAAAACTCAGAGGAGAGAAAACCTGGAGTAGAATCTGGATAAAAGACCCCTGCAACTGAATAACTCACAGAACCAGCTTTCCAACGATATATGGGGAGCCCAAAAATGAGTCCGGATGAGCGAGATATGGCTCACGGAAGGCAAAAAATAAACATCACCTTTGACAGAAAAAAATACTATCAAAATAGCAGATCCAAAAACTCTAACCTCCATAATCAGAAAGAGCTCGAAAAGAGCTTTCCGACGATATAAAGAAGTCCAAAAAAGACCTCCGTATGCTCCAAATAGAGCAAAAAAGGCCCAGATACCCTTAAAAAGCACCAAAAAAGAGTTTTAAGCCCCTGGGGCTAGAAAAAAATAGAGCCCCTGGGCGCATGGCGCACGCAGGGGGCTGGAGCCAGAGCTCCCAGTCACCCATGTGACCACCGCTAGGTCCCGCAAGGCTTAAAACCCCACCGGGCGGCCGGCGGAGCGGTGGGCGGAGCGGGGCCGGCGGAGGAGGCCAGCGGGGCGGCGGAGGAACCGGCGGCGGCTCTGCAGCGGAGCGGGGGCCGCGGATGGATACAGAGCCCGGGGGCGGAGCGGCCGGTGGTGGTGGAGCGGTGGAGGCCGTGGCTGGGCGCGGGGTGGCCGCTCGGCGGTGCACTGGTGGCCGCTAGGCGGCGCCTTTTAAAAACAAAGGCTGCGTTATTTTCAACGCAAAAATCAATTAAAAATTGATTTTTTTGTAATTTTTTTCTCGATTTTCGAGCCGTACAGCCCTAGGAGGGCAAAAATTTTCTCCCAGAAGTCACAATGGCCAAAAACTGCAAACTTTATATGATTTTTGACTCTCCCGAACCTTCTGAGCGCAATGGTGGCGTCCGTTTTTGCTCAAAATACACCCAAAAAAATTTTTGTTTCTTTTTTGCAGGCAAAAAAGAAACAAAAAATAACGTCCTGCAGAGAGTACCAGAACTAAAATTTTTCTGAAACCCTCCTGCATCTGAATCACTTCAACAAAACACGAACAACGAGCAGCAAGATGGCTCTGATACCATGTTAGATTAGGTGAAATACTAATCTCCCAAGAACACCTGCATGCATAACCCTGTCACATGGAAGAAGCAAAGAACAGAAGCAAGAAAAATCTATGGAGGCCAAAAAGCCAGAGACATCTTATGGACATGCAAAGAGAAATTTCTATTCCAAGATTATCTAAAAAGAATGTACAAAGGGTTCAACCATATAGGTGAACAATAAAACCCTAAAGCTATAAAGCAAAAAATAAAGCTAGGTTGCACATTATAATTAATAAATATATTAATTATAATGCACTTAAAAGAAAGCTTAAGTAAATAGAGTAATAAATAACTTAATTAATTAAACCAAAGTGATTTAATTAATAAGCATAAAGTATGATTACTCTAACAGGGGCATCATTTGTACATATTTATTAATCCTGAAAAAATTCTTAAAAAATTCATATATGATGCTGAAAAAATCTTAAAAAGCATATAAAGTCCTAAAAAAATTCAAAAAATTCAAAAAAAAAGAAGAAAAAGTGCCTTAGTGAAAACCTGGAAACAGGCGCCTTAGTAGCAAAAATCAAAAAATTGAAAAAATCAAAAAATCTCCAAGTGGTGAAAACCTAGAAATAGGTGCTACTTGCGGCCTTTGTACCCTTGTTTCTTAGCATGCATCCTTGACACTTAGCCTTCCTCCATCATGGATGACCTTGTTGCCTTGGTTTGGAATTGGTCTTTGTCTTTGTCTAGGGGGCATAACTATGTTAGCTTTGGTCTTTAGGATGCGTTGGTCTTTAGGACATCTTGCAAATGGTGTTTTTCAACACCACCCCAAGCTGTATTTTTCAACACTACCCTAACGTCAAGTGTTTCTCAACACTTATCAGATATCCTACCTATAGTCTAGCATGATATGGTATTTCTCACTCGTAAATGTGATACTCCAAGTTTGACTCTATGACCTACACACACGCACTTAAACACTTGACTCGCTGAGACTTTTTTGACTTTATTTCTTTGTGTGTTGTCTATGATGATTTCTTTGATGAGTGTTCTCTCCCTAATAGTTTTCGATGATGCCAAGCTAGAAGACTGGGGGCATGAGGACATGTTTTATTGCTTTTTCTACTTGTGGGTATATTTTTTTGGTCCTAACTATCATTAGCATTTATGCTTGTTCCGCTTGACAATGGGATCTACAAGGTATTATCCATAACTATTTTCGCAAGTGCATACTTCTAGCCATCTTGACTTTCCTTGTGTCTCGATGTGAGTATAATCTTGCTATATTAAACTTAGGTAATCTCACTGCACTAGTCATCTTGACCTATATGTCTTTGATGCCTAGGTGGGACTCCCACATATCTATCTGATATAGATCATATTCAAATTCACATAGTCATACTAGTGTGCATTGTATGATCTTATGATGCTACCAATAACACTCGATGATGAATATTAGAGACTAATGGTTTTGTAATCTTGCAAGTAAACCACTTTTCATAGTAGCTTGCATTTTTAAGTTCATGATAGTTTAGTTTTGCATCTTGCATATGGAGAGAGCTCTCCTTTCATCTTTCATGGACCTATTAGTCAAACTACACTCACCTTTCACTTCTTCCCGATCATGTCTTTCGCTTCTTGTCTTTCATATCACACCATTTTCTCTTCATTTCAAGATCAAAACTGAAATCCGAGTTCACCTTGATCATCCAAATCACATTTTCCCTTCTTCTATGTAGTTGGCTGACCATTTGAGGCCTGATCCTTCAATCTTTCTTGGGGCATCTTCATTTCTTCATCCCCATCTCTTTTACCCTTCTAGTATTTTCATTCATTTTCATTCGCTTCATCTTTCTGAGGTTTGACTTCATTTTTATCTTATATCTTTCTCAGTCAAACCTAGTCAAACTAGGGCATATCTTCACTGCTTGATGGTTATCCTATCATCTTTTCACCTTTGATTATGATTTCTAGTGACTTGATCAAGTTTATCAATTTGTTGTTCTCCTCTACCTGATTTCAATTTCAATTTTAAGGGGGCAGTACCTATCATCTTTAATCTTTGATTCAGCTTATCAATCAAATTTTCTCTTATCTAAGACTTGATTATCACCTAGCTATATAGGTGTTGGTCTTGTCTTTCAACTTATCTTTGTCAGCTTATGCTTACTGTTGTCCTGATGTGTTCTCATCCATCGAACACACATCTTGGTTGTTTTGTGATCCCAAATTGATCTCACATTTCAATTTCATTCTTTGACCACATGTGATCCCAAATCAATCTCACATTTGTCAAAGAGGGGAAAATGTATGCACCCTAAAATGGTCGCCTAGACTTTGGGCCCCCATTCAACAATTTATCAAATCCCTGAATCAATATTTTCAAAAATTAGCATTTTATCAATTATATCAATTTCCTTGATCAAATCCTATTTTATCATTTTTTATTATTTTCTATGGGCTAACCATTTTATCCTAAATTCTTTATTTATTTAAAAGGAATTCCCTCCCTTTTTATTAAATAAAAATCCCCCACCTTTCCTCTTATCCTAAGTTGCACAAATAAAGCATTATTCTTATTTTATAAAAAGAAGAAAAGCACTTTTTGTCTCATATGGACACAAAAGTCAACTCTTATTTTCTCATTGGAGGATATTTGTGCACATGAATTGCTACTCTTTCAAGCTCCACCCTTGATTAAATCTTTTGCCTCATAATCTCCATGGTCCATTCCTTCTCACTTCCTATAAAAGAAGAGCTCTCTTCTCATTCTAAGATCCATCTTTTGAATACTAACCTTATGCTGCAAGATTGCTTGGAGACTTTGGAGCTTTTTTAAGACATTCTTGCATCCATCTTTCATTTCTTGCATCATAGTTTCATATTTATGCTTTCCTAGATTAGCTTCATTTATATGCTCTAGATTATCTCACATAGATTAATTAGCTTGGATTGTAACACTTGCATCTTTCTTTTCATAGCTTAGCTTGCATTCTCATTTCTAGCATAGTTGCATTTCATTCTCATCTTGATTCTTGAGGATATTGGCATTCTTTCCCTTGTCTTTATTGAATCTCCCATTGCATGGTTTACTAGCAAGGTCATAGGCTTAATAGCTCTAGCTGAGAGCACTCTTAATACCCTTGCACTCCATGCCTAGGGAGCTCTAGGTCATTTTTCAAAGTTTTCCATTCATGGATTCCCTTGGAAGCAAAGACTTAGAGAAGTGCACATTCTAGTGTGTACACTAAGAGGGGGGTGAATCAGTTATCTAGTGTCCCAATACAAAATGTATAATCCAAAATAAATACTTAAAACTTATGATACTCTGTAACTTAAAATATTGTACTGTCTATGCTTTTATCAATTACCAGTCTAAAACATATAATAGTTACCGATCAAATCAAATATGCAACTTGCAAATATGACATCAAACAAACATCACAATCAACACATAACACAAGAGATTTAACATGGAAACCCTGTGAAGGGAAAAACCACCTAGGACCGACAACCCAAAAATATTCACTCTTCTGAAGTGAGGTCAATGAAGATCTAACCCTGTTAAAGGTTACAAACACACTGTTAGGTGTGACCTTGTTAGAAGATTTTAGACCAACCATTATCGTCCAACCAGCAGTCACTCTGGGGTTGATAGGATAACAAAGTTCATTATATGAATGATACATAAAAGACTTTCTTAGTCCACTCGGTTAAGAGATTTGACTGTGTACAATGGTTAAAATGTAACAGTAGGTGATCTTCCTTAATAAAACTTCAATTGCAAATGTATAGATCAATGTTAAGCTCTTTCAATCCTCTGATCATTAAATCAATTCTGTTCCAATCAATGTTTAGTAACTTACTGTCGCTCGGTAATAGCTTCCTATCGCTCGGTAAAAACTTTGCAGTTCAGTTCTTACTAACTAGTTTGATCAGGTATGCATGAAAAATTGTTCACGTGATAATTTTTTAGTCTCCTCCTTCCGGCGTTACCTCTCACTATGAAATCTCTAGTCTCTTATATAGACAAGTAAACTATTTTATTCTGCTCCATCAAATTTTTTCACTTAATCATCTTCGTTGATTTTGCCGCTTAAACATACCTCAGCTTATGTGTCAATAACTCATTTGGTTCTCATCCTTTAGATCTTTCCTAAATTTTGTTAGTCGTCGATCTATGCAACAAACATTATCTATTACCTCGAAATCATACACTTTCCAGCTCATCAATCTTATCAGCTAAGCTAGTTATTTAGTTCCTCTGTTCTGCTCAGTTAACAAAGAAATGCATCGGTGAACACAATCTCAGTTTACATTGTGCTTGGTATACACTACACTTCGTCGGTGTACACTGAAATGCTTCATCAATCGACAACACTGCTTTGTGTCTTTCAGCTCTTTTCCTCATCATAGATGAATGAAACATAATCAAGTCAATATCATAAGGTCATAGACTCATCAACAAGTTACTCAATGTATTCTTTATCTTCATCTGTCATATCCATCTTCCTCATGTAGATATTTCTGTACTTCATCTCTTTCACTCCTTTACTACAGATGTTTTGGTATAGTAACTTACAAGATAAGTGTTTTCAAACTAGTTGACATCAATGACAACATAATATTGATTTAATCATTTGTCATATCTAATCAATCAGCTGGGTGATCTTAAATCACAAATTCTTCAATCAGGTTCTAAATCAGTTGTAGTTCATGAATCATAAGAGTATCAAATTGGCATCAAAACATCATTGAATCTGGGGCATCAAATTTTGAACTATTATCAGTGGGGCATATCATATCAAATGTTGAATCATATCAAGTATCAAATCAGAGTGGTGTATCAATCAATCAATCAATTAATCAGGACCTAAAAGTGATCAGGATTTAAAAAAAAATTTGAATCAATGAGCTTCGCACATCAATTCAAAGAGGGGCATTTGTAGACACTCGAAATTGGACAAGTGCTTTAAAATAATTAAAATGGCAAAATCTTATCAAAATGCATTAATTCTCATCAAATGGATCACATCAATTTAAATGGACATTTATTAAATCAAATTGGACAAAATCAATAAAATCAAAGGAAAAATCAAATGATGACATTAAATAATTAAATCAAAGCTTAAAGGGACAAAAAATACTATATAATTGATTTTAATCAATTAATTGTATAGTTGTTTAATCAAAAATCAAATTGAACCTATTCCCTTACATGGCTAATTTAATTAATTGAGGAAATTTAATTAATCCTAATATCTTTCAACAACAAATTGAGGAACCAATGAGAATTGAGAACACAAAGCACATGGATCACTCAAAGGAATTGAATCTCAATCACACATTCCAAGCTTTGAATCTTATCCACTCAATTTTGTCCTTTTGTCCAAAGCTTTGAGACAAACATTTAAATTGTCCCCCCATTTAAAAACATTGCAAAATTTTTGACTCAACCAAAGGCAAATCATGGTTAATTCACTCTACCCCCTACCCTTGGGAATTTACTATAAATGAGAGGCATTTTGAGAGCAATATGGAGCTTAGAATTCATTTGCAAAGCATCATTACTATAGTCAATTTCTTGAGCAATTAAGAGCAATTGAGAGCATTTAGCATTACATTTTAATTTATCTTTGCATAATGAAGAATTGTGAGCTAGATTAAGCATTGTAGCATCATACTTTCTCATTTTAGAAGTGTCACTAGTGGAGATTAATCTAAGAGCTCTACTTACCACATCTAATTAGAGAACCATGAGATGTTATGGATATTAAATGCATTTCTTAGTTTAAATTTGTATTGCATTTTCTTTGAATTGTTAGTTAATAGTCCTAATTTCATGAAGGTGAATAGCATACACACACAATGACAAATTAAATACTATAAATTTATTACAATTATATCAAATTATGTATTCAACAATTCTATATCATACTAATTATAAACCAAAAGACTTTTTATTCACATTTCACATGTAAAAAATTAAAATACCTCAATCAATAAATTTCGGTGAAGAATGATTGACTTTCACAATTCGATGTTGATTTTTGAACAAAAAGATGGTTCAAATTTATATAATATGCTTCTTTGTCACCTTCAAGACCATGAAAAAAAAAGTGGGCCTCTTTCACGAGATCTTTAACATATAATATATACCATTTTTTTAGTCTTACATAGCACAAGCGTGCTATAGCGCGTGCACCCTATAAAAAACCACATAAGTGTAATCCATATTCTTACATAGCACGAGCGCTCTATAGGGCGTGCACCCTATGAAAAACTAGAGAGAGACAGACAGATAGACAAATAGATAGACAGAGATAGAGGGGGGAGAGGGTGATAAGAGAGATAGAGAGAGAGAGAGAGAGAGAGAGAGAGATGAGGGTGATGAGAGAGAGAGAAACACTCTCTCTCTCTCTCTCTCTCTCTCTCTCTCTCTTCCCTAATCATTGTTAGCTTCTCACTCTCTCTCTTCCTCTCTCAGGCCCCGCCACCTTCTTATTATTTCTCTCTCACTATTGATATGTATGACTTGAATAGGGCACACGTACTATAGGGTGCAAGCCCTATGGCATGCACACCCTATGGAAGTCATAGATTTCAATAGTGTGCACGCCCTATAGGGCACACACGCTTTGCAAGACATTGGAATCTACCAATCCTAAGGCTTGGATTTTCCCTAGTGATCCAACCCAAAGGCTTGGAGGATTCAAATAGGCCTGAGATGTGTTTTCTAGCAAACATACAAAAATATGACATCTTTTTTTGTGTGCTCCTCGTCAGGTTTACTCATGGTTCAATAACGTAAAAATTAGACGACATGATATTGCAAATCTCTCTATTATCTATCTACGCATATAATTTTTTAATTCTAATTATGTTAATTTTTTCATCTCTAATTTATTTTGTGTGTATGTCCATTTTCTATAAAAAAAACATGTAGTATTTTGGGCATAGATTTTGGCTCATTCATCGAATTTTTCAATAAGTTACATTTTTAGAAACTAGACTCCATTCTACACACTTTTTAAAAAAAAAAGAAAATTTGATTTTCGATTAGTTTTAAATGATTTCTAGGGGGAGCACACATAAATTTCACATTTTTCAGGATGTGTGCACTTTGTAAATTCATAAAAAATTATACATTCATCAAAAAATTAGCAAAAAAATTCGGGATAAACTACATGGTGTTAGCTAACTTCTCACTAGAGCGATTAAAAAAATTCAAAAAAAAGTTAACATTTTAGGGGGAGCACACCAGACGCTATGTTATGTTTTTTCACAAAAAATAGGACCACTTTTTGTGCTCCCCCTCTTTGAGGGCCTTAATCTGCACCATTTTCAAAATAAATTAGTAGTTTATGAACCAAATTTAGAGTATTACAACTCTTGTTCTTGTCACATCTTCAAATTTTGAGTCTAACTATCTTCAATTTCTTGTTGAAGTTCTGAGTTCACTGATTTCAGGAAAAAAGTGGCATCTTATACCCCATTTTTGGTCCCCCATCTTTGTGCACTTACCCTATTACTATATATAATATATCAATATATTATATTATACATTAATGTAAATATTAATTATTTTACAAAAATATAACCAATATGCAATAATCTCAAACATATCAGATATTTGTTTTTTCTATACATATCAAATGTCTAATATGTGGTGTATTATTACATAGTTGGAAATGTTGCAGTTATTGGATATCTGTAATACTCAGATATCCGATATATTTTCTATATTTGTTATGGTTTATATTTTTTCATGGCTACATATACTGACATCCATGCCAAGAAAAAATTCATCATAGATTATTACATTTTTGAGAAAATGGAAAACTCATTTTTTTAATATATCACCTCTTTTTAGCCCCTCATAATCTTAGACATACCCAACTACTACATAATAGAAATCTAAAATTTGTATTGCAAATCTAAATTATAATGTTTTCTGTTTAATTTTATTATGTTTATCTTTTAAACAAATAGAAACTACTAAAAGAATATTTTCTACACATATTTATATAAATATACATATGCTAGTTTATTCCAATTTTATAGTAAAAAAATAGTTAACTTTCCAAATTTTGACTTACTTTAGCACCACATTCATTTTTAAAAAATAAATTATGTATAAACATTTCATTGTCCAAAATAAATGTTTGTTTGTTCCAATTTGATAGTATAAAAAATAGGACTCTAAAACTTATCTCAAAAATTGGTCTATTTCCCTCTTTTTTTCATTTTTTTCTAATGAGTCATGCGATATGTGTTCTTTGTTAGAGAATATTGAAATTGAAGATCACTATTTTTAGTGATTGTAAATTAACTCTTATAAAAACAAATAATGTTATGGGTGATATTTTGGTTCCCCAAATTTGAGGGATGATGATGGATGGTGCTTATGTTAAGTGTTTTTATTACCATAGGATTAATCAATTCTAATCCTTTGATTGTTTTGATGATTATTGTTGCCAACATCTTCTTGTGCTAAGTTTTAACCCCTTTTTTAATATTGGGGTTAAGAAGGTAAGTCCTCTTATGGTGTGTATAGTGTTTTTTTAATTGTATCTTCATCACTCGTATTTCCTCAATGTTTTTCATTTCAATGAACACCAAAGACAATAATTTTTCAAATTCTATGAGTAGTTCAATAGCATATGCTACCACATATTCTTTTCAATAATCTTCATTTTTTTTGTCATTTTAGGTCCATGCTAGTGGCTATGTATTCCTCTTGGAGTTCAAGGGGTTGGTTATAGTAATGTTCTTTAAAATACTTGTTTAGCTTTAACTCTCATTTTCATGGTGCATTGATTTTAATTTTGATTACAGGACATAATAACCTGGCCAAAATAACCCTGGACAGAATAACCCAAGGACAAAATAACCCAGGGTCATAATAACCCAATCCAAAATAATTCGTTGTCAAAATAACCCATGGACAAAATAACCCCCATAAGATTACAGAGAAAGGAAAACAAAATCTATAAATTACAAGTATATTTCTTTTTAAAAAAATTATTCAAATTTTTAATTAAAGTGTCAAATTATGAGCAATGCCTCTGATACAATCTAAAATATTATTATTGTCATAACCATCAACTAGTCTTTTTAGTCTTTCTTTGAGTTCATGGTATTTGTTCCTGCTTGGTTGTGTAGTGTGTCCAACCATATTGTTTAGGCTTAGAATTGTCACCCTAAATTAGGCATTAGGGCTCTCTGACAATTCCATCCTAACAATGGAAACCTTCTCGAGTTGTAGGTGGACTCTGATTGAGAAGGAATCTCCAGATTCTAGGCCGGTTCCTATCTGATTTGGAAAATATCACCTTCTGATTGAAACTTAGTGGGGAAAATGGAAAAGGATTAAAACTAAACTTGAAAGAGGTGATACACCAAAAACTTTCTCTAGATCTATCAGGATCTTCAAACCGGCATTCTCAGCTACACCTACTCGTGAGATTGGCTCTATCATTCACCGATCAACATATAGGCTATCTAGAATCTACTATTAGGGTATACACCACAAACAATAAGAATCTGATAACAAACATACATTCTCTGCAAAAAGGTTTAGATATTTTGCAACTTGGAGGAGGAATCAAAAAATAACTCACTTCTCCTTGTTGCACAATTGATAAACACTTGATGCGGAAAAAAGACAAGGAATCAATTCAATACACAAGAACATATGTAATCAAAGACATGCTTTATTATCCTTCAAAAACCTATAAAATGGTTACAAACTGCAAAAAAGGCACCGAGGAACAAACATGGTCACTCAGCCCTCCTTTCCCACAACTTCGAACCCCTCATACTGATCATGAAAATCAATTTTATACAAATCCCTAGCCTCAAATCCAAAAATGAAAGCCTCTACAAACTGCCCTCATTTGGCCAAAAATTGTGCCAAAATTTTAGCCTGTATCCCTCACTAATGCCCTAAATATTGGCTTATAAAGGATAAAAATCCTTTTTACATTGTTTTACCAATATTTAAATTTTGAATAAAAATTCAAAATTAATAAAACCTCACTATCAAAAACCTAAACTTTAGGAATCAATCCCTAAATCTAAGAAATACAAAATGGGGAAGGTCGACATGACCATTCTACCCATTTGCAATATTATGCAAAAATTTAGGCCATGAAACAATGATGTGGCACTAGCAATCCTAAAAACTAGTTGTAAGTACACTGTCATATTAATGGCTTTTATTATCTCTGCCATGGACTTCAAAGCCTATCAAAATTTGTGTATTATTCTCGGTCTTTGAGTCCTCTCTGTGAATGAAACTGAGCATTCTCTGTAAAGCTCAGGTTGTGGATGAGAGCACAAGTTAGACTACAATTTTATCATAGATATCTCATACTAATCTTACTGGAAACTTGACTGGTACTAAAAACCTTTGTTCATTATTTGTCTTCACATTTACTGGCTTTGAGTCTAAGTTCTTATTGATATTTCACTGTGACAGTGATCTTGGCTATAAACTATTGCGACCTAGTCTTATGTAATGAAGAGCTTGACTTTGAACTGTGAATATTGAAGCTTAGAATGGAAAATCATGAGTTTAATCTGGGACTTAAGCTTGAGACTGTGACTAGAGCCCAAAAATTTATCTTGACTTGAACACGAGCTGATTTTATCTCAGTCTT
The DNA here is from genome assembly GCA_027943335.1 of Chamaecyparis obtusa. NCBI lineage: Eukaryota > Viridiplantae > Streptophyta > Pinopsida > Cupressales > Cupressaceae > Chamaecyparis > Chamaecyparis obtusa. Next base: position 685,787 of record BSBK01000745.1, on the reverse strand, counting down.
AGCATTTACTTGGACTGTAGTAAGTTAGCCTTTGGTCACGAATGGTGACTATGATGAGGAAATCGGCCTTGACCGAGACTTGGGGCTTTTGTCGATTTGTTGAGCTTTGCTAGCTTTGACTTTGGTTGAAATGTAGGTTCTATGCTTTGGCTTGGCTGTGTTTGGCACTTCTTGCGTGAGATCTCACGACCTTAGCTTAGAACACTAATTTTGACCAGAGATTAACATGTTGTCACTGCATGAGCATAAAGCTAAAATAGATGAAACACGGGCTTTGACCACTCAGCATGTTGGCTTATTAAAACTTCCATTTTGATTGAAGTGTGGCTAATGAACAACTCAGCCCTTTCAAAGAGTGACTGTTGGAGCACGGATTGTGGTTGCAATGAAGAACTCAGCCTTGACAGGGTTCTTGGCTTGGGGCTCATAGTATCTGGAATTATTACTCAGTCTTCAACTAAAAACTCAGGCCCTAATTTGGGTCGGGTCTCAGCTTCCTTTTAATCATGAGCTATGAATGCAACAAGCATCTAAAAGCTCACATGTTTTCACTAGGAGCTCACGGGTTGTAACTTGGCTTGTTCCCCGTCAAATTCTGAAGGCTTGGCTTATGATTGATAGAACTTGAGCTTCTATTGGTTGTAAAAGCTTGGGCCTTGAGCAAGAGAATTCTCAAAGATCACAATTTATTACCCTAATGTGGTAGTGAATGCGAGCTAGACTCACAAGAAGCTTAGTTGTCCTTGTTATGCGGCTGACTGAAAGCTCACGTCTTGACTAGCACTTGACTCTTAACTTTTAAACTAGCAATAAAGAAGCTTAGTTTTTTACTAAAATTTCTAGTTGTTGTCATCTCTATTTGGCTGTGACGTTTACTGCAGATGCTTGAATAGTGACCATGTCTGTTGCATTTGTTGAAAATTTATTGTAGCACAAGCTATATCATTTAATGCTTTGTCACTCTATTACCACCATATTTTAATTTTTTACCACTGATGGAGTTGTGATCTTTTGTGTACCTTCTGATACTCTATTGTAGACTCATGATTCAAATATGCATATCAAACTTAAAATTGATGTGATCAATAATGAAATTTGTTTATGAGGTTCGAGCATGGGCTCGTGACACCCATAAAAAAACTTCATTGACTTCGTTCTTGAAGCATTTCAGCACCATCATCATCTTGAGAGTGTGACACACAGTTTGTTTAAACAATGCCTCTGCAAGTAGCTTAGAAACAACATAAAAATCAAGTAAAATACATTAGGTTAATGAACATGACCCAGTGGTCAATTTTGTGCAATAATCGGTCAACAAATGTTCACTAACCTAAAGCAATCATGTTGTCCTAAAAAAGGTTTCTCGGCTTTAAAACTAAGTCCCTTTGATTTAGACATCTGGTTTATAATGAAAACATGCATAATAATGGACACTAATAGTAAAATTAATATTTCATAGAATTACATCCCTTTAATACTATTTCTCTATTTTTCACTTTATGTGTATGCACACTTTGTTATTACATTGAATACCAGATAGATATAGGTGCAGCTCTAAAAGATCTTGATTGTTGTATGATGTCTCATTCTTCTGCATTACTTAGATCCAATTGGATCTAACAAACTTTTAACCATGATGTAGGATAACCTCTAAAGACCTATAACCTGACAGATGCAGACTCAGACAGAGGACCGGAAGACCTCGACCAAACATGACAATTAGCTCCTCATATGTAGACAACTTCTTCAAGGCAATGCAAAGGACCTACTCATACCTCTATCACTTCTTTCTATTTTGCCTTTGTACTCTATTTATTGATATGAAATATGATGTATGAAAGAACATTTGTAAATTACATTCAGTTTGAATGCACAATGTAATGATCAATTATGAATTTGAATATTTGAAATGTGATCAATACTTAGAGTACAAATAAAAAATTTGATATTGAATGCAATAACCGAATGTTAATTCACATCACCTAAAAAGTAGTATTAAATAGAAGTACCTCTATGCACCCTTTTCCTATTTGTGTCTATTATTCTGCATGCTGAAAAATAGAGTAACACATGTATTTCTCTATTTTATTCTCTTGGAGACCCTGTTATGTTTTCACTGCTTTGATGAATTTTCAGATTGAGCTATGTGATAATTGAAGCAATTCAGTAAATCCTCTATGCCATCCCTTAATAGAATTATTAGTTTTGGGAAGATCATCTTGAATAGATGAATAGCAGTTCCACATTGTGATTGGAAACTTGGGTGACCATCTGTTGCCTCTTCTAGTGAGTCTTCCAATCCATGTGTCTTCAAAATAATCAATTATGGGTTGCAAAGTCTCCTCATATTCTATATAATAAGGAGATTGTAGAAGTGTTTTGAATGCATTGATTACATATATCCGAGGCACAAAAGCTAATGCAACAAGTTTTTTAATCTCAAATGAAAATACTTCATTAACATTGTAAGGTGTTTGTAGACCTTCTTGAAATTTCCTCCATAAGCACTAAGAGAAATGTAAAAATCATCCCCAGATAGTGACATTTGGAAAAATTTCAAAAATAGCTCCCTTGAAGCATAATTCAAAATCAATAAGTATAGTTTTTGGGTTTACATCAGGTTGCAGTTGTTTTAATTTTACAAGTACTTGTGTATAAGTGGATCGTGTTTTGTTGGTTATAAGAATATAGATGAGTAGAAATATTACATCATTTTTCAAGCCATGAATTGCATACAACTGTTGAAAAATACTTGGTACTATTTTAAATGTACCATCACTAAACCAATTTTTAGATTCTTTTAGTAATTGCAAATTTTGCGTGGTGGTGAATATTAAAAAATGATTCTCATCATTACTGTCATGAAAAAGAAACTTTTCCCCTCTATTGGTAATTGTATATTCAATTGGTAAGATAAGATCTCTCGATGTCTGAGGATTTGGTGGTGATGCTTCAAATCTTATTCTTTTCCTTCGAATCATTTTGGATAATGCATTGGTTGATGGTATTTCTCCTACTACTAGTAATGAAATATTAGAACATGTAGTAGAAATGATATTTCTTGTAGAGTCTTGAGTCAAACATGCCATGTCTTTCATCGACTTCTATTTGACAGTGATCATCTCAATTTTTGGAGCATGATTATGTCCTTTACTGCTAATCACATCACCAGATTCTGTTTGTGTTGTAGTATAGCACCGACTTAAACATTTGTTTATAAAATATTTTGCACAACACCAGATCATTTTATTGACACCTGCTCAATGAATAAAAAATGGGTAACCATTTAAAATGGGCAATTTCTTATTTTTTTGACTTGTTAAAAATTGAAGAGGCATTGTATATATTAAAAATTATGAAGAATTTCTTGATTAACTTGATCTAAAATCACCATGGGTTATTTTGACCATGGGTTATTGTGGCCCTGGGCTATTGTGTCCTTGGGTTATTATGGCGGGGTTATTGTGTCCAAGGTTATTTTGGTTGGGTTATTATGTCTAGTTACCTTTAATTTTAGGGTCTAGTTCATTGACATATTTTTGCACTTTATAGCATCTATTCTCAATTGTTCTAGTTTTTATTCATCTAGTTAATCGATTTCCACAATCTTTGGCTTCATGGTAGATGGAATTGTTCAAGGAATATATTTTTTGGTACTGGTATGAAGATAATTCATTTCATTCTGCCTAATTTAGTATGGATGTGTATTTTGTCATACGAAAAAGAAAATGTATGAATAAGTTCTTGTTGTAATTCTTCCCATACCTTGCTCTCATTTTATCATTCCTAGTTGATGTCCCAAGTTTGGATGACTAGTGTCAATGTCGAAGAGAACATACATACATACATACATACATACATACATAAATGTATGTATGTATGTATGTATGTATATGTATATGTATATGTATATATATACATATATGTGTGTGTGTGTATATATACATATATATATATATATATACATATATATATATATATATATATATATATATATATGTATATATATATATATGTATATATGTATATATGTATATGTATATATATATGTATATGTATATATATATGTATATGTATATATATATATATATATATATATATGTATATGTATATATATATATACATATATATATATACACACATGTGTATATATCTATAGATACATGTATATATATATGCATGTGTGTATATATATATATATACATATATATACATATATATACATATATATATATATATGTATGTATGTATATACATATATATGTATATGTATGTATATACATATATATGTATATGTATGTATATACATATATATGTATATGTATTTATATGTATATATATGTATGTGTGTGTGTGTGTGTGTGTGTGTGTGTGTGGTGGTCATATATCGTGTCTTTATTCCATATATAGTAATATAAGCCTGAATGTGACCCTTCGAGGTGATTATTCTAGAAAATTATGGTATCATGGTATATTTCCCTTATTTTTGTGTATTAAAATTTAATAAGAATTATAAAATAATGTCAATTTGAAATGTTGGGTTTATGTATGTTTCATCAACATGTTGCATTGCAAACGATGGTGTATTATAGGGTGGCAATTCTAATTGAGTCATCGTAAAATGTATGCTCCATATGTAAAATATATTTTGTAACATCTTCTACATCAAAGAACCCTGGTAAATGAATATGTGAGATTCAATGATAAATGTAACTGATATATTTTCTATCAATTGGAGATTGATCCTCCTTAGATGTATAGATTTGGGGTGATTTTGTATCATAAAAACCCTTGTAAATGTGGGGCAAAGGCTTAGGAATGTTGGAGTTTGTTGATATAGTATATAGAGGTCGAGATTTAGTGTTTTACATAGATTCCACATAGGATCTATCTTCTATACTCAATTGAATGTGGACTATCTTTATATCATCCAAAAAATAAATTTATCCCTTCCTTGAGTGGAAAAGCTAGAGGGGGAATAATGTGGACTATCTTTATATCATCCAAAAAATAAATTTATTTCTACCTCCTCTATAACTAGATTGCTAATATCTTTAAAATGTTCTTTTTGAGTTATTTTTCATGGCATATACATTCATATTTTCTTTCCAGTAGATTACATATAACATTTATCATTCCTTTCTTCTATGTTGCAATTATAACTATAACATCCTTGGTAATAATGATTTCATCCATTTTAGACTAGAGGCTTGTAATACAAAAATCCCTTGGTTAGGTGGACATCCCATTCTCTACATATAGCACACTATGTAGAATTGGCCTTTATGGTTTTTACTTCTACATATAGGATGACAATGATTTCTTTTTTTAGAATATTCATTTCAGACATGTCGTTCATGAGAGTAGTAAGTGTGCCATGTCTCTTTTTCTTTCTTTTATTCATCTTTGGACATGATTTCATGTTGAATGGTTAGTTTTTATATTTGTAAATAGAGATCATTTTCTAAACTTTATGAATTAGAGAGGTCGCTTATAAAATGTAGTGCACCAAGTAAACTTTTTAAGATGATTAACAATAGTGGTAGGACATGCATTTTGGTAGTATATATGTAATAGGACATATATACTACCAAACTTTTATTTTGGTAGTATATATGTAGGATTCAAAGTTTATTCCATCCAAAGATACTCTAATATCTTGATATAGTCCAGAAGTGAACCATTAAAAAAAAAATCTTTGAGAGTGGTTCTTCTAGTTTTTGGAAAGTTCCTCTTTGAACCTTTTATCATATACCCTGAATGACTCATTATCCCTTTGTACCAAGTTAACATTTTCTTGACACTTTTCATAGGGATGGCCAAAGTATAAAATTTTACTAAGAAAGAATCCCTAACCTCATCCCAATTGTTTCTATGTTGAGGATAGGTTTTCACATACTACTCTAGTTTACCTTTTTCAAGGGAGACAAAGACCATTAACTCTTCTTATTTTTTTTACTGATTTTCTCTCCCATATGGAATTCAATAGGAACACATGCTATATGGCTTCAATAGTGCCTTAGCCAAAAATTGGTATTTAAATTGAGGATTCTATTTTATAGGACTCTTCAAAGAAACATTTCATATTTTTATTTGTAGGTGGTATTTGATTAGTTAGTAATCTCAACTCTTCACCCAAATTAGACTTAACTTCTTTTTTTTGTCCTTTTCTTGTTTTCTTAACTTCCTTATGCTCTTGTTAGAAAATTCCTCGAACTATGCTTTGTTTAAGGGTAAGATCTTCTTTGGAGTTTGTAGAAATTTTATAGACCTATTATCTAATTTGATTGTGATAGTTCATAGGTCTAACTTATTTTAGTCTATTTATGGAAGATTGTGGTAGGATATGAGCCTCTATGCTATTATGTTATCCAAACAAAACTCTTCTAGATCTTAAATATTATTCCATAGTTTTCTCCAAATGGTTTAGTAATTGCCCCACCGTATTCTGACATGAATTTGATCCTTTTGGGATCTTTTCTTCCCTTTATCTATTGTCTTTCTTATTCCCAACAACACCCACATTATAATTCTAAAAAAAAACCTTCATTGGTATGCTCTAACCTCATTTTTACTGCAATATCCATCCTCTTATGGTGTCTTTCATCTCTTCCCATCACCTATCTTTGCCTTATTTCCTCTTCATTTGGGCTTGTCATTGTCACTTCCTTTCCTATTTCAATTTCCTCCTTGATTTATCTAATGTTCCTTTTGTCTCCTCTTTCTATGGTTAGTTTTTTTTTGGAATTTCATTAATCCTTTATTATTTCTTGTGGTATTTAAATCCAAAAACTTTTCTTATTGCCCACATCTTTTCAAAGATCCTTTTTGGACCTATTTCCCCCTTTCCATTCTCAATCCCCTTGGTGCCTAACCCTCTCTCACATGGTAGATGTCAAGAAGATAGTATGGTATATTTTCATATCCTCTGTATCATTTCTTTGTCTTCTCTATCCTTAATTCAAAGGGTTATTAGTTCTGGAAAAATGTAAGTGTAAGGTTTGAAGCAAGTGTAGTGTGTGAATAAATTATGTATAAACATTTCATTGTCCAAAATTAATGGTTTTTTGTTCCAATTTGACAATAAAAAAATAGGACTCTAAATTTTGGCTTACTTTACTACCACATTCACTATTTATCTCAAAAATTGGTTTATTTCCCCATTTTTTGTATTTATTTCTAATGAGTCATGTGATATATGAAAAAAAATAATGTTATGGGTGGTATTTTGGTTCCCCAAATTTGAGGGATGATGATGGATGGTGCTTACATTAAGTATTTTTATTAGCATGGGACTAGTCCATTCAAAGTATTTGATTGTTTTGATGATTATTGTTTCCAACATCTTCTTGAGCTTATTTTTAACCCCTTTCTTAATATTGGGGTTAAGGTCGTGATAAGGCTTCTTATGGTGTGTATAGTGCCTTTTTTTAATTGTATCTTCATCACTCCTATTTCCCTCTTAATGTTTTTCATTTCAATGAACACCTAAGGCAATAAATTTTCAACTTCTATGATTAGTTTTGTGAGGGATTGACAGATCTGAACAATACAATCTGAGAGTAAAAGTACAAACCTGTGTCACACTTTTATAAAGTAAAAGGACGACAACATGCAAATTTTTCAACTTTAACGACATAAAAGTGGCATTTGTGTTTAGAATTTGAAAATGATGTAAACTAATGAAATGTGTAAAATTTGATGAAGTTTATGCTTATAATTTTTTAAAAAAAATTTGAACAAAAATTGACATAGTCTTTTAATTTTTGAAGTCCATTTTTTTATTGTTGAAATATGCTAAAAATCTAGGGTCTAGTTCACATCAAAAAACTATATGCAAATAATATTTTTTTCCTCTGATTTCATAATATGTTTTAGATGACATGTATAGCTAGTGCATTAAAAAAAAGATTGGATTTCGGTATATATTTTGTCTGTTATAAATATCCAAAGTCGATGTTACCCAAAATCAACAATTTTTTGTTCGCTCCAAATTTTCCCTATCAAATCTACACCATTAAAAAAAAATTATATATTATTGAAGAGGACTATCTCCTCTAGTGTTAAATATAAAGTTTAAATTTTTCTGACATGATTTGTTATTTTTAATTTTTTTCGAACGAGTGTGTTCTTAAATGTTAAAATACCTACTTGAAGTATTTTCAACTTATAATATATTATATGAAATCAAAACATAATAAAAATTACATGACCATAATCTTGACTCCGAGCTCTACAAAATGGTATTTTCAGATTTTACAGAAAGGTAAAATTTGACAGAGAATTTAGGTCCAAAAGTGAGAACTTCTAAGAGTCACCTTTTTTTGCTTATTTGGCTGCCACATAGGATTCCATATGGGTTCAGTCGGAACCCGTTCAGCCGGACCTTTAGGTGACCAAACAAGGTCCCGTGCATGACCAAGCCCCTTAAATCTGAATTTAAAAAATGCGGCCATTTTTTTAAATAAAATCAATTTTTTATAGATTTTTAATAGTTTTTTTAAAATTTATTAATTATTTTAATTTTATTTGTAAGAGTTAAGTGATTTTTATCTTGAGTTCTATTTTATATTTTGGAATTGCAAGTCAAGTCTTGATTTAGTGTTTTCAAGTTAAGTGATTCTTTTCTATTTTTCACAAGGGAGTTTACCTGTTTATGGTGTTGCATGCATTGAAACCCTTATTCGGTTTTCTTTATTAAGAGGATTTTGGCTATTATTCGATATACAGGTTTATAGATTTTGGCTTTGAGATTGAATTGGAGGATTGTGAAAGCTTTGGGAAATTTTAGGGTTGTTGGATTGTTCTTTGCACGTTTTCTGTCAAGTGGTGGTTTAAGGTAGGGTTTGAAAACCTTTTTTGCAATTATTCTTTGGAAAATATTGTCTTCATTGTGTCTTCCAGATAGGTTGATGATTTTGGAGTGATTGTATTTTTTTTCATTGTCCTTGAGAAAATTTGCAAGATTTGATTGTTGTGATTTTGTGAATGATAAATATGTATATATTTTGGTTTCTTATGAGTGTAAGCTTTTATAGAAATGTGTGAGTTTTTCTAGTTAGGGTATTCTATCAATCTGATTATTCAAACCCTTGCTTACTTTATATCTTTACATGCCTTCAAGAAACCCAATTTGTTTAGCTTTGCATGCTTTTAAGTCCATTTTTTTCCCACCAAAAAAATTGAAGTCCATTTTTTATTGGAATATTAAATATAAGAATATTTTTAATTATTAAGTGTTAATATTTATTTAATATTTAATTGTCATGCATAATTATTAATATTTCAGTGTTTTCAAGTTAAGTAATTCTTTTATATTTTTCAATCTAAACAATTTTTGCAATGGGGAACAAAAGGAATAGAGTAAGAAAATATGCTCGAATAAGGGATGACAAAAAAGGTCATACAAAACATAATCAAGATCAACCTGTTGAAGTTCAAGAAGAACCTATTGATATTCAAGAAGATGCAATTCAAGTAGGGGAACAAATTGGTAGTTCTGGAGGTGGAAATATATATTTTTTGGCATGGGAAATTTGATGGAGATGAATGAGGATTCACTTTTCAGTCAAATTTCATCTGAAAAAATGTTATCTGAAAGTATAATTAAAACCCATTGCAAAAAACTTTGGGATGAATATTTTGAAAATAAAAGTATGGTTGGAAGAGCTCAATTATTTGTTAGGTTATTCAGGAAAAAAGAAATGACTCTTGTTTTGGATTTTTTGGGTGTTGACAATAAGAAAAACTCAGGAGACAATGTAAATCGAAAAATAGTTCAAAATTTGCAAGATGCATTGAACAACATTAATAACTCAATCGAGGAGCTGATTTAAGTGCTGCACATAGAGCGTTGATGACTACTTTATCTAGTAGGAGTTTGACACAAAGAAAACAAGTGCATGCAATTTCTGATTTACTGAATGTATCTGGAAGAACTATTCAAAGATATATCAGGAAGAGAAATATGTTAGATGAAAACATTGAAAAAATTTGGTAAATATTTGTAGGCTTCCTTGAAAAGATAGAATTTTTGAAGATGCAAAAAGACTGGTCATTGAATATTGGACCGCTCACTCTCGTGTTTCTTCTAATAGAAGGGATACAATACAAATGAAATATGAAGAGACTGGTATGAAAACTGCACATCCAAAACATTTTATAGATACAACACAAAGTGAATTATTTGAAGCATTCAAGAAAGAATTTTCAGATGTGAAAATATGTCAAAGAATGTTTGAGAGGTTGCACCCTTTCTTTGTATGCATAAATAAGGTTCGTGAAACTTCTTGTTGTTGAAATCATGTTGAGTTTCATCTATAATTGCAATCATATAAAAAAGTTGTGGCAGTTCTTGATTCAAATATGGTCATCCCTAGAAGTACAACACAATTTGTGAAGTCTATTTATGTGATAAATTAGAAGATTTAGATGAGTTCAAAGTACAGTGTATAAAGAATGCATGCAGTGATTGTGGAGATTTGCATAAATTTCCATTGCAAATTGAGAATATTAATGTTTCAACACCGGTTTTGTGGAAAAGATTTGAATATGAGACATATCAAACAAAGAGCGGAGATGAATCCAAAAAAATTGTATTGAAGGAGAGTGAATTGCCCTACCTTGAGTTTATGACCAAATTTCGTACTCTAATTTATCCACATGTCCAACATTGTCATGGTGCACAATGGCAAGCTAAATAGTTTCGTGATTCCAAAGATTGTTTTCCACCTGGTTGTATTCTTTCAATTGTAGATTTCTCTGAGAACTATACATTTTCCCCTCAAACAGAGCTTCAAGCTCAATATTATCATTCTGATCAGGTTGCAATATTTGTGCAAGTGACCTATAGACATGCACAATATGATTTGGATGAGGTAGAAAGTGTCGATCTGAATGAACACATTATCATCAAGGAGGTTCATTTCTATATCAGTGATGATAAGGTTCATGATAGGAGCTATGTGGCTCATTGTTTTGCAATGTTTTTTGAAGATATTGCAAATCATGGGATAAAGGCTTCACAACACTAGATTTGGTATGATGGTTGTGTAGGTATGTGTATAGATACTTCAATTTATTTTCATTGTCATTTAATTATTTGTTAAATTATTAAAGGATGACATGTATGTATGCATGTACAACTTAATTTTGCAAGACAATTTAAATCTGCAAAAGCCTTTAATTGGCTAGTCATGCAACATGTTAGACGCAATGTTAAGTTTTTGTGGAACTTCTTTGAAAGTGGACATGAAAAAGGAGAGCACGATGGAGCAGGAGCATGTGTGAAGCGTGCACTTTGCCAACATGAACTTGCAGGTACAAATGGTGTTCAATAGTTATATATATATATATATATATATATATATATATATATATATATATATATATATATATATATATATATATATATATATATATATATATATATATATATATATATATATATATATATATATATATATATATATATATATATATATATATAAATTTCAAATAATATAATTTTAGCTTAGATCCATTTTCTTTAAACTGATAATTCAGAAAAGTACAGGTAACATGATAGAGAATTCAAAGAAAATTATTGAATGGTGTCAAAGTCATTTTGCTCCTCAGGACACCAAATACAACAAACGTTATTTTTGGGAAGTGAAAGGTAATTTATATTTTGTTATGAAATTTTAAATTAAATTTTGATTTCGTGTTCATTTCTATCTTTTCATAATTGTTGATCTAAAAATGTGCAACTTTCATTTCATATTTGTAACAAATATAGACCGATCTAATCCGTACAATTGTCAAAGAATTGTTGGTATTAGAAGTTTACATCAATTGATCACTATAGGACAACACAAGCCTCTTTTGATTCAAGTAAGAGAAAAATCATGTTTTTGTGCTCACTGCATTGAGGACAATCCATTGAGTCAATGTGAGAATATTGCAAATGGATATGTTTCACGATGGGATATGGAGTTAATCAGAATGCCTCCTTATGAAGATGATGACATTGACATAAACATTCATGATCCTATATATTCAGCTGATTATGAGCGTGTTTCTGATTTAGTTGTTACAAGTGCGTGCACATACATGTTCTTTTATTTAATTTTAATTTTTATCGTATAAGTGATGTTTAATTTTAATAGAATCCATTTGTATAGGTGATATTTTTGTTGTAGTTGAAGATCCCGACAATGTAGAAAGTGTAGATTGTTATCTACTCAAATGCATGAAAGAAAAATACAAGTTGATAGAACAAACTATAGATGATGATGGACAGACATATCCAATTGGTTCAGTTGTTATTGAAGGAACATATTATCAGCAAATAAAGGTCAACAGAAATGGTGTTCAATTTATTGAATACATGTGTGGCCAAAAAGTTCTACATTACAGTCACTTGGTTATAGCAACAAAGTTGCAATTCGAGGCATTGCAAAAAAGAGGACGTGGCAATCAGAAGTGGAGGTTTTCTATTGAAGAACATGAAAATTTTTTGGAGATAATAAAAGATAGAGAGGATCTAGACTATATGTATCAGGAGCTTTAGAATAAACTTCTTTTTGTAGCTCTTGTACTTTCATTTTTGAACTCTATAGTTTGAACTTTCATGTTTGAACTCATATATATTGTATGTTTTTATGTATGTTAGTTAATTAATTGTATGCTTTGATTAATTAATTAATTATGCTTTAGTTAATTATGTTAGTTACTTAATTAATTGGTAATTGTTAGTTAATTAGTTACTTAATTATGTTAGTTACTTAATTAATTGGTAATTGTTAGTTAATTAGTTACTTAATTAATGTATGCTTTGATTAATTACATCCCCTTAAGACATTAGTTAGTTACTTATTTAATTGTTTTTTACTTACATGACATTAGTTAGATCACTTAATTATGTTAGTTACCTAATTAGGTTAGTTAGATTACGTAATTATGTTAGTTAATTATGTTAGTTAGATTACTTAATTATGTTAGTTACCTACTTAATTAATTGACCTAATTGTTAGTTCGTTAATTATGTTAGTTAGATTACCTAATTATGTTAGTTAATTATGTTAGTTACCTACTTAATTAATTGTCCTAATTGTTAGTCCATTAATTATGTTACTTTATTTATGCTTTTGGTAATTTTGTAACTAGTTAATTATGCTTTACTTAATTATGTTACTTAATTAATTGGTAATTGTTAGTTAATTAGTTACTTAATTAATGTATGCTTTGATTAATTACCTCCCCTTAAGACATTAGCTAGTTACTTATTTAATTATTTTTTACTTACATGACATTAGTTAGATTATTTAATTGTTAGAAATATTTAAAATAACATTAGTACATGGCATAACATAATGTATACATAACATGTATAAAAATAAGTCTAAAAGATGAAATAACACACAAACATATATAACATGTAAAATGTATAAAATATGTAACATGTAATGTCTGAAATATGTAATGTAATGTAATGTAATGTATAAAATATGAAATAACACACAACCATATACCATGTACATATATGAAATGACTAAAATATCTACATGTATATATGAAATCTCTAAAATGAAATATCTATGAAATGTTATAGCATGTATATATGAAATGTCACATGAAATATCTAAAATAACATGGTCACTCAACTAGGGCCATGTCATGATCCGTCACCTAATGGCAGTGCACCTCCTCCTGATGTCTGTGTACAATAAACAAAATATGTCACACATACATACATTTATAATAAATTTTAAATAATTATGATCATAGAAAAATTAATTTTTTGAACAAACATCTCAATGTACCTATGTATCATGATGGATAGGATCTCATGGAATCTATAAATCTCCATGTGGTGCAGCATCCTCATTAATAACCTCCTAGAGTGCACATATATATAACATATATTAATCAAAATTCAAATATATGTGTAAGTTTTTTAAATAATTCAAATATATGTGTAAGTTTTTTAAATAAATAAAAACTAAATTTAATTATATATACCACAGCAACCTCTAATGCTCTCCCGAAAGTGCTCAAATCTTATGAATGTAATGACATCTGTGCAGGATCAATCTGGTCGTCTGTAAGCAATGTAGTAAAAAGTTGACGACCTGGACGTGATGAAGTGGCCTGCATGGTCTGATGATGAGTTGTAGGTGGTACAATTTGTGGAGGAGTTGTAGGTGGTGGTGTAGTCTATTAAGGACTTGATGGTGATGTAGTCTATTGAGGGCATGTCGGTGGTGGTGTAGTTTGTTGAAGACCTATCGGTGGTGCAATCTGCTGAGAACTTGATCCAGTAGGTCTAGTAAGATAGGTCCTGACAAATGATGGAACCTCCCTAAGTGGAATCCCACCGGGCATCTGTATGGTCTGATATGCACAAAGTATATCACTGGATAATAATGTGCGCGTACGTCGCAAATGGTCCATAAATGACATAGTTGTAACCTCTAAGAGAGATGGTATGTCTACTATATCATATGGGTCACCACTAGAGGATGCATCCTGACCAAGTGGAGGAATGTCGGAATGAGAACATAACATGTATCTTCCCACATGATCAGACAAAATCTCCTAAACCTATGTGGTGATACTCGCTATGCTAGAATAAACCTCCCTCCTCATCCTATCATCTGGCACACTCTCTCCTGTAGCTACCATTTCCAAACCTTTTGGTATGACCAAAAGGTTTGGACCCACCCTTGCCCACTTATTAGTGGGCACAGGGGCATCAGGAGCTCCAAACCTATTAGATAATCTCCCTCTCCCTTGCCCAACATGATCAAGATAATCTGTATAATCAACATCAAGCTGCAAATGAAATTCTGCAAATAATTGTTTGCAGAAATATAGTGGAATCTCATCTTGTTGGGGCCACCTATGATGAGCATCCAACGATTGAGGATATATAAATGGTCCCACAAGGTCATCCTCACATCTCGTGACCATGTACCCTCTCACCTAGCCATGCCTCGATAATGAGGAAACATGTTCTTCACCATAGCGGTGGAAACATCTGTATCAATCTCCCTATACTTCACAGTACCAGTAACATTGCGAGACAAAGAAGTATAGAATGTATTAATGTTGATAGTATCATATGGGTTGTATGATTGAACTATGTCAATCATACGCAACAAATCATCTCTAATAATGTTCACCCTATCCCTATTGGGAAGGGTGGTGGATGAAGCTAAGGTCTTATCCAAAACCTCTAAGGCTTGTCTCAATCTGTCAATAGTAGAAGCAAATAGCTTCTCTCTGGCCTCTGTAGAATCAGCCAATCTATGTGAGTTGTGACCAATAGTACCAATACCACCCCCCCCCTGTACACTAGGCTCTCCTAAATCCACTGACCCTCTACCCGATGCCATGTAATAGATAAACAAGAATATATATAGATCTCTGCACATGTACATTATAATCATCTAGTTTAAATGATATATATATATATATATATATATATATATATAGTTTTAAAATGAAATATATATATACATGTACATACAAATTTAAGAAACATACATGTTACAAATTTAAGATCATCTAGTTTAAAAATGAAATCTATATATACATGTACATAAAAATTTAATAAACATATTAATCATATTACTTGTCTTAAGGGGTCGTATTAATCATGTTACCTATCTTAATTGGTCATATTAGTCACATGTTAAGTCTTAATTAGTCTTAATTGGTCAATTAATAGGTTCTAATTGGTCAAGTATTAGTCACATGTTAGGTCTTAATTGGTAGGACTAGTAGGTCTTAATAGGTCATATTGGACCTAATTGGTCAAGTATAGGTCCTATTACTTCTTAAGGTTGGACTATTAGGTCTTATTAGTAGGTATTAGGTCTTATTAGGTCGTATTAATCAATTTAGATGTTATTAGTCATATTAGTCACATGTTAAAAGTCTTAATTGGTCAATTAATAGGTCCTAATTGGTCAAATATTTGTCACTTGTTAGGTCTTAATTGGTCATATTAGGTCTTAATCAACATAGGTGTTATTAGTCATATTAGTCACAGGTTAAGTCTTAATTGGTTAGTTATAGGTCCTAATTGGTCAAATATTAGTCACTTGTTAACGTCTTAATTGGTCATATTAGGTCTTAATAGGTCATATTGGACCTAATTAGTCTTAATAGGTCCTATTAGTTCTTAAGGGTCCTATTAGGTCTTATTAGTAGGTATTAGGTTTTATTAGGTCTTATTACTCATGCTAGGTCTTAAGGGGTCCTATTATGTCTTATTAATCATGTTAGGTCTTAATGAAAAGAGTCTTTGAGTTATGGTTCAACGAAGATGTAGATGTTGATTGAAAGTAAGGGGTCCTATTAGGTCTTAAGTGGTATTAGGTCAAGTATTAGATCGTATTAATCCTATTAAGTCTTAAGGGGTCGTATTAATCGTGTTACATGTCTTAATTGGTCATAGTAGTCACATGTTAAGTCTTAATTAGTCTTAATTCGTCAACTAATAGGTCCTAATTGGTCAAGTATTAGTCACATGTTAAAAATCTTAATTACTCAATTAATAGGTTCTAATTGGTCAAATATTAGTCACTTGTTAGGTCCTAATTGGTCAGGTATTAGGTCTTAATAGATCCTATTAGTTCTTAAGGGTCTTATTAGGTCTTATTAGTTGGTATTAGGTCTTAGTAGGTCTTATTACTCATGCTAGGTCTTAAGGGGTCCTATTATGTCTTATTAAAACATGTTAAGTCTTAATTAGTCTTAATCGGTCAATTAATAGGTCCTAAATAGTCTTGAGTATTAGTCACATGTTAGGTCTTATTAGATCGTATTAATCAATTTAAGGGTCTTATTAGGTCTTATTAATCATGTTAGGTTTTAATAGAAAATATTACATGTCTTATTATTCATGTTAGCTCTTAAAGGGTCCTATTACATCTTGTTAATCATGTTAGGTCTTAATTGGTCAGAGAGAAAGAGAGAAAGTTCATGTTGGTTTCTAGTATTTTTGTTTATGTTAGTTTCTAGTGTTAGAGTTTAATAGGAAATCTTAATCATGTTAAGGGTCCTATTAGATGTTAAGGGTTTTATTAGGTTTTATTAGCTCTTAAAGGGTCCTATTACGTCTTGTTAATTTCATGTTAGATCTTAATTGGTTAGAGAGAGAGAAAGTTTATGTTGGTTTCTATTAGAGTTTATGTTGCTTTATGTTCTAGTTTCATGTTTGTTTAATGTTAAGGTTCATGTGCATTTCATATTAAGGTTTATTTTTTAATTATGTTAAGGGATCTTTTTTTAAATTAGGTTTCTGGTTAGTGTTCATGTTTATTGAATGTTAAGGTTTATGTTGGTTCATGTTTTAATATCATGTTTCTACTAATTTATATAAGTTTTCCTCATGTTTTGTAACATTTTCGTAATGTTTTAAAACATATCTAATAAAAATAAATTAATTAACTAACTAACTAACACATTTTATTAATTGAAAAAAAATATTATATTAATTAAATAACTAAATCTACATAAAATCATATTATTTAATTTCTACAATTAAAAATAATAAAATTACATGAACAAAAATAACTATTAAATTAACATTTATTTAAATTATAATTATTTAATATTAAATAAACAAAAATAACTATTAAATTAATATTTTTATTTAAATTACAATTATTTAATATTAAATAAACAAAAAACAACTAAAAAAATATTTAAAAATGTTAAAATAAAAAAATGAAAAAATGGCCTACCTCTTTCGACTGAAATCCTCACTTAGCTCTCCTAAACTTCTGCAAGCCACTCAATACAAATGAGCCTTCCCATTGAATTGTTGGGTTTATATAGATTTTGGGGGTTCTAGCCAGAACCCTCATGCCACATAGATGCCATATGGCGCCTAATGGGTGCCACATAGTTCTGGTTGAACCTGTTCCGGCCGGAACCCTTCTAGCCAGAACCATTTCAGTCGGAACCATAAAAGTTGTCCTCTAGTGCAACACAACTTTGTACTTTTACCCAAGAATAAACAGTTATATGCAGAAACAAAAGAAGAAAACAATTTGAATATAGATAACACACAGATTTAACATGGTTCACCCAAACCCTGGGCTACATCCACCTACATAGCCGTCCAACCTTTCTTATTATCCAACAAGGGAAAAAGCAAAATCAAGTGTCATCTTTTAGGCTAACTTATCAGCACAACTGAATTTTAGTATTTCTAACTAAAAGTTAATTTTGGTCAAACATATGGTCTAGCTAGATTCATTCTAGATAAGTTAGATAAGTGCTTTAACTTTTCCAATTGGAAATATCTATTAAATGCATGTTTTATACCACTTTGGGTCCGATTACCATAAAAATAAAATTATTTCAGAAAAGTGGCATTTCAATAACTCCTAATATTTTTAATGATATTTTTAAAAAATAAAAAAGTACCCTTTCGTAGAGATCAGATTCAAGAATATCCTCATATAGATTTTATAGTGTTTTAATTAGACATAGTTTATTGTAATTAAAAAATATTGCAAGTAGGTATTTTAACAGTCAAGGAGATGTCAATTTGAAGAAAGAAAAAAATAGTAAATCATATTAAATAAATTTGAAAAACATATGGTGCACTAGAGGAGAGAGTCCTCTTCAAGAATATATATTTCTTTTTTTTATTGGGATAGGTTTGTTATGAAAAATATGTTGCAAGATGAAAACTGTCAATTTCAATGAGTTGGAATTTGAATTGTTATAAAAGAGAAAATATAGGTCACAAACCAATTTTTATTTCTTTATGCACTAGCTATATATGTCATCTATGACATATTTTGAAATTAGGGGAAAAACTATTTATTTACATATAATTTTTTGGAGGGAACTAGACCCCTAATTTTCAACATTTTTTAGCAACTAAAAAATAGTCTTTAAAATTTAAAAAACATATCAATTCTTATTCAAAAAAATTATTAAAAATATTAATCATAAACTTCATCCATTTTATCACATTTAATTAGTTTACATCATCTTCAAATTCCAAACATAAATGTCATTTTTATACTATTGAAGTTGAACAACTTTGATTTTGTTAGCCTTTTCCTTTGTAAAAGGGTGACAACTTATTGTGCTTTTACCCACAAAATAGTACACCAACATTACAATGCATTATGCATGTTAGCCA
This sequence comes from Chamaecyparis obtusa, assembly GCA_027943335.1. Taxonomy (NCBI): domain Eukaryota; kingdom Viridiplantae; phylum Streptophyta; class Pinopsida; order Cupressales; family Cupressaceae; genus Chamaecyparis; species Chamaecyparis obtusa. Next base: position 666,634 of record BSBK01000745.1, on the reverse strand, counting down.
CTTATAACATGCATTTTAGGGCAACCTCTAAAATCAACCATTTTAGGGTTTTACAATGTCGGTTTTCTTTTTCTCGAGTGGTCGCCATAGTATCAACACCCACTACATGATCAGTCGCCACAATATCAACAAGTTCAATAACATATATGTTACCGTGTATTCTTCCCAATCATCTTCATATTTTACCATTTTAGGTCCATGCTAGTGGCTATGTATTCCTCTTAGAAATTAAGGGGTTGGTTATAGTAATGTTCATCAAAATACTTATTTATCTTTAACTCCAATTTCCACATTAATTATAATTTTAGGGTCTGGTTCATTGACATATTTTTGCACTTTATAACATCTATTCTCAATTGTTCTAGTTTTTTAATTATCTACCCAATCAATTTCCACACTCATTGGCTTCATGGTAGATGGTATCGTTCAATTAATATATTTTTGGGTATTGGTATCAAGATAATAAAAAAATGTAATCTACCTAATTCAGTATAGATGTGTATGATTTCATTTGAGAAATAAAATGTATGAATAAATTATTGTTTTAATTCTTCCCATACCTTTCTCTCATTTAATCATTCTTGATTGATTTTTTGAATTTGGATGATGGGTGTCAATGTCCAATAGAATGTGTGTGTGTGTGTGTGTGGTGGTCATATCTCCTATCTTTGTCCCATATAGTAATATAATCTTGAATGTGATCCTTTGAGGTGATTATTCTAGAAAATTATGGTATCATGTTATATTCCCCTTCTTTTTGTGTATTGGAATTTAATAAAAATTATAAAAGAATGTCAGTGTGAAATTTATTAAGTTTATGCATGTTTCACTAACATGTTGCATTGAAAACCATGGTGTATTATTGGTGGCAAATTTGATTGAATCATCTTGAAATGTATGCTACATATGTAAACCATATTTTGTAACATCTCCTACATCAAATAACCTTGGCAAATGAATGTGTGAGATTCAATGATAATCATGACTAATATATTTTCATTCAATTGGAGATTGATCCTCCTTAGATGTATCTTTGGGGTGGTTGTGTATCATAAAAACCCTTGTAAATGTGTGGCAAAGCCTTAGGAATGTTGGAGTTTGTTGATATAGTATATAGAGGTCGAGATTTAGTGTCTTACATAGATTCCACATAGGATCTCACTAGTACATTTGAGACCTTTTTCCAACAGCCAAACATCTAAATTTAGACAGTATACTATCGATTGAGTGACACTACCCGGTGTCGCAGTTTTGCAGTCAAAAAAACTGATGATTTTGTTAGGTGTTTTAATTACGATACCGTTAGCCATCACAAAAAGTGGGTGCCAACAAAGTGAACCTGTCGTCGCACCTATTTGCGGCCATCCACATTGCAACGCCTAACCGTCACAACAAATACAAATGATGGTGACCCATTAGAATATTCCAACGGGTAGCCATCGTTAGTAACCTATTCACTGATGGAAATGCTATTAGTGCAATGGATTTTCATCACAAGATTATGATGGATGTGCGTCATTTATGGTTTGTAATGATGGCTATGTTGTACATACGACGGACATGCATTGTAAATTTATGACGGATATTCATCGTTTATGATTTTTTCTGACAATGATGTTGTTAATGTGATGGCTATATGTCGGATGTTTGTGACAAATACCCGTCATTGTTTTAATTTTGTCGTAGTTACGATGATAATAAATTTTTTTAAAAATATATATATATTTGTCAATTCAAAATGGTGTTCTTGCAGATCTGGTTTCTGCTCGTGATTTGGTTATGGATCATTCGGAGATAACTTTGCAGTAGATTTAGTAGCAGGTCGTAGATTATTGAGTCGAGTCTAGAGACTTGGATTTCGAATGGATCCTACCGAATCAAGACTTGTGACAGGGACGGCTCCAGCACAAGAAGCTAGTGCAGTGATCAGAGATGCATTCTTCCTGATGTGTTCATGGGATATATGCGGACCTGATTGCATTTGGATCTGATTCGAGTGACTTCTTGACTTCTTTGGTCTGAATTTGATGTGCTTTGTTCCTATGGAGTGTAGCAGTGACTTAACTTGGAGTTTGAGTAGATTGTGCATTGATCAGCTTGAAGACGGAATCAAGCTACTCTTTGCATTGTTGTTGAGATCAGGTTGTGACAGATCGCTGGGATCGTCTACCATTTTTGCCATAGTTTTGAGAACTAATTACTAGATGAGTGACTACAGTACCCTAGTTTGCATTATTAGATGATCTTGTTTAATTTGTGTTCATTTCATGCAAAGATACATGTAAAGGAAAAGAAATTTTTGCATCCAAAGATTACATGTATATATATGAAAAATAACTTGTATATACTATAAAAAAGAAAATAACTTTCAGAAGAAAATGCAAGAATACAGGCATACATAAGAGGATGAACATAAATAATAAGGGTGTCAGACATTGCCTGAAGTGATGAATTTTTGACCTAGGCATAAATCTAGTGTGCCCCTATGTGATCTAGAACTTGCAAAGAAAAAAGAGATGGGGATTAGATAAAAAAATATCTAAGCAATGAATGACATCCTATTACTGAGAGAGATCAAACACTTCACACAATATATAGGGACATCAGTAATAAAATAATACACTTACTATTTTCAATTTGAGCTCATAAAGATTAACTTTCAGAAGAATATGAATGAATGCAAACATACATAAGTGGATGAACATAAATAATGAAGGTACCAAACATTGCCTAAAGTAATGAAGTGTTGACCCAGGCTTCAATCAAGTATGCTCTTGTATGATCCAAAACCTGCAAGGAAGGAAAAGATGGGGTTAGACCCAAAGGATCTAAGTAATGTCTAGCACCCTATTACTGATCCTCATCTACAATTATACATGTGCATAGTCAAGCCATACACTTCTAAAATGAACTATGCTACAGAATATGGATGTGTGTTAATGTGATTCAAAAGCTATTATGCAAGATTGTTTTATTATGCCTATATAACAAGAGGAGTGATATATTTTAATGGCAATGGACATAGAAATTGTTAGGATTAACAAGGCAAAAATAACAATTATGTGCAAATATAACTAATATCAGAAAATAATAAACCACACAGAATAGAACACAAGACACACAGATTTAACGTGGTTCACCCAATCCCTGGGCTACGTCCACCAACAGCAAGTCCAATATTATTATTATCTAGTGATTACAACCTGATTACAATCCGTAATCCCTTACAGCCCAATTCTGCTGCAAGTACTAAAATCATACATCATAAAAAATCCCTAACCCTAAGCCATATTATACAATATTTTCCCGCTTTAGGGTTAGAATGAGTTATAAGTAGTCGGCCCAAATAACCGAAAAAGTAGTCGGCCTCAAAAAAAAATTTCCTCGGGGGCTGCGCCCCCAAACCCCCGCTCGGGGCCCGGCCCGGCCCCGAACCCCGGCGAGGTCGGGAGGAAAAGTGTACAGTACTTTCCTGGATAGTACTTTCCTGATTACTCACCACAAGCTAACAATCTCCCACTTGGTGACTGATCAGTATCCACACTATACTAAAAAACCTCCCACTTGGAGACTGATCCTGTAGCAATACTGCTACCCACATGAGGCTCCCACTGGATTGAACCACCTTGGACTCAGTTGTTCCTTTATTTTGTTCAGTCTAGAAGACCAACTGAAGCTGAACATGAGTTCAACTTCTCCCTTGTTACTACCTTTGTAAACATATCTGCTGGATTATCATCAGTATGAATCTTTTCCAGCCTTAACTGTCCATCATCCAAAACTGATCGAATGAAATGGTACCGCAACTGTATGTGTTTTGTCTTTGAGTGCAAAGCAGAATTCTTTGCAAGATGAATGGCACTTTGGCTATCTGTATGTAGAAAATTATCCTTTTGTGGATGTCCCAATTCTTCCATGAAGAATTGAAGCCATATCATCTCCTTGGCTGCCTCTGTAGCAGCAACATACTCTGCCTCTGTAGTGGATAAAGCAACCACCTTTTGTAGTCGAGAAATCCAACTCACTGTTGTCCCACCAACAGTAAATATATAACCTGTAGTACTCCGCCTGCTATCTATATCTCCTGCCAAATCTGAGTCAACATAGCCTTGTACAGTAGTAGTAGAACCCCCAAAGTGTAAACACTTACTGGATGTGCCTCTCAAATATCTGAGAATCCATTTGACTGCATTCCAATGCTCAATACCAGGGTTACTCATATAACGGCTAACGACTCCCACTGTGTGTGCAATATCTGGCCTAGTACATACCATAGCATACATTAAGCTCCCTACAGCTGAAGCATAAGGTACCTTAGACATTTTAGTCTCTTCTTCTGGTGTCTTGGGACACATATCCTTAGTCAATTTCAAATGACCAGGCAAAGGTGTGCTGACAGCTTTGGCATTTTCCATAGAGAAACGTTGCAACACCTTCTCAATATAATCAGCCTGAGATAGAGACAATTTCCTATTTTTCCTATCTCTACAAATTTTCATACCAAGGATTTGTTTTGCTGCCCCCAAATCCTTCATAGCAAAAGATTTTGCTAACTGTTGTTTCAACCCCTTAATGTGATCCATGTTAGACCCAGCTACAAGCATATCATCAACATATAAACATAAAATAATGTAGCTGTCATCATCCAACCTCTTAAAATAAACACAATGGTCAGAATGACACCGACTATATCCATGCCCATTCATAAAAGTGTCAAATTTAATATACCATTGCCGAAGTGCTTGCTTCAAGCCATATAAACTTTTCTGCAATCTGCACACCAAATTCTCCTTACCCTTGACCTCAAATCCTTGTGGCTGAACCATATATATTTCTTCATCCAAATCACCATGAAGAAAGGTTGTTTTAACATCAAGCTGCTCTAAATGCAAATCTTCAGTAGCCACAATACTTAAAATAGTACGAATAGAAGTCATTTTAACAACTGGAGAAAATATCTCATCAAAATCAATACCATGTTTCTGTGCAAATCCTTTTACGACTAATCTGGCTTTAAATCTTTTTGTACCTCCATCCTCTTCTTTGATCCTGTAAACCCATTTATTCTGTAAAGCCCTTTTACCTGCAGGTAACTTACATAAATCCCATGTCTGATTTTTCAGCAAAGAGTCCATTTCATCTGTCATTGCAAACTCCCACTGAAGCTTTGTATCCACCTGCACAGCTTCATTATAACATTCAGGTTCACCAGCATCTGTTAACAGAATAGAATACAAAGATGGAGAAAATCTTTTTGGAGGTCTACTTAGCCTTGTTGACCGTCTAACACTCACTGGGGTGTGTGGTATTTGTTGTTGCTATTGTTGCGGAGCATAAGGAACTACTGGAACATGAACTTGTGGAGTATCATCTAGTACTACATAGTCATTTTCTTTCTTCTCATGCTGCAGCAACAGATCTTTGTACAATACTTTCTCATTGAATATGACATCCCTGCTTTTTACAATTTTATGATTTTCAAAATCCCAAAGCCTATAACCAAATTCATCAATGCCATACCCAACAAATACACATTTCTTTGACTTAGCTTCCAGCTTGGTTCTATTTTTAGAGTCTATAAGTGCAAAAGCTTCACAACCAAAGGTTTTGAGAAAAGAATAACTCACCTTCTTACCACTCCATGTTTCCTCTGGAATACCACAGTCCAAAGGAATAGAGGGGCCTCTATTGATTAAATAAACAGCGGTGTTCACTGCCTCTACCCACATATTTTTGGGCAGCCTAGCATGCAACCTCATACTCCTTGCACGCTCCATTATTGTCCTGTTCATGCGTTCAGCCACTCCATTTTCTTGTGGAGTCCTTGGTACAGTTTTCTGCCTACGAATACCATTAGAGGAACAATATTCTTCAAATTCTATGCTGCAATACTCACCACCATTATCAGATTTGAGACATTTTAACTTTTTACCAGTCTCATTCTCAACCAAACATTTCCATTTCTTAAAAGTTTGAAATACATCAGATTTCTGTCTAAGGAAATAAATCCATACTTTTCTTGTTGCATCATCTATAAATGTAACATAATACAGAGAGCCACCAAGGGAAGATACCTGAGCTGGTCCCCATACATCTGTATGCACAAGCTCTAATCTCTCATTTTTCTTTTCCTTCCCACTCTTCACAAAACTAACTCTCTTTTGTTTTCCATAAACACAACTTTCACAGAAATCCATATTGACACATTTCAGACCAGGTAAAACTTTCTTTGAATGAAGTAATTTCATACCTTTTTCACTCATGTGCCCGAGTCTGTTGTGCCACAGTGCTGTGTCAAAATCTACAGCAACAGTTTGATGTTCTTCCTGCTCAACTGCAGCCACTGTTCCTAAACATTCATTATCTTCTGAAACAATTAAAGTAGAAGGAACAGTATGACCTGTACAAAGATATAAGGTGCCTACTTTCACACCTTTTGCTACTACTAAGTAACCTTTTGAAACCTTCCAATTTTTATCATTAAAAGTAACTGTGCAACCCTCATCACCCAGTTGTCCTGCTGAAATTAAATTCCTACTCAGCCTTGGAACATGTCTTACCTCTTGTAGTAGCCAATGATTCCCATTCTGCAACTTAATCTTAATTTTTCCCTTTCCAACAATCTGACAGGGTTCATTATCTCCCAAATAAACTAGCCCAAAATCCCCTTGGACATAATCAATAAAATAACTTCTATGGGGTGTAGCATGAAATGAAGCCCCAGAATCTAAAACCCATGAATCATCAATACTTTCTAAGGACAAGAGCAAAGCATCCTCCTCGGATTTGTTACTTACCACATTTGCCTCCTTGTTTCCATCATTTTTGTCTCCTTGATCTTTCTTTCGGGACCAACAATCTTTCTTCTTATGACCTGGTTTTCCACAGTACCAGCAATCATTTGGCCCTTTAGATTCGAACCTCTTTCCCTTTGATTTTCCTCTTGATTTCCCATGATTTCCAGAGTTGTTTCCTCTATCTCTTGTTCTGCCTCTGCTTTCTGTGTTCAATACACTACCTAATGTGGATGCCCCTGAGCTTTTCCTATGAATTTCCTCACTCAATATAACACCAATAACATCATCATACTTTAGGGTATTAGAACCAGAAATAGAATTACTAACAGCCATTACCAAGCCATTCCAGCTTTCTGGCAAAGAACACAAAATCAAGAGAGCCCTAACCTCTTCATCAAAAGTAATTTTAACTGAGGTTAATTGACTTGTAACTGTATTAAACTCATTCAAATGATCAGTAACTGATCCACCTTCTACCATTTTCATATTAAATAAACGCTTCATAAGAAATACCTTGTTTGAAGCTGAAGGCTTTTCATACAACTTCGCTAGGGTTTCCATCATATCTTTAGCTATCTTTGCTTCAGTAATATTGAATGCCACCGATTGTACCAGGCATAGACGAATACTCCCCAGTGCCTTCCTATCCAAAATATCCCAATCTTCCTGAGACATTGATTGCTCTTTCTTGGCTACTCCCTCTAATGGCTGTCATAGATCCTTCTGATAGAGATAATCCTCCATTTGCATCTTCCATAACTGGAAGTTCTGCCCATTAAACTTATCAACCTTCAGCCTACCCTCGTCTGCCATTTCTCCCACTTAACCGAGAGACTCTCCCACTAACTCGTGAGACCTGCTTCAGAGAATAGATGAAAGAACGAACGAAATAACCTCGCTCTGATACCACTTGTTAGGATTAACAAGGCAGAAATAACAATTATGTGCAAATATAACTAATATCAGAAAATAATAAACCACACAGAATAGAACACAAGACACACAGATTTAACGTGGTTCACCCAATCCCTGGGCTGCGTCCACCAACAGCGAGTCCAATATTATTATTATCCAGTGATTACAACCTGATTACAATCCGTAATCCCTTACAGCCCAATTCTGCCGCAAGTACTAAAATCATACATCATAAAAAATCCCTAACCCTAAGCCATATTATACAATATTTTCCTGCTTTAGGGTTAGAATGAGTTATAAGTAGTCGGCCCAAATAACCGAAAAAGTAGTCGGCCTCAAAAAAAAATTCCTCGGGGGCTGCGCCCCCGAACCCCTGCTCTTGGGGGCTGCCACCCCCAAACCCCCGCTCGGGGCCCAGCCTGGCCCCGAACCCCGGTGAGGTCGGGAGGAAAAGTGTACAGTACTTTCCTAGATAGTACTTTCCTGATTAGTCACCACAAGCTAACAGAAATTATAGTGAAACTCTGTAATTTATTATTGTAAGTGGACATAGAAATTGCAGTGTAAGTAGTAGGATGATTGTTCATGGGCTCACTGTTTAATATCTGGCCAAGCCATGTAAATGGTACCAAGCCAACCCAATCAGCCCAACAAAATGTGTCATGTTTATCTTTGTCAAATACACTCATTCACCATTTTGTTCTTGTTCTTCACACAAATATTGCATCAAAAGTAATTGTAAACAATGATTCAAAGAAAAAAGAAACAACTACAATAGATCAAACCCCAAAAGAATACAGTCAACTACAATAGCTCACAGTCTCAATGAAATAAACAGTGTATAAAACAATATATGGTGCACAACAGTAGCAAGCATGCAATGATAGCAATAACATTGCATGATAAAATTCAATACTCTTAGTTTTTATTCAAATCTATTCGAAACTCCTATCAGCTCATTATCCAATAGTTAAACTAACCTATGACTTCAAAGGAGGAATTATGAAATATAGTTGTAGGTAGTTATCTCTTCTATAATGATGCAGGAGTCAAAGGTAATGATCAATGAGGTTGCTGCTATTAGATCATATGTTAATACACATACTATTTTGACAGCAATAACATTGCATGATGCCAGAGCTCAAATTCAAAACAGTAAGTGTACTATTTTATTACTGATGTCCCTATTTTATCTAATAGCATCAATATAACAAACAGAGCACCGGCCAATCAAATAAGGGGTCCTGGGACACAACAATTGAGAAACATAAATGTAGGCATCATGGTCACATTTTTTTGGATATCTACATTTATGTTTCTCAGCTGTTGTGATATCTACATTTATGACTGAGCATCTCTCTACTCATCTCTTCAATTTTTGTTTTTGTAGATTTCACCATCTGATGTTCCTTTTTGGTAAGAGATGGATGGAAATGTTCATGACTCTCAGAAAAATGGCCTGCATACAAATAAAAACTTGTGGTTATTCAAATGGTAAGTTCAAAGTTTCCCATAATTTGGGAGAAACGAGTTTGGAAAGACTTCAATCTTTCATTGAGGGAAAGGATTTTACTTACATTGAGAAGAAACCTCGGGTTTTTTCACTTCATTTTCAGCGTCTTCTATTGATTTTCTTTTCAACTCAATAGATAATTTTATGTTCGTCAAGTGATCAGAACTCGTCGTAATAGCACTTGTGGAAGGATCAGGGAATTTCCTCTGTGACTCAAAATCACTCTGGATCTTCTCAAAATGAAAAATAGAAATATCTTTTTCACAACCATCTCTTACTGAAAAGGAATGTCAAATGGTGAAATCTACGAAATAAAAATTGAAGAGATGAGCGAAGGGATGCACAGTCATAATGTTTCTAGTAGACGTCCTGTTAACGCAACAGAAAAGAAAATGACCCTGGAGACTGCTAAGTCTTTTGAATCAGAAAACCCCTTTGGCTTAGTAATTAATGAGATTGCTGCTATTAGATCATACATTAATACACTTACTATTTTGAATTTGAGCTCAGGCATCATGCAATGTTATTGCTATCATTGCATGATTGTTGTTGTTGTGCACCATATATTATTTTATACACATAGAACAATAGATTTGGGGACTTAGACTTATGTTCAATCCTTAGTAATGGTTTGGGGAACTAATTACTAGATGAGTGACTACGGTACCCTAGTTTTCATTATTAGATGATCTTGTTTAATTTGTGTTCATTTCATGCAAAGATACATGTAAAGGAAAAGAAATTTTTGCATCTAAAGATTACATGTATATATATGAAAAATAACTTGTATATACTATACAAGGAAAATAACTTTTAGAAGAAAATGCAAGATTACAAGCATACATAAGAGGATGAACATAAATAATAAGGGTGCCAGACATTGCCTGAAGTGATAAATTTTTTACCCGCGTATGAATCTAGTGTGCCCATGTGTGATCTAGAACCTGCAAAGAAAAGAGAGATGGGGGTTAGATAAAAAATATCTAAGCAATGAATGGCGTCCTATTACTGATCCTCATCTACAATTATGCATGTGCATAGTCAAGCCATACACTTCTGAAAGAAAAACCAAGCTCAGTCTCAATGAAATAAACAGTGTATAAAATAATATATGGTGCACAACAGCAGCAAGCATGCAATGACAACAATAACATTGCATGATACCCAAGCTCAAATTCAAAACAATAAGTGTGTTAATGTATGATCTAATAGCAGCAACCTCATTGATCATTACCTTTCACTCCTACATCATTATAGAAGAGATAACTACCTAAAACTATATTTCATAATTCCTCCTTTGAAGTATATATATATCAAGTATACTTATGAGTTTACATTATATATTTAGTCTTAATAAAATCTTATAAAACAACATAAAACTAACCCAAAATACTTTTTCTTAATGAAATTTTAATAAAACAATATATTTAGTCTTAATAAATTAATACACTTACTGTTTTGAGTTTGAGCTTAGGCATCATGCATTGTTTATGAGCTCACTGTTTGATTACCAGCCAATCAAATAGGGACATGGGGTGCTCAAACACTGAGCTCATAAATAATGCATGATGCCCTAGCTTGCAGCCTGCAAGCCATCAAGACATTTCCTCATGAAATGATCATAAACGAGGAGTACCACATAGTGAATATCAACAAAAAAACAAATAAAGAGAGATCAAACACTTCACACAATGCCTTGAAGGTAATAGAAATGATGCCCTAGCTCTCAAAGCTCGCAGGTCATCAAGCATTCGAAATGAAAAGATGTAAACAATGCCAGTATTAAACAGTGAGCTTATGAACAATGTATGATGCCCTAGCTTGTAGCCCGTGAGCCATCAAGATATTTCCTCATGAAATGATCATAAACGGGGTGTACCACATAGTGAATATCAACACCAAAACAAATAAAGAGAGATCAAACACTTCACACAATATATGTTGTTTTATAAGATTTTATTAACACTAAATATATTATTTTATGAGCTCACTGTTTGAGCACATCATGTCCCTATGTGATTGGTCGGTGCTTTGTTTGTTATATTGATCATTACCTTTGACTACTCCATCATTATAGAAGAGATAACTACCTACAACTATATTTCATAATTCCTCCTTTGAAGTCATAGGTTAGTTTAACTATTGGACAATGAGATGATAGGAGTTTTGAATAGATTTGAATAAAAACTAAGAGTATTGAATTTTATCATGCAATGTTATTGCTGTCATTGCATGCTTGCTGTTGTTGTGCACCATATATTGTTTTATACACTGTTTATTTCATTGAGACTGTGAGCTATTGTAGTTGACTATATACTTTTGGGGTCTGATCTATTGTAGTTGTTTCTTTTTTTCTTTGAATCATTGTTTACAATTACTTTTGATGCAATATTTGTGTGAAGAACAAGAACAAAATGGTGAATGAGTGTATTTGACAAAGATAAACATGACACATTTTGTTGGGCTGACTGGGTTGGCCTGGTACCATTTACATGGCCTGGCTAGATATTAAACAATGAGCTCATGAACAATGCCAGTATTAAACAGTGAGCTCATGAACAATGTATGATGCCCTAGCTTGCAGCCCGTGAGCCATCAAGACATTTCCTCATGAAATGATCATAAGCGGGGAGTACCACACAGTGAATATCAACACCAAAACAAATAAAGAGAGATCAAACACTTCACACAATGCCTTGAAGGTAATAGAAACAATGCCCTAGCTCTCAAAGCTCGCAAGTCATCAAGCATTCCAAATGAAAAGATGCAAACAATGCTAGTATTAAACAGTGAGGTCATGAAAAATGTATCATGCCCTAGCTTGCATCCCGTGAGCCATCAAGACATTTCCTCATGAAATGATCATAAATGGGGAGTACGCACATAGTGAATATCAATAGCAAAACAAATAAAGAGAGATCAAACACTTCACACAATGCCTTGAAGGTAATAGCAACGATGCCCTAGATCTGAAAGCTTGCAGGTCATCAAGCATTCCAAATGAAAAGATGTAAACAATGCCAGTATTAAACAGTGAGCTCCTGAACAATGTATCATGCCCTAGCTTGCAGCCTATGAGCCATCAAGACATTTCCTCGTGAAATGATCATAAATGGGGAGTACGCACATAGTGAATATTAATAGCAAAACAAATAAAGAGAGATCAAACACTTCACATAATGCCTTGAAGGTAATAGCAACGATGCCCTAGCTCTCAAAGCTCGCGGGTCATCGAGCATTCCAAATGCTAAGATGTAAACAATGCCACTATTAACAATTCTAAGATGTAAACAATGCCACTATTAACAATGCTAAGATGTAAACAATGCCACTGAAATTGATTTAATGAGAAGACAAAGCTTGAACGACTACCTCAAGTGCCAGTGCCCTCTTCCCACACGGTGTCGGCCTCTTTGCGCACACCAAACTCGAATGCCCTCTTCATGCCATGCAAAAGTGTAGTGTCGTCTTTGTGGCAGCTCTTCGAATTCACAAATTACAAATGACACTTTCTTTTTCTTTTTTTTGTTTATAACCAAATGGGTGTTGCAATTACGACGATAGCGTCGCTAATACAACACCGTCAGGGGCACTTGCAAAAAAAAAATACAAATTGTAGTGGCGACACAAATTGGCATCGAAATTTGACCCCAAATGTTGTAGTGTCTATCTTCTATACTCAATTGAATGTGAACTATCTTTATATCATCCAAAAAATAAATGTATTCCTTCCTTGAGTCTGTGATACCATTAGCATTAAGAAATCATATTAATATCAACAAGGCTCTAAAGGTATTGAATGGTTCCTACATCTTCATAACTTCAAAATTCAAAATCCACAATTTTCTTTATACCTTTAATGTTAACCTCCATATTCTTCCATGTTCCTTATGTTTCTGTATCAGAACCATTTTCTAATCTTTTATTAATAGGTGTTTTAAAAAAATTTGGCCTTCTAATATTTTCCCATGTAGCATCTGGTATGAAGTTCAAATCCACACAAAGATCTACCTTTAAAAATTCCACCTTATTATCATTTAGATGCATGTTGATGCGTACAGAAATATTCTACCAGTTTTGGTCCTTGAATAGATGGTTAAATTTATTTTTTCTTTTGTTTATTCCAATACTTTCCTAATTGTTTCAATTTCAGTACTAAATCTTTTTGTCATTATAAGGAGGCCAAATCCTTCAACATCCTTACCTATTTTTGTTGGTGTTGCATTATAGGTTGTTTATCTTTTTGTGTTATTTTCTCATATTAGTTCTTATTGGGACAAAATTATTCTATATCTTCTTCTTATAAACTAGATTCCTCATATTTCTCTTCAATCCCCTAGATTTATTCTTCTTGATGTGATTCCCTTGCCTAGTGAGGACGGTAGCCTTCTTCGTTGGTCTAAATTTATTATTCTACTTTATTTCATTTAATCATTCCTCTCGAGAATGTTCTTCATTGGATGTGTTAGAGGACTATATGTCCATTCATTAATAGTTTCTTACCCCATGTGACAATATTCTCTAGATTATTTCTTGCTCCTCTCTTCAAGTAATCACTTCTTGATGATGTTCTTGCATTTTGAAAGAACTGTGTGATATTTTCAAATATGAATAAATCATGAGTTTTAAATCCACAAGAGAAACATTATTTTTTTCCTAATCCCCAACATGCATACACACAGTGACCATATTTTCCACAGTTAAAATGGGTGACATCATTCCTCATCTAGTTATTCCTACATTGGTCTCTACCTCCTCTAACTGGATTGCTACTATCTTTAAATATTATTTTTTGAGTTATTTTCCATGGCATATACATTCCTATAACATCTAACATATATCATTCATTTCTTCTATGTTGCAATTTTCTCCTAATGGTGCCTCAAGAGGTCTTGCAATTTTATGGAATAGCCAATTTGTGGCCCAGGAATCTAATTGGAAAATCATAGCATGTCAACATTTTGATTTTTTCATTTCTCCTATTCAATGTGTATGGGCTATCTTCCACTAATGACAAGGCAAATGTGTGGCGTCAACTCTCTAATCTAATGCATACTCAAGATAATAAATTAATAATTGTTGGTGAAGAATTCAATGCTATTCTATATGGTAAAGAGAAAAAAGGAGGTATCTCCCACCCCCCCCCCCCCACCCCCGCCCCCCCCCCCGAAAAAAAAAAATAATGTAATTGATGATTTCCAAGCCTTTGTCAATGACAATGAGTTAACTGAGTTAAACCCAACCAATGGCACCTTTACTTGGACCAATACAAGGGATGGGTTCCTACAGATTGCAAAAAAGCTAGACAAATTTTTGTTGTCATTCAATTGGAAATTGAAATGCTTTTCCCTTTCCTCTCTTATTCTATTGTATTCAAGTTCATATCACTTTCTATTGTAGCTAGATTTTATAGCAATGCCTCAAAGGAATGCTCATCATAAAGCCTCTTTTAAATTCAAAAGTATGTGGTTTAGACATCCCCACTTTTTACCACTCTTGTGCCAATGGTGGGTTAGCTCTCCAAAATGTAATGGTACTAAAATACATCAATTTCATCAGAAAATGCTATATGTTAAGAGGAAAATAAAGTTCTAGAACAAGCATGTTTTTAGGAATATTTTTCAGCATAAGGAGATTGTAGGAAAACAATTAAGAGATATTAATGATCATATCATATTATATAGATTAGAATCAAACACTTACAATAAGCAAAAAGACCTATAAGTTGAATGGGAAGAACTATGCAAACGTGAGGAAAAATATTGGAGACAATGGTCAAGAGAATTATGGCTCAAAGAAGGAGACAAGAACACAAAAAAATTTCATATGTCAGTCAAACAAAGATGGGCTGCCGATTTGATTTTCCAAATAGAAGATGCCTCCATTGGGAAATTACTACAAAACAAACTAAGTATAGAAAATGAGGTTGTGAATTTTTATAAATCTTTGTTGACCCCTTCTTCTTGTTCTAATATAAACATGGATAAGGAACTAGAATTGTTAGATGACATTCATCATTTGGCATCTAATGATGATAATAAAAATCTGTTATCACCATTCACAATGAAGGAAATTCAACATGTGGTAATGTCTCTTCATCCAGAAATAGCCCCGAATCTCAATGGATCACAACAATATTTTTCTAGAAATGTTGGGATATTGTTAGTTTTGACCTCCTCATGGCATTAGAAGAGTCTAGAAGGAATGGTGCCATGCTCAAAAAATTTAATACAAAAAATATCGCTCTTATCCCCAAGACCACTTCACCAAGGACATATGCATGTTTTAGGCCAATTTCTTTGTGCAATACAATATATAAATCTTCACGATGTGCAATCTACATGAGGCTGGAAAAGATACTGCCCAAATTTTTTACTCTAGAACAAGGAGGCTTTGATACAGGTAAGGAAACCATGGAAGGTGATATAGTTGCACATGATGTGTTGCACTCAATTCAGTCTTCCTAGACTCCAACAATAATGGTCAAGTTGGATATAATGAAAGCTTAGATAAGGTGTTATGGTCATTCTTATTTAAAGTCCTTCTCAAGTTTGGTTTTGATGCTAAATGGTGTAAATGGGTTAAATATTGTATTTTAGGGGTCTATCTCTCAGTAATTGTAAATGGGGAAGCGGTTGGGTTTTTCCCTTCCACTCAAGGTATACGACAAGGTGATCCTTTGTCACCAGCTCTATTTATCATTATGGAAGAGGCTTTCAGTCGAATCGTTAATGTTAAACAAGCTCAAATGAGGTGGCATGGAGTGCAGATCAAGGGTACATCTATTGCAGCTACACATTCTTTATCTGCAGATGATACTTTGTTGTTTGGAAGAGAAAATGTCCAAGAAGCTAAAGAAATGAAAAGCACTTTGTATTTGTATACTCAAGTTTTAGACCAAAGAATCAATGAGAGTAAGTCCAAAATTTATATTTTCAACACTAATGAGTTGATTTCAAGGTAATTGGTCAACACTTTTAGTTTCACATGGGAAATTCTTCCCTCATTATACTTGGGAATTCTACTATTTGTTGGAAATAATGAGGTTGTTTATTGGAAAAATATTGTAGACAAAATCAGAAGTAGAATTTTTTCTTGGAAATATCACTGGCTTTCTTTTTTAGGAAATCTCTTACTGGTAAAGTCAGTTCTATCCTCCATTCCAAACTATACTATGTTGATTTTAAAAGCTCCACAAGGCATTATTAAACAAATTGAGAAACTTATCTCAGATTTTATTTGGGGCAGCAATATGACTGATAAAAAAATCTAGTGGCACTGAATGATATGACAAAAAATAAAGATTTTAGAGGATTGGAATTCATGATATTTTGAATAGAAATCTAGCTTTTGGGGCTAAGTTGGTTTGGCAATTATTTTGCAGGCCTGATAGAAAATTGTGCAAGATTATGCAAGGAAAATATCTAGATTCCCCTGATCCCAAATGCATTATGACATTGGAAAATCCTCCATGTGGATCATCAATATGGAGTTTTATAACATCATCTAGAGATAACTAAATATATTTCATGGCAGGTTAACAATGGAGAATCAGTGAAATTTTGGGAAGATTCATGGGATGGATTCCCTCCACTTGCACTTAATATGGAGCTGGTTAGTTCAATACAAATTATTAAAGATAATTGGGGCACATTTTTGATTGACTATGTTTCAACAGTGGAATGATTCTCTGGTAAAGTTATTTGGAAGGACCCCTTTTCTTTACCTATTCCCCAAAACCAAAAACTTAGTTTACAAAGAATTTTTCATGATAGAAAGATTTTCTTGAATAATAAGGATGATAAATCTTTTGGGCTCTAGCAGTTTCTGGTGAGTATTCAATCAAAGCAGGTTATAATGCACTTCTTAGGAGATATCAATAGGATATCAAATCTAGGGTGTATAAGTTTTGTTGGAACAAAGTAGTGTTACCAAAGGCTGGGATTTTTGCTTGGTTGGCTCTAAAAAGAGGATTTTAACTAGTGACAGGCTTCATAAATTAAATATTGCACAACCTTTCTCTTGTGTTCTTTGTAATGAGAATGAGGACACTGTGGATCACTTATTCATCTAATGCCCATTTGCACAACAATGCTAGAAATTTTTTATGTTAAAATTGAATTTAGCTATGCCAATCCTGATGCAGTGGCATCTTAGCTTATCGCTCAATGCCTAAAGATTATGGCAGTCTTGGTAACTATCTAGTGGAGTTCAGTTACTTGGCTGGTGATTTCGGTAGAAGACTGGAGTTTCTCGGTCTTGATGGTGATTCTCAGTTGGAAGTTCTGGTGGATCTCCGGGGATGATGGTCACTCGGTGACTTGGTGGTTTGTTGTTCGGTGCTCAGTTGCCAATGAGGTCTCGGTGTTTATGTATGTTTCTCGATTGTTGAAGTGGCTCGGTCGCTGGAGGACTCGGTCGCTGAAGGAAGCTCGGTCATTAAAGGAGACTTGGCACTTTTGGTGCTTGGTAATGTTTGTGGTGCTCGGTCGACATTGTTGGTACTCAGTAATGCTTGGAGAGCTCGGTTGGTGTGGATGCTTAGTGTATTTCTTGACACTCGGTAGTTTGGCTTACCGATGGTTGTTCTTGGCGAATCGGCTCGGCCGACTGGTGCATTTAGTTTGGGTCACATTCCTTGAGTTATGGATTGACCGTTAAACATGTGGGGACCTAGATCTGGCATGTTGCATTATCCTATGTGGATCTAGAGGCCGACTTGGTGAATTAAATATTTGTGAAGTTACTTGTGAGCCGATTGATGTTTGGCATTTAATATTTGTATATTTGGAAGCCGACTGGATTTTGGGATTTAATTGTTTGTAAAGCTGACTTGTGGCTAGGGTTTAGTATTTAAGGAGATGTTTGGGTAGTTGTTTAGGGTAGTAGCAAATGTGTGGATCTGTGAAAGTAGAGTTAGTAGCTTGCGAGCTTAGGTAGCAGAAAGATTGCTTGGAAGTTTGAGTACAGGTTCAAATCTTTCTTGGAGTGCCTACCAGTGTCCTGTGGTGTTGCAGACCTGGGCTAGCTGAATGTTGATGTTGTGGAAAAGATTTGGATCCTGCGAGATCTTGTAGACTATTATTTGCTCTGTATCTAGCCGTAACCGGTAAGGCCTTACAGCCCGACACATTGCATGTAATCAGTTAATTGATGAATAAAGACCTTTATTTTCTTTCAGATATGGTTTCTTGTTGTGTATTTCTATTGTGTTGGTGTTTGGCTGCAAGGTCAGATAGTCCTTAATTGGATTCTCCATCCCTGACTACATCAAGTGGTATCAGAGTGAGAGTTTGATCTTGTTGGAGCAGAAGGTTGACCTAGCAAGGCTAATCTTGCAAAGTTGATCTTGTTGGCAAAGAGATTGTGTGCAATCTGAGTTGCAGATCCGTGACATTGAACTTGTGAAATTGTTCCCTAGTTATTCATGCGAAGTAACAGGTTGCGATCTGACTTGCATACAACTTGGAGGTTGTCACAAGGTGATCAGTCTTAGGGTTTGTTGCAGAAGGTTTTCAAAGATATTTGGAGATGTCTCTAAGAGGATTGGACCTTGGTGATGTGATTTTTGAGAGGTTTTCTCTATTGGAAGCGGATTTGTTGAACCACATGGAGAACTGAGTTAAGAACCTTGTGAAAGAAAGTGTTGTTGAGCTTTGTAGAGCTTACCGGAGTTGGAGAATTCCGATCCGGAGGAAAGTTGTTTGGTCAGTTCATAGACTGGTTCGTGAGAGAAGATATCTTGGCAAGAATTCTTATGACAATTCGGTGGTTGAAGAGGTATGCGAAATTAGTTTTGATGTTCAGTTAGTGGAATCTGACATCAAACCTGCAGAGCAACTTGTGCTTGTTGTTGAGTTACCTATGATTACCAGTGATGTTGTTGATCTTGTTGAGGTTGGTAAGGAGATTGGTTTTCATGTTCATTCGATTGTGCCTGACATGCAAATTGCAGAGCATCTGGTTGTGCTTGATCAAATTGTTGCTGGAGTAGAGTTGTCTACTGTTGAACACCTTGGTGATGTTGGTGTTACCAAGTTTCTTTTATTCGGTGTTGTGGTGCAAATGTTGTTTGTTGGTTGCGGACTTGAGTTGCTAGTTGACAGTGATAAGTCTGGTGATGGGATTCTTCCTTGATCCCTAGTGATGGATTGATGGCTCGGTTTGTTCAGGATGTTGAACATACTGATTGGTTGGGTTGTAAATTGGTTCTCTGTCCTGTGATGGAGTGGAAACCTTTGGTGAAGATGAAGTAGAGATGGTGTTTTTCAAATGTTCCCTTTGGTGAGAAAGTGTGGGACACACTTTTCTTTGTACCTCGAGAGTCTGATGCAGTGGCATCCTAGCTTATCGCTCGGTGCTTGAAGATTCTGGCAATCTCGGTAACTATCTGGTGGAGTTCGGTTACTTGGCTGGTGATTTCGGTAGAAGACTGGAGTTTCTCAGTCTTGACGGTGATTCTCAATTGGAAGTTTTGGTGGATCTGCGGGGATGATGGTCACTCGGTGACTTGGTGGTTTGTTGTTCGGTGCTCAGTTACCGATGAGGTCTCAATGTTTATGTCTTTTGCTCAATTTTTGAAGTGGCTCGGTCGCTGGAGGACTAGGTCGCTAAAGGAAGCTCAGTCATTAAAGGAGACTTGGCACTTTTGGTGCTCGATAATTTCTGTGGTGCTCGGTCGACATTGTTGGTACTCAGTAATGCTTGGAGAACTCGGTTGGTGTGGATGCTCGGTGTATTTCTTGACACTCGGTAGTTTGGCTTACTAACGATTGTTCTTGGTGAATCGACTTGGCCAACTAGTGCATTTAGTTTGGGTCACGTTCCTCGAGTTATGGATTGACCGTTGGACATGTGGGGACCTAGATCTAGAATGTTGCATTATCCTATGTAGATTTGGAGGCTAACTTGGTGAATTAAATATTTGTGAAGTTATTTGTGAGTCGACTGACATTTGGCATTTAATATTTGTATATTTAGAAACCGACTGGCTTTTGGGATTTAATTGTTTGTAAAGTCGACTTGTGGCTGGGGTTTAGTATTTAAGGAGATGTTTGGGTAGTTGTTTAGGGCAATAGTAGATGTGTGGATCTATGAAAGAAGAGTTAGTAGCTTGCGAGCTTAGGTAGCAAAAAGATTGCTTGGAAGTTTGAGTACAGGTTCAGATCTTTCTTGGAGTGCCTACCAGTGTCTTGTGGTGTTGCAGGCCTGGGCTAATTGAATGTTGATGTTGTGGAAAAGATTTGGATCCTGCGAGATCTTGTAGACTGTTATTTTCTTTGTATTTGACCGTAATCGGGAAGGCCTTACAGCTTGGCACATTGCATGTAATCAATTAATTGATGAATAAAGACATCTGTTTTCTTTCAGATCTGGTTTCTTGTTGTGTATTTTCGCTGTGTTGGTGTTTGGCTGCAAGGTCGAACAGTCCTTAATTGGATTCTCCATCCTTGACTGCATCAAATCCCCAATACTTTGTTGGAATTTTTTCATTCTTGGCATATACTCTTTCCCAATTCCTTCTTTGCATGCATCTAGAAGTGTTCTCCAACTTCAATTCTTTGGGCAATTTGGTGGGCACGCAACAAGACAATTTTTAGGAAGGAGATTATGCTAGTTGAGATAGTTTTAAAGGATCTGGAACATTAAATTTTAAAACTAAGTAGAGTTAATGCACATGTCAAGGACAAGGTTAAGAATTATACCTTTACACAATGGGATAATCATGTTCTTAAGAGTTGGAAACACATTAAAATTCCTCCTTTCTTACCACCATTAGGCCATGTCATTCAAGCATATAGGTATTCTAATGAATGGTCAGCACCAGCTATGGGTTACATAAAGATCAACTTTGATGGGTCTTCCAAAAAAAAATTTGGGAAGTTGGGATGTAGGATTTATCTACAAGACCAGCAGGATAAAGTTGTTGCATTTAAAATCCTAGCCTTGTCAGAAGGATCAAATAATATAGCTAAGGCCCATGGATTTCTTAATAGACTCGTATCAACAAAAAAATTAAATATCTCAAAAGATCACATTGGAGGTGATTCCTCTATTATTATAAATGCATGTATCAACAGACATATTTTGAACTAAAAGATTAAATATATTATGTATAATATCTGGAAGTTGCTTGATTCACTTGTATCTTGCTGCATCTCACACACTTTGAGAGAAGGTAATCAAGTTGCAAACTTATTATCAAATTATCAAAATGGGGTAGTGATGGGATTAATATTGACTCTACATGCATGGACATTGGTGTGGAAGATTTTCAAGATTTATCTAATATAACAAAAGTGGAGGAATAAAAAGTTTTAATCCGCCAAGGGAATCAACACTGATATACCACTCTAAACAATAATAGATATTTGGGATCACCGCAAAGTTGATAAGCAGTCAAATTTTAGTTCTTAAACTCCATCGAGCTACTTGGTATGATGATTATGTGGGAAATCCGGCTGTCAGATATTGGTAGCCGTTTTTTGCACCAAGCTAATAAATGAAAATAACAATTACAAAATGATGTATCAGTCTGTGAAACTAGCTATTCAATCAAGGGCGGTGGATAGGGTTTTTTTGTTCCCAATTCGATAGATTTTGCATTCAAAGCAAGAATAATAGAAGCAATTGAAGTCATTCTGCATCTTCTTAGGCACGCCTCTACTCCTGAAAATCCCTTTTGGCTTGTTGATTCTCCTCGTGATCGGGGCAGTGGGCATGGCTCTGATGGTTGGGACACAACTCATAATGGGTCTGGTTTTGAGGGGACTAATACTGAAGGGAGTAATCTACAGAGTCAATGTCATGATCTTCGAGGAGAGTGAGACAATAGACACAGGGTGATGGATAGCGGGAATTTGTCTGAGAATTATGCAGATTATTTTTTTGGGTATGTGACTACTGATATTGAGGAAGGAGCATTTTCATACCTCCCTGATGTGTAACCCATGAAAGTAGAATAGACATTGAGGTCGATGGATTTTACTTCAAATTTTGGGATCCCCTACAACCTCTTCAGACAGTAAGTATCTGGCATGTTTTAATAAATGGCCTCTGAAACATTTTGGTTGGAGCATATTGGTGTTAATGTTAAACATGGGTGGTTTTGCTTCAAATTTTTATGAGTGTTGGATATGTAATGTTCTGATTGGGCTCTTCTTTATATCTGGCTAATCTAGTAACCTTCTTTATATTGTAATGCAACGAGGATTCAGGGTTTTCTTACTAGACGTTCTTTCCCCACGACTAGTTTTTTTTAAATAATATATATATAATGGCTCTCTCCATTTTTGCCTTATAAAAAAAATAATGATTTTATCCATTTCAGACTAGAGGCTTGTAATACAAAAAAATCCTTGGTCAGGTGGGTATCCTATTCTCTACATATAGCACAGTATGTGGAATTGGCATTTGTGGTTTTGATTTCTACATATAGGATGACAATAATTGATTTCTTTATAATATTCATTTCAGACATGTTGTTCACGAGAGTAGTATGTATACCATGTTTCTTTTTCTTACTTTTCTTCATTTTTGGAAATGATTTCATGTTGAATGATTAGTTTATGTATTTGTAGATAAAGAATATTTTCTAAACTTTAGGAATCAAGAGGCCCCTTATAAAATGTAGTGCATCAAGTAAACTTTTTAACATGATCCATAATAGTGTTGGGAGATGCATTTTAGTACTATATGTAACTGGATACCTTTGAAAGATTATTTGGTTTCATCTTTTCATGTGTTCCTTCATAATTGTACTTCAATATATTAGGCCATTGTAATCATGTCTATGTAGGAGTCAAAGAATCTTCCATCCAAAGATACTCTAATATCTTTTCGTATTCTAGAAGTGAATCATTCAATTTTTTGTTTCTTTGAGAGTGGTTCTTCTAGTTTTTGGAAAGTTCCTCTTTGAACCTTTTATCATATACCTTGAATGACTCATTATCCCTTTGTACCAAATCTCTCATTTTCTTGACACTTTTGGTAGGGATGGCTAGAGTATCAAAATTTACTAAGAAATCATCCCTACCCTCATCCCAATTGTCGCTATGTTGAGGATAGGTCTTCACATACCACGTTTATCTTTTTCAAGGGACACAAAGTCTAATAGTCTCTACTTATCTTCTTGTACTCATTTTCTCTCCCGTAGGGAGTCCAATAGGAACACATGTTATATGGCTTCAGTAGTGTCCTGGCCAAAATTTGGTTTTAATTGAGGCTTCCATGTTATATGACTCTCCAAAGAAACATTTCATCTTTTTATTTGTAGGTGGCATTTGATTAGTTAGCAATCTCAATTCATCGCCCAAATTAAATGTAACTTCTTAATTTTTTGTCCTTTTCCTCATTTCTTAACTTCCTTATACTCTTGCTAACAAATTCCTCTAAATATTCTTCGTTTAAGGGTAAGACCTTATTTGGAGTTTGTAGAAATTCTTTTAACATGTCATTTAATTTGATTGTGATAATGCATAGGTCTATCTTATTTTATTCTATTTGTGGAAGATTGTGGTAGGATATGAGCCTCTATGTTGACACTGCATTGCATGTGTCTATTTTGAGGAGCAAGTGAAGAATGATCTACGCTCAAGAGAAATTTTAAAATAATAATATTTCTTAAAAAAATTATCTTCAAAATTAAAATAATAAAAAATAATATGATATTTATACAAAAAATTTAAGATGCAAATGAAGGTTATGAAGGTTATTATTAGTGGATGAAATCTTAAATTTTTTATCTAATAATTTGTGACAAATCATATTTTATAATTTAACAAGTGTCATGTAGTGCCGAGTACTTGCCCGAATTAATTATAATTTTAGCTATAAATAAATCTAAATCTAATTTTATTATATTGATTATAAATACTATATTTGTATTAAAATCTTTAAAATAATATTCTAGTAGCCTTTTTTTTTTAATTAATTTTAATTTATTCTAAATGTAATTCTAATATTAATAAATGTATTATAATTATTAAATGTATTTTAATTAATTGTAAAACTATATGATAATAATTATATTAGTTTTTAATTTTAATTTATATCTAAATGTAATTCTAATATTAATAAATGTATTTTAATTAATTATTAAACTATATGATAATAATTATATTAGTTTATATAATTATAGATGTAGTAAGTAATTTTATTTTTAATTATAATTATTTTAATAATATAATTTATAAATTGTAATTAATTTTATTTAATTTTTTGTTAATTTAAATTATTTTGTAAAGTATAAAATAAGATTAATTTTATTTGTAGTACAATTTTACAAGCTAACAAATACGTGTTAGTTTTTTATTTACATTATTAATATATTTAATATTTATATTATATAAAAATAAAATATAATTTAATTTATGATAATAAACATAATAAAAATACCAATAATGCAATATGGCTAAAAAAGTGCAAATAAAACTATTCACATTTCACATTTCTAAATTTTCATGTATAAGACCTCATTTGATCTAGCCAATCAAATGATAGAGAAATAATTTTTATAAATTATAAACTTAAAAATATTGCATTTAAACTTTACAAAATCTAAATTTATCACAAAATACAAAATATAATAAATTCTTATTGGGAGATAAGATAAGATAAGATAAATTTATTAATGTCCAACGGAAGACCAACAAGGGTCTATGGGACATGAATCATATAGCCAAAATAGCAAGAAACCAGCGGACCACCAAACAGTGGTCGGGGGAACAAGCTAAAAGAACAAGGAACCAAACAAGAAGAAGCAGAAAGCAAAGAACCAAGAACCACCACGGCAAGGACTAGGGGTCCTTCTTGAGCGGAAAGAAATCCAACACAGAAGGATAGTGACCCGGAAGAATATGGGTATGGACCCGTCGTCGTGATCTACTGGTGGTTTGTCGCTGATGGGTAGAAGCACTGTGAGGTCTCACGGATCTGGAGTGATCGATGGCAGAGGCATGAGGGCCGCTTCACACCCCGAGCCAAGGGCGAGGGCGAGAAGAAATCCGTAATGAGTTGCTCGGTGACTTGCTTCCAGGGAAATAGAAGTTGCAGGGTCTGGTCACGGAGCCGTACCATCTCTCGTAAATAGAGTGTCAGACATCTCTGGTTAGAGTAACAAAAGAAGGAAGTCAAGGAGCTGCAATCTCTGAATAAGCAATAGAATCTCGCTCTGATCTCATAGTATATAGGGTAGCGGAAAATGAAATGTGCCTCAGTCTCAATCTCAGACAATGTGCATAAACAGCAAATGCAATCCTCTCTGTCAATGTGATGATCAATCTATGTTTGCAGGCAGTAAGAGTCGACTTTGAAAGAGCCCAGCGCGACCCGAAGAGCATGGCACCAATGTTGTGATAAATATCTGGGTCGAACGATGATCCCATCCTGTGTAAGAAGTGCTCAGCATAAAAAGCCATACTTGGACGTAAGCCCCCACTAGGGTTGGTCGAGGTCGAGATGATGTGCTGCCTATAGATGTCAAGTCTGACAAGCTCATTCAACTCCTGTCTGGAGGGGAGAAGATGAGCCGGAGCATCCAAAGAAAACTAAAAGGGGGGTAGGTGATCAATATCAATCCCGATGGAACTCAAAAGGGAAGTGGCCTGAGCATACCAGCAACGAGCTCTAGGGGAGGTGTCAAATCTAGCTAGCTCAATAGAAGAGCAATAGGCGAGGTAAGAGTATCTACTCTGGTCATTCAAAGAGTCTGCAAAGCAACGTAGGCAGTGAAGAAACCAAACCAAGTCAAAGATGGCTCCCAACCTAAAGGGATGAGCCTTGAACTCAGCCAGGATGATGTTGTGGGAGGTGTTACGATGACATCTGATGATACGCTAAAGGAGGAGAGTCTCTATACACTCAATAGAGGCCCAGTCAGAATCAAGAAGAGATGGTCCCCAAACAACAGAGCCATAGAGAACAGTAGGTCTAACCAGAGAATCCAGGAGGGATAACTTGGACGAGGTGTCCTGAAAGTGGTGTCTAAAGCATTGTCTCTCGATCAGGGTGAGGGAATCCATCCCTTTACTGATTCTGGGTTGAAGCCTAGGTCTCAAATTGAAGTGAGGACCAGAAAACTTAACCCCAAGGTATGTGTATGCAGAGGCAATCTCGATCTCTTGTCCCTAGAAGTAGAAATGTAAATGAGAGGTCTTCAAGCAGTTGAAGACCATGACCCGTGTCTTCCCCAGATTAACCACAAGCTGTCTCAAATCAAAAAAGGAGGCCAAGATATCAAGAATTCTCTGGAGACCCTCAGGTGAGGAGGCTAAGAGAATCACGTCATCAACAAAAAGAAGAATGGAAACTAAGACCTGGTGTAAATAGCAGCCTTCACCTGGGAGACACGATTCTTTGATGAAGCCCTCGAGCTCGTCAATGTAGATGCCAAATAAGGTGGGGGAAAGAGGGCATCCCTATTTCACCCCAATAGTGCTTTGAATAGGGTCTGAGAAGCCCTTCGGAGTCCTGAATCTACCCTCAACACGCTCGTAAAGTCTCATAATGGCAGTCAAAAGAATCTCAGATATCCCAATGTCTCTAAGTCTTTGAAAAAGGGCCACCCGGGGGACGGAATCAAACACCTTACGAAAGTCAATGAAGCAGCAATAGACTTTCACAAAGTGATAGCGAGCCTCCTCAATGATCGCCCATAGTGTCAAAATGTGGTCCATGGTTTGGTAATCTGCACGGAAACTGGCTTGACCTCTAGCCCTACAGTCCAACCTGTCAAGCTGTGAAGAAAGAATAGTGTTCAATGTCGTGGCATAGAGTTTGGCAAAGGTATGCCCAATCATGATGGTTCTGTAGTTGCTGAGGTCCGAGATTGATCCAGTCTTGTGGATCGGATGAATCACATGTCTCGACCAAGCCTCAGGGAAGCCAGTGCAAACCACTCTATTAAAGAGTGTGGAAAGATAAGAGCCTAGCACCGTGATACTGAGCTTAAGGAGCTCCACCTAAAAACCATCCTCGTCGGCTGCTCTACTGCATCTCATAATATAGATAACTTTAACTACTATAAATATCTTATAATCCTTAGTGATTTTTAGATATAGATGTATTGAACTTATTTTTAATATGCACTTTTAATAAATTATTTACTCATCTAAAATATATAACTATATTAATAGTGCCAACTATACAAATAGATAATTAAATAAATGATATAAAACTATTTTTATTTACTTTATAAATGAACAACAACAAATTTTATTCATTTATTTATCTTTCTTATTATAATAGATCAAATATATCACTTTTTATTTCTTCCTGCTTCTTTCCCCAGATCGTTTCCGAAGTAGTTATATAAATAAAAGTATAATGGCAATGCCATTATATATATATATATTTAAAATGTTTAAACAAATGATTTACAAACTACACCATTACAATCTATCTATTATAAAATAAATCTTTCATATTAAAAATATATATAGTAAAAAAAATGGACAAGAAATTATATTTGCCAATGCTTTCCATTTATAATACATAATTCAAATTTTTTAATTATAAAATTATTATTTTTTAAATATAATCTATATAATTATATAAAATTAATATTATTATTTTTAGGCAAAAGTGGACAAGCCACTATAATATTTATATTAAAAATTGATTCAAAAAAAGCTCAACCGGGAAAGAATCAGGAAGAAAACCCGGCATCGTCACTCAATACAAAATTTGAGTTATCGAATATATACATTTTTGTTGTAATTTGAAGATGCCTACACATCTTATTTACAATTTGGAGTATGAACTACCTCCAATTACATAGCTTACGAGATACAATATCTTATGATCACATAATTTAAAATTTACACTATGGATAACAAAAAGCAAAAAACCTCCATCACCAACACTCACTCTTCCATGACATCATTGTCTCAAGATACCCTGCGTAAATGATGATCAACATCATCCACATCTTCAAGCCACCCACAATCCAAAGAACCCTGTGCAATTGAATCCCAGCAAGGACCCGAGGCCTTACCCCAACCAAGATCACAATATGGAGTCACCACCAAGCCCCAGCCACTGCTCTGGTCCACTAAATTTTTGGGAGACCACCCCGACCTAGATTGTTCTTTAGCATGGGGATGTTGCAATTGAAGTGACGAAGGGGAGAACCAAGCATTCCACTCAGCACCCACAGCAAACGACGACCGAGTTGAAAGCACCTGATGCAAGCCCTGACTAGGAGGTGTATTCGAGAATCTTAACAAGTCCAGTAGTGCATACCCTATTTTTCTCACACGATCTTCCAACTGAAAGTCGAGAGCCCGAGCCGTGACCTGTAGCGCAGCTTTCATGTGGGAAGGACTATGTTTTTCCACAGCTCTTTTAAGGGCTTCGTATGTGACCATTACTTCATGTTTTTGTAACAACTGCACATGAGAAAACAAACCGCCCACCAAAGCCAATCCTTTCCACAGATCATAATTTTGCATAGCAACATTAAGTCTATTATCAGCAATGAAATGCGGCCAAAATACCTTGGAGGCCAAAGACTGCAAGAGCTGAGGTGACTGTAGTATATCCATAGCATTGGATAGGAAAATAGAAACTATATTTGAAGGGTAAAGAAAATGCATTGCGGAAGAAGCCAGGAATTCCTCTCCTATTACCTGCTTGATAGCCCGACGAATGGAGGGAGAATGGATGACAAACAACGCATCTATTAATATTTAATTTTATTTTTTGTTTTTTAAAATTATTATACAAAATTTATCTCTAATTATAAAATTTATTTATGATGTTTTTTTTTTTGTTTTTTTTAAAAAGTGGGCAAACCATTATATCATTATATTATATAAAACCTGATTCAAAGGCTCCTTAAGGAAAGAATCTCAAAAGAAAATCCCAAATAATTTATTTATGATGTTTATAATGATATTTATTATAATTTTTTAAATATTAAATAGACAAAATAAAATAAATATTTTATTAAATTAAAATTTATTTTTGTATTTATTGCATGGGTTCATAATAGAGTTAGATAAATTATTTTGAAATGTCATAGTTATGGTGGTGCTTAATATATTTTTTTAATAATAATAAGTTGTTTCACTTAAACTTTAAAATAAAATATATAATATTTTAAAAATTATAAAATAATATTAAGTGTAAAAAATTAAATTCATATTTTTAATTAATTTAAAATTTTATTTTCGAGTTTATCTATGCAGTTCATATGTAATTAAAAAAACTATTTTGTGAAATATTGTATTTATTGCAGTGTTTACTATACTTTATTAATAATTAGTAGTAGTTCAATTTAAACTTACAATAACATGTATAATATTTTGAAGTCAAAATTCCTTTTTTTTACTTATTGCATGGAGTTCATGGAGATACGTGAATTGTTTTGAAATGTCATAGTTATGGTAGTGGTTAATATATTTTCTTAAAAATAATAAGTTGTTTCACTTCAACATTTAAATAATATATTTAATATTTTAAAATTATACAATAAGACTAAGTGTAAAAAATAAAATAACTTTTGTATTAATTTAAAATTTTATGTATGTAATTGGATAAATTGTTACTATGAAATATTGTGTTTGTGGGTGAATTTATTATAATGAAGGAGTTTACTATACTTCATTATAGTAAATTGTAGTTTTACTTAAACTTATTATAACATGTATAATATTTTGAAATTGATTAAATAAGATTAAGTATAAAAATAAAATCAATACTTAGTTAATATCAAATCTTATTTTTTAAATTAATTTTCATTTTATTATCAAATGAGTTCATGTGTTGTCTATGGTGGTGTTTACTACACTAGTTATAATAAGTAGCAGATTCTTCCTTCATATCAAAACTTATTTCTTAAATGAATTTTCATATTATTATCAAATAAGTTCATGTGTAGTTAAATAAGTTGTTTTTGCATGAAATGTTAAGTTTATGGTGGTGTTCAACATATTTTTTTAAGCATAATAAGCAGTTTCACTTAAACATAAAATAACGTGCATAACATTGCAGAGTCTATAAACTAAAATTAAGTGTGGGAAATATATGAACCAGTAGATTAAACTAATGTTTATTTCAATTGACCTACAAGAAAAACAATCTATATAAACTCCTCCTAACATTGAAACTCACATATTTTCATTACTCTTCATTTGGATTGTTTTTCTTTGAAAATGGCTAAATCAGTGTTGCTTGTTGTAATGGTTTTGATAGCATTTTATAGTAGTTCATGTTCTGCCATACCTTGCGGCATTCTAACTGTGGATTTGCTGCCATGTTTGCCTTATTTAAGAGGTAGAGGAGGACGTCCCACTTCTTTCTGTTGCACTGAAATTAGGCGGTTGAATGTAGCAATCAGAGGCAAACCAGCAAGACAAGATGCATGCAGATGTATTTTGCAGCAAGGCAGATTTTATGGCATCAATTGGAACAATGCAAGACTACTTCCTAGGTTTTGCAGAGTTAGTCTTCCAGTTCCTGTTTCGCCCAATACAGATTGCTCACGGTAATTCAAAATAAATTTTAGATACTTGTCTTTAATGTTTGAAATTTTCAATGAGTTCAAGTACATATATTAAAAAAAAATTATTTTTTAATGAAATTCTAATCATCTTTATGTTTTTTTGGTTTGTTTCAATTTTGCAGTGTCTCTTGAATTTTTTAAAGGGTTTTTGGAGAATAGATTTTTTCAACAATAAAGGTTTTAGCAAAGAACCATTCAAGAATAAAGGTGTTTTTATAATATGGATTTTCTAAAAGATGGAAATAGTTGCAGGAGGATTCAAGAGTATAGAGTTCTTTTCAATAATAAGTATTTTTGAAAGCCAGATTTTATCAATAACGAGGATCATTGGCTGAGAAACAAAAATTTAAGTGTGTTCTCTCTTTTACTGTTGTTTGCGTTGAGTTATGATAGCAATTTTTTTCCTATCACTATTGACATTTTTGAGTTGTTCTATTGTCCTATTACAACTCTTCTCTGCAATTTCTTTCATCTTAATCTAATAAAAAATTCAAAGATTTTTTTGAGTCAATATGAAATATTGTAATAATTTAGATTTAAAAAGTCTGGGAAAAGACGTGACATAACAGCCATCGAGACAAAGAAATATTATAATAGTTTGTAAAATATAATTTAATCATATTTATATTAGTATAATTTATATCGTGTGCCAACACAATTTTACTTTATTTTATGAACTTTCCAAATGCTGATGTTTTTATTTTACGAGAAATTTAAATAAATTAAACTATGAAATCAAATCTGCTGTCATGAAAATGTATTTTTATTTAATTTGATGTAAACAATACGCATTAGATGAAATCATAGTTGTAAGCTGTAATATGGAAATACGGATTTCGTTTTAAAGAAAATTGTATTGATAAGACTGTTCAAAAATTTCGAATTAAAAATTATGGTTTGAAGGAGACTTTCTATTAAAGTTGTTCAAATAAATTTATATGAAGTGATAAAATTTTGTGTAATCCAGAGAAGAAACAATAATAGATGCGTGGGAAAATTAAGGTAGAAACAAAAGTGCCTATAACTGCTACAACAGAAATCTCCATCATCGTCTAGCTACCAGAAACCTGCGAGAAAGGTCACCAACATAGTTAATAGCTTTCAAGCAAAAACTGTCTTTCTGCTTTAGTTTTTGTGGATCCCATTTGATAAATAGTTAAAAAATCAGTAGATAACAGATCATCCATTTCTTTCGCCTACACCTCTGCAACATGCCCAACTGATGGATCCTCTGAAGCCTGAAGCTTTTCCATGATCCTGCATTTTTTGTTGGGGCCGGAGATTGAGCCTTCTCTGTCTGCATGCAGTGCTCAGTTTTTTTTAATTTATGTCTGCTTCTAATCTGCACACTTCCCAACGCTCACAGTGATAGACTGATGAGGAAAATCTTATTCAGAATCCCAAATGTTAGGGTTTTACAAGCAATGCAAAAAAGGTTGAGAGGCTGATCTCTATTGGAATCACCATGGAAGGCTGCTCAACCCTCATTCTCCTGCCATGCTCTTTATTAGCTGTGGTCCCCTCCTTCTGCCTTTATTAATCCCTTACATTAATTACACCCACTTACTTGAGAAGAACGACCTGACTTCGGCCATCAATTAAGCGGAAGTCTATTCGGTGCATCTATAACATATTGGCATTGCTGAGGGTTAAAGGATTTTATGTTGATTGGAGATTGTTTCTAGTTTTGATTGCATGTTAGTTTTTGCATTGATGTTTTGGATCATAGTCTGTGATCTATCATCAGGAAGAAAGAGTGCTAGAAGAGATAAAATGGATCATAGAATATGATCTGAATTGTCAATGCAAAAACTCGCATACAATTGAAACCAGAAATAGTCTCCAATTCATAGACAGTAGAAAATAAATGCATTAGATTCTATGTTGCTTTCAAATCTAAGGGTTAAGGATGATAAGAGTATTGAAAGCTGTCTCACCCATTTAAAAACCCGTATTTGGTACACTCCTGGATGCATTTGCAAGATGAATCTTTTGCTAAGTATATAAAGACTTTCGCAGTTCAACCCAGATGATTTAAGCTCTCAAATCACATGCTGCAAGGCAAAGTGCTTCCCCATTATAATAGTCTGCAAATATTCAAGTAAGTCAGCTGGTTGACATTATTCTTTGTTACATTCCAAATGCACTACTTGAACAAAGAACTTTTCAACTTTCACTGGGTCTAGTTTCTATGAATAATAAAGTCTGTATATCTAATTTGGTTTGCATATCCATTCTGCAGATTTTAGTAATGTATTCAAGTTATTGTCCACTGGAATATCCTTCCATGATCCATCGATCCATGTTATTCTTCGAAATAGATGAAACAATACATTTTTATTCTGATAACTTGTTTCTCTTTGATATTTTTTAAATGGGTGTTTCCAAAATCAATGACAGTAGGTATGTTCAATGCAACCCCTTAAAAAGGATTTTAATGAATGTTATTCATGATGAGAAACAAAGCAAGTATAGCTATCATAATGTACACCAATTGATATCCAGTTTCTGATAGAACTATATAATTTTTAAGTTGTAATTTCTACTCCTATTTTTTCTTTCTGCTGGGCAGCATTGTGATGTAAAATTGTGTTTCAATTGATTATCACTCTCAAAGTTGCTAGTTGATAAGATTTTTCCTCCATCACCCAAGGGATAATCTCAACAGACTCAGAGTCCATATTACAATAATTGACAAAGCTCTTGCGAGCCTCCAGAGATAGAGTTACCTTAAAACCTTTAGCAATTTCATTCGCCTCCATGTGGATCCTTCACATCCTCTCCACTCATATGTGTAGGTGTTCCAACTTACAGTTGGAAGTATGCCTTTACATGGTTCTGGACGCCTTCGATGTTGTCATGTAGAAGATGGCTCCTCATGCTGTTGGAAGCATGTTAGTGCGTACCAAAGCCTAGGCTGCATCAAAGGCATTCCTTCAACCCACAGACTG
The DNA here is from genome assembly GCA_027943335.1 of Chamaecyparis obtusa. Lineage (NCBI taxonomy): Eukaryota > Viridiplantae > Streptophyta > Pinopsida > Cupressales > Cupressaceae > Chamaecyparis > Chamaecyparis obtusa. The sequence continues at coordinate 632,953 of BSBK01000745.1, read as the reverse complement.
CTTCGGATCAAGCAGCAATTTTGACAATCCTCATCTCATGCCAACCAAGGGATCCTCACCATATGTTTAGCAAGATCCCAGATTCATTGCAGCCAAACCCTAAGGTTGGGATTAGAAATTTCTCTCTCCGGGTTATCTGAGAAATTATTGATCATGTACCCACAGACTGCTTTCCTCCTGCATCCGCTTCTAGTATTATTCTTGTCCTACAGGTGGCACCTCTGTCCCATATCTTCACTCAAATACACCAAGACTCACCAAATAAAAACATCCAAGTCACAACCTTAGCTTAATATTTTGTAACAGTTGATATAGAATGATGGCTCAATGCCTTGCCCAACCATTATAGTAAATGGTGGCTATTTTTCTTACACAAAAGTTAACTTATTTACTTAAAAACTATTTTACAGTCTTAATATTTTTTACAGCGCAGTCATGACTAAACAGTCCTTGATGCTACTGTAGAATGCCTCTACATAATTAAGCATCTATAAAAAATGGATGATAATATAAGGTGAATCACATCAACAAAACTTTCTACATAAGATGCCATCAGATCTAAACAAACATAACTAGGCATTAAATTAATAGATTAATTTGCTGGACTTAATTTTGTATTGGGAAAAGCATACCATGACCATCCTATCTCATATCTATTTTTTTTTTAAAGATTATGTCAACAGAGTAAACAACAAAAATATGTATCTACCTGCAATTGGTATACGGTATAATAATGGTACATCAGTATACGTCATAATATTCTTGTCAAAAATCTCCAAGTGTACGTCATTAAAAAAAATTAACAGAATAACAGAGAAAAGTGATCTTACTGTTTCCTTTCAAAGGAACAATAACAGTACATAATATTATAAACATAATGCTAGTACCAAACCATCATTAAATGCCTTCAGATATTATTAAACAATTGTGCATGCATTTGGTGCACACACAAGCACATGCATACATTCTCTAAATGCTCATCAATTACTCATAAGTAAATATAAAATACTTAAGTTGCCTAATTAGAGTTAAGTTAAGTGTTAACCATTATTGTCAAGCTGCACCAAGAACTGTCATTTCCATGTGCAACAATGAAGTCATCTTTGGTCCAACGCTTCAATTTCAAATTTTGTTGGGAATTTTAAACAAAACTCAAAAATGATGCCACCAGCAAACAATTGCTTGAAATGGCTTTGAGACAGAGTTCTCAATCATTAGAAAGTGATACCATACAAAAAGACCTCATTGATTCACAAGCTATACACTACAATCCAGAAAATGATCTTTGTCAATTCAAATATCATCTAAGCTGATTCTACTTGTTTGCCACCTTAGCATAGGAATCACGTAAAGTAACAGTTCGGTTGAAAATGATCTTATCTGCAGTTGAATCTTGATCAACTGAGAAGTATCCTGTAAAACAGGAAATTGCAACCAAAAAATAATTAGGAAGCTGTCAAATGCTCATTAATCAATAGGAAGAGCTAACTAGAGTACAAACTGTAAAATCATTGTTGTTGTTTTAAGTGAAAGGTTCCTCAGTGACTATGGCTGCTTCCTTGCAGTATATTTATGTTTTGAAGGCGATGTACTTATAGGGGAAATTGAAAATACAAAAGTTTTGGTTGGTATCCATATTACCATTCAAAAACATTAGATAATCAACACAAAATCATGCTATAATCTTTGTGAATAAAATCATTAACATGGGAAAACATGGCATGCGTGGAAAAGAACCTACCCATCCTTTCAAACTGAAATTTGTCACCAAATTTAGCCTTTTTCAAATTGGAAGTTGCATATGCCTCTGGTATCACTTCTTTTGACTTAGAATTTAGATCAGACATCCAATCATCTAGCTCACTTGGATTCTGAGTAAGAAAAAAAAATATAAGATGTATAAGACTATTACCACCGTGTATTATAAATCTCTCAAATCATTGCAATAGAATAAGATACTAACCTCTGATAAAAATAGCTTATCAAACAACCTGACTTCTACTTTAAAGGGATCCACTCCAGGAGATGGTTCTGCGACCCAGTGGAGGACACCCTGCATTGCATTGGATGCCAAATCTTTATCAACACATTTCATTAAAGGCAACAAATAAATTAGATAAAGGTAATACAAAATATCACCTTTGGTTTTATACTCTTTGTTGGATCATATTCAGCATGTAGTTCAACGACAGTTTCCTTGTCATCTCCAAAAATTACTTCTGTACATTTGATAGGAAATGCATACCTGCCAAGAATTGGAAAAAGCTCTCTTTAAGTATCAAGCAAATACAAAGAAACAAAAAAAATTATTGTAATGATGCTATAGCATAGATATTCATGAAAAAAGGTGTAATAAAAATATTTAATATAAAACAGGAGTCCCGAAACAAAATTAAATAAGTCAACAAAATACAGTGGTTTTAAGCTTGCAAGCATGTATCCTAGAAACTATCGAGGATTCTGTTGTTTGCTTTACATCCAAGATGAATGGAAGATAACAAAGGAAAAATATACCTCAGCAAAACTGCTTTCCCAGGGGCAAGGCCATAGTAATCCTTTGAATCCTTCATTCGGAAGTCTGATTTTTCAATGTACACAACTTTTGTAAAGGGTACCTGCACATGGAGGTCTTAACAGATTATTCTGCAAGAAAAAGGAGCCTCATCAAACAAAAGGAAATATTGGAAAAGCAAAAATGCAAGTGTGAGGCACTACCCCGTGCCCGTCATAGCATTTCCTTTACTTTCATGATAGACTTACTATTTGGTACACTATTTTGATGCATTATGGATTTAGACTTTATTTGACAGGGATTTGATAGCATAGGATATGATGCATTCTATTTTATGTTGATTTCAGTACTTAGGTGGACGATGTTATGATACATTTATGCATGCATTATGGTTAGTTGACTTAAATGGTTATTATGGTGATGCAATTGAGTATTGGATTTCATGTTAAATTGATCCTATTCATATTGAGTTATGATTTGGAGTAGATTAGTCGTTAACTGGATGTTATGTGGCTAAATGGATTTCTGTCATATACTTATATATGTATACGTGTGTTGTCATGAGCAATTGCTTCGGAAAAATGTTAATTGGTTTCTATGGTGTTGAGCTATGATTTGATTTAGAGAAGATGTGAATTAAAATGTTATATGTTTGAATGATATTCTCTCTTACATTTATATATACATGTGATTTTCTTGGACTACTGATATTCAAAATGAGATGTGACCACTGAATTATTCGAAGAACTAAGGCCAAACCTATGTGTGATAGTGAAGCTAAGGTTGCGTCTGATTGAAGAGACGATACCTCGTATGGAATGTGTTTTATTTGTAAAAGTGAATGTTTGCATGTTTGTTCAAATTGTATTTTGTTAATTTGTAATCCCTAAAATGGACATGCCAAGTGTATTTTAGTGATGTGTATTTTATTGAGTCACTTGGCATTTGTGATGTGTATGAGTTGGCAATGACATGCCATTTGGAGGGAAATTGTGTTGAACCAATGCATATGAAAGTACCTTATAGTATCCCCATGAGACCACTTGGTTAGAGAGCCTTGAGAATGGTCAAATCAAATGTGACCCGTGAGTAAACTGTATTTGAGTTTTTGAGGGGTCAAACTAACTCCTATGGTTGGGTTTAAGTTCTTTTTGAAGGCCCATTTGATATACCTATGGGTAAGGGGCATTTTTAGCTATAGGACCACCTACATGTGACTGTAGAGTCCTTTCAAAAGTTAGTTTTTCAAAATGGACGAAAATCAACTTTTGAGAGATTGCCCTTGAGAGGTCAATCCTCATTCTTGTTAGCAAGATACTCTTTTCACTTTTCAAAACACCTTTCTCAGTTTCCATTTTTAGAAACCATGTTAGAGGTTGGGAAGAACAACCAATGGGAACTCACATCTCTTCCAAGGGAGTAGGGAGATGTGAGAAGAGCTTTTCTGGAGGGGTTTCCTAAACTTGGAGATTGTTCACTCACTCTCCAATTTTGGGAGACTACTTAGAATTTGGAGGAAAATTTGGCTAAGGAAGAAGACTTGGGAATTGGGGCAGCTCTTCTACAACTTTCATTTACCATAGCTGGAGTTGAGGTTGGTCATATTCATTCTCATAGTTAGATGCTTGCATTTCATGTGAAGAAAAATATGAGTTGTATGAGTGTTGCGCTTCTTCTTATGTGTTTTAGACCTAAGTTCTCTTTGAATGTTTGTGTTTCCTTCTTGAATGTATTTTCTTGCTTGTATTTTTATTGGAGTGCAAAGCCAAACTCACCCTTGGGAGGGAAGGGATTTTGTGACAGTCGTTAGAGTGTAGAGTCTCTCTTCTAGGAAGAGAGGGATAAGCAAGGATTATGGGGTCCTTGTTTCTGTTATAATTTTGTTAAAATGGGGGTCATAAAGGGAGTTTTGGCTTGTTAATTCAAGGCAAACTTATTATTCAAATTTCACTTTACTTTTATATGCAATGTTGATTATATATATATATAATGATTCTAACAGTGTTGATGTTTATTTGCAGGAGTATAAAACTGAATGTATGTAAATGCAATAAACTTGTATTTTGACTATGCTTAAATTGCAATGAAGAAATATATGCAAAACTGTATTGTTGTTCACTGTATTTCGCAGTCATTGATTTCAGTGCTAGTACTGAACAGTCCGATCAATATTTATACATGCTGGGAGTGAATGGCCACGTCTATAATAGACGTGACTCCTTGAGGATTCACGCCTATCATAGGCGTGACTCATAGTCACGTCCTTTGATAATACATTGTATCTGAAACATAACACCGCTTCAATACTTATCGGGTTAATGCCGATTCATTACAAATACTAATTAGGTTGATACTGATTCATTACCAATGGTTATCAGGTTGATACCAATTCATTACCAATACTAATCGGGTTGATACCGATCCAATACTAGTTATGATTTCAATACTAATCGGTTGATACCGATTCAATATCAATTACGATTCAATACTCATGTTTATCGAATTGATTCGATCATAAAGAAAATCGTGTCTATATATATAATGATAATAATAATTATCATTATATATATATATATATATATATATTCCTCTTTAATCTGATCAAAAATATGTATGAATTTCTTTAATTGATATATACATTATAATATGAATTTATCTGATCGTGGCTATATGCAACAACATGGCTTGTAATCTTTATGGCCATAAGGGTTGTTGTTGTTGAGATAAGCATGAGACAAGATGGTGTTGGATGTAAGCCTTGTGAAGGCATTTGTTGTTTGTAAAACCAGCATTCTCCTCTAGGATGCTTGGTCCACCTTCACCCCATTGTTTGAGTCACTTAATGGCTTTGTGGAAACCTTGGGTTGGGAATTTGTTGTTAAGTTTTGTTGCTTGTAAAATCTGGTCTTTTGGTGAATATGGATTGAGTATGTGTGTAACCTGCTTCGTCTTAGTTCTCCTAGCTCAGGGCTGGCCTTGTAATGGCCTAGGTTGGGAGGTGAGCCTTCATGGTCATTGCTTTGTTTTATTGTAAATCTGCACTTAGTTTTCAAGATTGGGAAAAGATGGTGTGACAAAAAAAAAAGCAATGTTCTCCATTGTTTGCTGAAGATTAAAGTTTCTTGTACTTGGAGTTAATCCTAAATTTGTAAAAGATTTGAGTTTACTTGCATAGGATGTTATTTCTAAAGTTTGTAAAGTCAAGGAAAGAGAAATGTAAATTTGGGGGAATTTTTTGCTATCCTATATATTATTGTTTTCTGTTATTTAATGTTTAGCTGAAAAAAAAAGGAAAGAAAGTTTAAAATTTGTTTATTCTGTTATCCTTGGGAAACCATGTAAAAAAAAAAGTAATAAGGTAGAATTAGATGCTTCAAAAGCAGATAAATTTTTGTTTAAGTTTAAATCTGTAGACTATTCTTCTTAATGTTAGAATGCTAAATAGAAATAAAGAAAAAGAAATAGAAATTGATAGAATTAGAAATCTGAAAATTATTAGCTTCAAACACCTATTTATTTAATGTTCTCACATGCAGATTTCTTTTAAATGGTAGATTACATTTTTATGCAAATATAATGTCTATGTGAATATATATATGCTTTCATACATATATAAATCTGTTATAGAAAAAAATAAACAGCAATAAAGAGTTCAACATTCATCCTACAAAAAATATTTATATATATTTTGCATGTATATATACAAATGTATATTCATATATATTTATATATATGTGTATGTATGTATATATATGTGTGTGTGTGTGTGTGTGTGTGTGTGTCCATTAGTTTAAACAACAAAACTGTTCTATTTATAAATAAATAAACAAAGAAAAAAAAAACCTTCATAAAAAAAGTTTAATTGCGATTTTTGTTTGGGAGGACCTTGTTGTCGTGTAGAAGATGGCTCCTCGGCGACACCACACCAAGTGGCGTATGCCACTAGGAGTGTGGCGAACAGCACTCACAATGGTGTCGCCGATGTGTGTGGCCACCACAGTTCCCCCATTATATTATATATTTTTTTTAAATATACCCTGCCAATTTCAGCATCTCCATTAAACCTGCAAACAAAAAAAAATACATGCCAAACCCTAATCCGAAATTAGGGTTAGGGTGGAGAAGAAAAACGAGAGAAAGGAGGGAAAATGGGTTTTGAAATAAGAAAATTTCTCATAAGAGTTTTTAGAAAAACCTAAATAGGCTTATAGTACAAACATGAATTTAATAAAATTAGTTTCTTTTTTTAGGGAATGTTACTTTAGATGTGTCTTCTAAAATTAAAAGGGTTATTTGTTTAGTGGATATAGATGTTAGGATCTTAGGGGGAAATTAAATAACATTATATTAGGAACGATTAAAAAGACTTACTGAAAATTAATGTTTGTATGTGAATAATTTAATGATTATATTATAAGGTTTAATAATATGTAGTGGTACAATTAAAAATGATATGGTATATTGTTTTAAATAACATGTAAATATATGTTTGCAAAACGATTACATCATTAGGGTTAGAAATAACTGGTTGTAATATAATTATAATAAGGTTTTATATTTTTATTTTAAAAAGTATCATTAAATTTCATAAAGGGGTCGATAAAATATAAAATTTTGCAATATTATTTTAAATAAGTTATTTAATTCTATAGAGGCCATTAAGATATAAGATTATATATTACCGTTTCAATGTGTCATTTAAATTTATAAATGGGGTCACTAAAATATTAGATTTTATAATATTAAAATAGATGAGTCTTTTAGATTTATTGAGGGGCAATGTAATTAACTCATTTATTATCGTTGTAATGTTCTAATAATGGAATTATTATTGCAATCCTAAGGATAAAAGTGAAATTAAAGTAGAATGATAATTCAAGGATTATTAATTAATCGTATAATCGCTAAAAGATATTAATAAATACCTCTATAGTAAAAATGTAACTAATTAGATTTAAATATTCAAACTTAGCTAAGGATAATCACCGTAGTTGAACCACGAAGGCTAAACCTTATCAAGAGATGTTGACAAGCCAACTTGGGAAGGAGTAGTTCCCACAGTCATCGTTTGTCATGACTCCCCTCGATTTTCCTCAACCCTACCTGGTTACCATTCGAGATTTGATTAATCTAACTATGTTGTAACTCCTATTCTGAAGTTAGTAAACTCTTGCATCACAACAACCTGCAACACATTAGCTATTTTATCATGTGTTAGAAAACAATTTGTTGGTGTGTTTTTGCCTTAAATTTTGGGCATGGCAGCAAGATATCGAGTTCTGCTGAGTCCCAAGTTGATACTTTAAGCCAATGTGAAAACCTCCACAACAAGGCAAACATAAGTGGTTGTGAAAGGTGATCAGACGTGGAAATATAATTAGGAATTCATCTAGACACAGTTTTAACCTATTGTATTGGTTAGGGAAAAGCTCCAACAATATTGTGGAAATTGAAGGGAAACATCCTATGTCTAAATCTAGCTAAGTGAAATCCCACCTATTTCAAGTAAGGTATGAGGCAGAATCATGTTGTGACCTTCCCTACCAAGGAATGTAGCAGATAACCTTGCATATGACCAATTGTTCTTTAGCTGTATAGAGAGGAGGGCTAAACAATTACTAAATCACATCTGTCTCTTTAAAGCCTGATGACAAACATTCATAAGAGACATTCACTTTCACCCAAATATTGCCAAGTTCCATTTATTTAAACAGCTTAGGCATGTTCAGAATATGTTCCCTTCAGTAGCCGAATAGACACTATCCAAGTTTCATTAATTTCACCCATAGCTGAGCACATATTTATGTTTAGTATTCAGTCAAATGTTAAAAAAGTTAATCATTGTGTATGACATTTCAATAATATGTTTTGAGAAGAATACATGCTACATCCGTGCTCTTGTCATAATCATGCAAGGTCCAACATTTCAAAATGATGTGCAGGCTATATGTGCCCCATGGTCTCAAATTTAAATAGCAAATTTTGGAATGCTAAGTCACCATTTCTTACCCACTCAAAGTGGTAAAGGTTTATTATGCCTGTTTTGCCACCCAAAAAATGAGAGCATTTGAAGTCATTCAGTGCATAATCAGTAAAGGATCTTATATGTGCTGAAAGGATTTTTGGTCACTGGGATGCCATAGCTAAAGACAAGACTGAATTTGTACCTACTTATAGCCTCATTGTGATGAGCCTGTCTGGCTCTTTCTAAATTTAATTTCTTTGTCTGAATTACTTGCAAATTTTGTATCTTTGTATTTTGATAATGCTTGTTTCAAAAGAGTTTTCCCACCGAATTTTAATAACATAAACAAAATCAAACTGAATATTTCTGAATGAACATTAATTATTTTAATTATAGATTTGACAAAGTCTATAAACATCAAATTAATACTCAAATCATTGGCACCTGACAATTTTAAGAGTGTTGGAGAATTGAAATAACATTCTAGGAGTGGATTTTTCTTTATCGGTATCGATAGCAGATCAATTAGACACATGTGGCTCCAAAAGTATGTATGCTCCAACTTCTCCGTCGGGGGTACGGACCTGCGGAAAATAGGGATCTTGACTTGGAATTACGCAACCTGGAGAAGTCTTCAGCAACCCAAAAGAATGTGGGCGCAGCCCCTACTATCCCAACACAGCCTTGTTGGAACTCATGCAGCCTTAATTAAACAATACCCATCCTCCAATAATAGTCACGCAGCCATATATAGAAGTGACACAGCCTGCTGGGAAGGTGACGCAGCCAAGGAAAGGGTGACGCATGTTTCTTGGCAGCTCACACAAAAATCAAAACACTTTCGCAGCCTTCAGAATAAAAAACGCAGCCCTCTTGGATAAAATCGCAGCCTTATTTTGGAGATAAAACAGCCTCCAAAGTATATAATTCTTGAAGAATATCAAATCAGAATATCAAAACTAAAATCTCAGATATAATTTGTTTGAATCTTCCCAAACTTGGTATACCTCAGCACCAAATTGAATTTCCAGAATCAGAATTGCACTTTCAAAATTTCAGTAGCAAAATTCACCATTAACATGTAATGATTCAAATTGCAAAGTGAGAAATCAGTCCTCAAACCCTAGCCATATTTCTCCTCTTCCAAACTTCAATAAAAAAAAACAAGTCCATGAATGAGGTTCGAATTCTCATAAGGTTGTATATATAATATTTTTCCGTAGCTTCTCAATGACACTTTTCACTTAAAAGCCACTTGCTTTATGGTTGCACATTTGAAATATAATAAACTATTATATTTCCCTTCACTTTAATGCTGAAAAATGACCCTTTCATTAAAATAATGTTATTCTGACACATAAGGTCCCTGTTTTATGAGCTAAAGATTTAAAACTTCTCAAGCCGGTTCCAACAAGCTATAACACTAAGATGCCCAAAATAGATTCCCAATAAAAATGGCAACCTTAGCCGATTTAATTAAATAATAATCATAATTCACCCATCTTGCGAAAACGACTGAGGAAGCATCAGAATCAAAATCTGACAGCACAAGAGTGATCCTGATGATGAAAGATGATGAATGAACCTGACGGAATGACTTTCTAGAAATAGACACTCCCTCCAAGAATCTTGGAGCCCAAACTGGAAGCCGAAAATAAAAACTAAGAGCATCATTTAATTCCTCTAATTCATCTGAGCTCATCGGAACCAGCTGTTGACTTACTATAAATAGTAAGTACCTCAAAACAGGCTAAAACCCACATCAAGGTCCTCTAATCACTAGAATTAGCCTACAAGGACCCAATGATAGGCTAAATCCACTAACTCCAACGCTCGCTCAAAATGGGGACATTACACTCATACAACATCTTGAAATTCTAATACATGACCAGGTGCTGAGATCAAGTGGTTAAAACAAATGGTTCTCAATTTGGAAACTGTGACCTTTTCACACATTGCCCCATTGCAAATGGGGGGGCCCTTTTTGTCGCTTGGTGACTTAGTAGTTGTAGGTGTTTGTTAGCTTTAGTTGAGCTTGGTAATAGTTTTGGTCTCTTAGTCTCCTAAGTTGTTGAGAAGTCTTCTCAAGTTTGAAGGGAAGAATGAAGTTGAAATGATATGATTGCGAAAATTGGAAATTGAAGGTGAAATTGTGAAAATCTTACTGTGTGGAAATTGCTAAAGGATGCCAAAAGGTTGTCATGTTTAGGAAGTTGAATGATAAAAGTTTGATTCAAGCAAAGATTGGAATTTCATGGTCCACCGTGACCACCCTTCATAAAATGGCAACTACATGGTTCATGGTCGATTTTCCACTCCTAAGCAAAATTTTACAAGTAAAGGTGAAGAAAAGAGTGGAATTTCATGGCCCGCCATGGATTTCCACCCTTTGACAAGTGGGAAATTAAAAATTTCATGGTACCCTTTGAAATTCCACTCCTGTGAAAGATGAAACGAAAATAAAACCTTCATGGTAGGGATCAATTTTCCACTCTAGGAAGAAATTTGCAATGGAAAATTGTAATATACAGCCCTGTTCTGGTCTGATTTGTTGTTGTTTTTGTGTTTTGATTCTGATTTGAATTGTTTTTGACAATGACAATTATAGTGCAAACAAAAAGTTTACATTGCAGCACTTCTACAAACTCAGAAAATGAACCAAACTCAAAAATAACACTGCTCAAAATTCCAGAATTAATTTCTGATCTGATTTTACAAAATTATTAAATGTAAGAGCAATCCAGATCATAAAATATTGTTACATATCTAAATCCAACATACCACGTTTCTGATTTGGTGAAATAAAGGTCTGCTACAGCAGTGACCAACAAATACAATGTCCAAAAACCCTAGGTACTTCACCAAATGACTCCAAAATGGTGCATCTAAGTGCTGAACTGATTTGCAGCAAGTAGTAAACATCAAGAATGCAGATTTAAACCCTCAAAAACCAATCTTCTACCATAAAACCCTCACATCCAAGCTTTTGAAATGGTGCAACTGGCATGAATAGTACAGCCAACATTAAAGAGAGGTGACCAGCAATAAACAACAACAAAAACCTCCAAATCAACCTCTACTAATCAGATATTCAATAAACTCTGCAAAAATGAAATGTATACCTTCTCCAATGAGGACAACTGTGATCTCTGGATGAAATCACCAAGAAATTCTCCAAATAGTATCTTTCAACTAGGTAGAAAATATTGCCTGCGAGGGTTTCCGTCCTCACAAACCAGCAAAAAGAAGCAATATCCTTCAAGAATAGAAGCATCAACAATAACAATACTCAACATGCTCAAATGAGAGCCCCAGTCCTCCTTTTATAGCTTTTAGCTGCTTTTTTCAAAAAAGCACCTTTTTGCTTTTCTGCTATTTTCTAGAGACTACTCTTTTTCTGCTATTTTCTCAGGAATGTCTTTTCCCTATTATTTTGGGAAATGCTATTTTTTCAGAACTGCTTTTCTTTGCTAATTTTCAGGAAAAAAAAATTCGTTATTATTTTGGGAGTTATTTTGCAAATTTTTCAAGACTTCTTTTTTTGCTTTTATTCAATGAGAAGCACTTGCCTTTTTAATCTCTTAATGTCACATTAAATAATAAAGGCTCATCCATTAAAGTAATTCACCTTTGATTTAATATTTGGCTATAGTTGAAAAACTCGAACTCAGCAATAACTCAGCAGGCCCAAAAATTTTGAAAAACTCAGAATCACCAAAAACTCGGCAAAAAAATCAGCAATAAATCAGCACTCTTATCAAACATTTGAAAATATATAATTTCTTAAATTATTCTTAAGAACACACACATACACCAAATTTGTAGAACATATACTAATTTGAGATTTCCATCATATATTAATCGAAGTTTTGAGTTAGATACATAGCAATTAGAACTTAGCATATATATTAACTGCATTTAACTTTCTACGTTTTAAGTTATTCACAGGTTGACTTTTTGTTGAACGATTTTTCAGAGAAAAACGCACGGATTTTAGTGATTTTTTGCCCTAAACATTGCTGCATGAGAATGAAAAACTCGGCTGCGATTTTTTGGGAGATTGTATTGTTTCCTACAGTGACGCACGATATATCGTCAGTTTAGTGATATATCGCAAATATTTTCAACCATCATTTGGCCTCTATAGTCCCTTCATTAAATAAATCAATTTTAAATCAATAGCCTATCATTATTTAATAACTCCGAACTATATCAAATTTCATAATAAACATCATAAACCAACTCCACTGACATTACTAAAAATAGCAATTGACTCCATTTGTGCTCATCATTGACTTACTAAAAATAGTAAGCAAAGGAGAAAGTGAGCGAAAAGGCTCTAGAAAAATCCATTATACTCCTTATACTTGTTAGAACAAGAAATTGTTTTTGTCAACACCTCCAAGATTCCCCAAACCCACTCGTTACCCTATGGAAATCTCATGAATAGGCTAACTGTCTCTCCATGCCAGATTGGCTTAAGAAGGGGGCATTACAAAAATGAAAGGGAATAGTGGAAATTCATGATGAGCCACGAACCTCCACCCAATGGAAGATCAAGACTTCATAGTATGGGTCAATTTTCCACCCTTTGGCAATTTTGAGTATTAAAATGTCATGTCCCTCTATTTAAAGATGAAATAACAATAATAAAATTCAATTAGAACTTTAAAAGGAAGAGAACAATATAATTTATAATAATATATTATTAAAATAAAAATATATTAATTGGTATAAAATTAAAATAATATAATATATAATACAATAAAATATTGAATATATATAATAATCAAAATATTAAAGTGATATATCAAATATTAATATTACTATAATATAATATAATAATATATTATATCATATTATATTTTGTAATATATAATAATAAATTGTTACTATGTTATACTTTATGATAATATCTATTATTTACAATAGATAATAATAATAATAATAATAATATATTATAATATTTGACACATATCAAAATGCTAAATCAATATTTAGTAAACAATGATATATAAACATTATTATAATTGTTATTTTAAATAAATAAAAAATAAATAATAATAAAGTAATAATACTAAATATATATTTCATATATACACTTATAATATGATTAATGGGAAGCGACCATTGGTCGCAACTTTCCCAGGCCCGCGTATAAGACGATGGTCGACCAGGGAGGAAAAGAAGGGAGGATTATCAAGGATATGAGGATCGACTAATCCACTCAAACACAAGGGAATAGGAAGGAGATAAGAAGCACAGTCAACAATACGTATCTGCCCAGTCAAGAGTATGAATTAGGATATAGGGGAGACGTTGGCAATTACATAAATCATCAAAAGTGGCAATATCACAGATAGGGAATTAAGACAAGACTGCTATCACAAGATACTAAGCATCGCACTAAGAAATCATCGAATGGATCGCAGGAGTATGAGAGCCATCAAACAGCAATCTAATAATAATACAGCAACACTGTTAGAGTAATCATTTAAGGAGCAGTTACACATTACAAAATCATTTACAAGCAGTGACTTGTTTAATTAAGAACTAATAATACAATGAACGAGCATTGCTCTTCCAAGAGACACAGCCGCAGAAAGGAACATGTCTTTTCCCCATTATAAAGGGAGTGATGAAGTATGCTTAAGGTATCGGCTCCAAGGGGGGGGGGAAACATCACAAACAGAAATACGAAAGAGCATCCTCACCAGTAAGCAGCAAGCAATAATGCCTAAGAGCAGTAATATGCAGTGACCTTAACCGTGAATAGTTGCCACAATACATAAAGTTAAAAGTCGACTTTATTCATATAAAGCAAGTGATTAATATAAGCAATGAATTAGCTACTTAAGCAATGAATTGGTTATATGTTAGCTAATGATTATATTATTGAGCCTTAAGCCAGCAAATAAGAACAACACAACATTCATTATCACAGTGTGAAAGAAGTAACCGCGATCACCTCAAGTGAATACAAAAGAAATCAAATTGTCAACAATCGTCAACTGATCAATCACATTTAGACTAATCTGACCAGAAATCAGAGGATCATTGGAACTTTTATTAATTACTTATTTATATTTGGATATGCATGGTAGAGCATCTGCCTTTGGCATTTCGGTTGCAAGATTACTATTGCAGATCAGAGATAACTTGCATATTTCTAGAGTAGTAACAGGCATAGCAAATATGAAGTCATCGGGGCAGAAATGTGATAAGCAATTGGCAGATCGGTAGAAGATTGTTTGTGTATATTTCCTGAGATACCAGAGACAACAACCTATCAATATATATCTGTATATATTCGGTAGCTTTTATACATAAGTATATATTGCAAATATATTCCACTATATACATCAGACCCGATATTGTGAAATCAGGCCCAAATCCCATAGGACCGAACTTGGGACATTACATAAAACAAGTCTTCATGGTGAGGTTCGACTTTCCACTCCAAGGAAAAGTACAAAGCAAAATCAAAATGTTGAGTGGAAATTCGGTGAACAACAAACCTCCGCCATACGGAATGACAAACCTTCATAGTATGGGTCGATTTTTCACTCTAAGGCAAAATTTATAAAGTAAGATGAAAGTGTAGAGTGGAAATCATTAGTGCACCACAAACTCCCATCGTTCATGAAATTAACCCTTCATGGTTACCTTCAAATTTCCACTCCTTGGTGGAGAAAAAAATTGAATGCAATTCAATCAAAATTTAACGAAGGGTGAAATTAATTTAAAAATTTCATGAAGATTGATTTGAGTTAAAATTCATGGAGAACAATTTGATTTAAAATCATGAAGGGTGAATTGATCTGAAAATCATGAAGGGCGACTTGATCTGAATTTTGTGAAGGTACAAATGAATAGAGGGGAAAATATGAAGAATAATACAAGAAAATCAAGTGTTGGAAGACTGTATGAAGTCGGTCATGTCTAGTTCACCAGCTGGGCACTCATGGAGGAAATATTTTTGAATTCAATCAATTAAAATCAGGTCGGCCTTTCCAAACAGATGATTTAAATTTTCAAATTTAATTAATTAAAAGCAGGTTGGCCTTTTTGTGCAAATGGACACAACCCTTCATTAATTTGTGCTTGACTGCTATAAAAGGGGCAAGGGGAGGCATTTCAATACCAATTCAAAAATAAATTGATCACCAGCAGAACAGAGCAATCAATATCAACAATTTGATCCATTGAGGGGCAATTTTGAGAGACAAGCAAGCATTTCTCCAAACAATTACTTCCAGATCTGGTCATTGAAGAGCAAACTTGGGGACAAATTCAAGGCAAAAACACAGAAATCTGGCTTGGAAGGTGCGAAATCAAATCAAGAAAGTGCAAAACATGGCAGAACTTGAGCGAATTTTGAGAGACATTCAGAAAGTCTGGGTGCTCACAGCAAGAAGGAAATTTGATCACACAGAAGGGTGAAGTTTGATTAGATCAAGTGCAGTTTGAGTTGTTTTGAAGTGATTTCCAGCTTGCCTTCGAATTTCTGCCCAGATGAAGAGCAGATCAGAGCAGAAGAGATCAGGTTTGAATTGCATTTTGGAATGGAGGACTCAAGCTTGTATTTGTACCTTCTCAAACAACACAAACCTTTCAAGGCATGCTGCCCATCCTTGCCCAGCACAATGTTAAAATTCCTGAACTTACAATGCAAAGATGAAGGATGGACTACTCGGTAATGAAGAACATGAATTTAAATTGCAAATGAAATGCATAGGGATCGACCATCATCAAGGAAATTGTAATTATACCTTGAAGCACTATAAATGGGTAAGCAAGAAATCCATTTCAAGCACAGATCACTTCCAATCAGATGCAAGGCAAAACTTTCCAGAATTAAGGCAATTTCAAATAGATTCAAGAGCGAAAAAATAGAATTTATATCCAAATCGGAATTTGTTTGATGAAAATACATGGAGTAACAGTGGGGCTGTGAATAATGAGATCATATTTATTTATCCAAATGCCAATTGAAAGTTAAAAATCGTATTCCTTGGAAAATATGTTCTATCATGAATATGTCTAAAGTATTTTCAATTTTGTTCGTAAACTTAACACAACTATTGTCTCTTATTTTGCAAGGATCGATGCATGGAGATGATCATAGGAGGTGATGCTCAAGCGAAGGCATTGAGGAAGGAGAGTTTGAAGATCAAGTTTGAAGGAAGAACGATTGAAATACCAAAAGCGACATGAAGGACATCACAACTTCAACAATACGAAGACTTCAAGGAAGGTGATAACAAAAGAAGGAATTGGGATTGCAAGTACCAACGTCAAGTCAACAATTGCAAGGAGTTTCAAGATCATGTCGTTATGAAGGAAAGACATAAGGACAAGAAGGAATTCATGGACAAGTTCAAGTTCAAGGACGAGGAATTCAAAGAGCAAGGAGACTGAACAAGTTCTACAAATGAAGAAGATTATCATCATCTGAGTTATGTAGTGATATACACCATGGCTAGTCACAGAGGATGGGTCCATCATGGCTACTCCCATGAATGGAAAAACAAATGAGCACAAGTGCCCATCACAGAATCACTCAATGTGATGTCATCATCTCATCATGATGTTCACTATGGCTACTCCCAAAGGGTGGAACAAGGGCTTTCACCTCAAACTTCTCTCTCACAGAGAAGAATGCATTAACAAGGTCTTGCACCATAAACTTCTCTCTCATAGAGAAGAATGAATTAACAAGGGCTTGCTCAAGCTTCTCTCTCAAAGAAAAATGTACTACGAGGGCTGACACCTCAAATTTCTCCGTCTCAAAGAAAAATGCACTACAAGGGCTAATCTCCGCCTCGGAGAAAAATGCACTACGAGGCTGACACCTCAAATTTATCCATCTCGGAGAAAAATGCACTACGAGATCTGACACCTCAAATTTCTCCGTCTCAGAGAAAAATGCACTACAAGGGATGACGCCTCAAATTTCTCTGTCTTAGAGAAAAATGCACTACGAGGGCTGACACCTCAAATTTCTCCGTCTCAAAGAAAAATGCACAAACTTTACTCTGGCCATCTAATCATCGGTGCTAATGTACCTCAACTGAATAACATTCTTTTGCACCATATCTCTAATATAGTTATATTTGTTCTCCACATGCTTTGACCTCTCATGAAATACAAGGGCGTCACTTTTGGTGAATCCCAAGCTCAGCAAGTATCCATCTATCCAAGAATATCACATGGAACTCCATCCCATGAATCATAGAGTCCTTTGACTGCTACAGTTTCCTAATCACTAGAGAAACCATCTTGACATAGTCCACTCCCTTTGAACCAATATAATCAAGATCCTCGGAAGTCAACTTGAAGCAAATCCTCTAGTTGCTCCACATCACAGGCACATGATTATTTGTTCAAAGATCACAACATTGTTCGCAGGAGTAGTTTCTCGTATACAAACGTACTTGTCTAATTCCATAGTAACATGAGTGAATGTAATAAACTATGGATTTATCCCTAGGCTTAATGACAATGTGGCTCCCTCTGAAGCTAAAGTTCCTGCATCAACCTCATGACCTCCTCGTCCAAGGTTGTCTCTAATGGTTTGTCAAACTACTTCAGTAACCTCTACAGAAAGAGTAGAGCTACCCAATGCACCCCCTGTCACCACTATAGTCCGTGTTCTATTGATGTGTCTTGTATTAATGCTTAGAAACTCCTTCACAGTGATGTTGTGGCAAACTCTTTATTTCTGGAAGTTGATTCTTTAATTCTTCCAAGTCTGCAAAACCCAAACACTTTGTAGCAACCTCATGTTGGGACAAATGAGGAGCCGCACATGGTACAATGAAGTGGAGTTTCATGCCAAATGTTATTCACGGTGATCTCTTATATATCACACAGACACACAATATAAAGAGCCCGTGTTGGAAATATTTTAAGCTGCAAACGCTAATGTTTTGGATGTCCATAGGAGTTTATTAGCGAAGTTGAAACCTTAACATGAAAGCTTTGCTTTGAGAATAGTCTGCCCAAATTAAAGATTGGGCCCCACACCAAATATTACTCCAACATCTAATCACCCAATAAAATAGAGTGCAACATCCATGCTAATTGATCTTTCAACTCCCATCAAAACATGCATATAATTATTACAACCAAGGCTCGATATGTAATATTTATTTGAAGCAATAATCGTTACCGCACTAGTATTTGATGGGATTCCTAATAGTATGCAACCTTATTGGTATCAATTTTCTTTCGGACACCCAAACAACCAATTCCACCTTTATTAATTTATAATAATTCACCAAAGCCAATATGAATAACGGGTAACTAGTTGACTTCCAATACCAGCAAACAATTTAGACATTGGTCACGCCTTTGAAGAACATTCATCCTCAATAAGGAATCAGTTCACTATTTATCTAGAAGACCATACAAACCTTCAATACCATCAAACCGATCATCATTCCAGATCGGATCATCAGCATGAATATCGCCTACAAATGATCAAATTACTTGACGGCAATCTTATTGATATATTCAATTTTTGGGCTGCTACAATCATCAACATTCATACTTAGTCATCAAACGGATATTTGTACTCAGGCACAAGCATTCATGAGATTGTCTAATATCTTTTGATCGATTATACACTTCATTAGGATATCAAGGAAGTTCAGAGATTGTGTAACAACAAGTTCAAACAATTATCTTAGATTTGTATATCGGTGTATCTGCGCCTTCCAACACAGATACTTATCCTAAGAAGACTCTTCGTCATTTATATCTTTGTCTCTAATCTACACATTACTATGATAATTGATTTATGAAAGAACAAGCACAAGATCGAACACTTTGATACCATGTTGTTTTCTTTGGTCTTCTAATTGTATGCATATTTCATTGTCAAGAGAGGAAGCATCAATTTTCCTTTATACCTATCGGTGCTGCCCCTTCACTAAGGGTCACCACTCTTCACATGTGGCCCCATTAATTTAATAATTATATTATTATTATTATTATTATAATACAATTATATTATTATTATTATAATATAATTATATTATCAGAATAATAATATAATATTTATATTATCAATATAATTATTATATTATAACAATCATAGTTCAAAATATCGTTATCGGCAACTTATCGCCAAGGGCAAAAAAAGAAATATCGGAGATAAGTCGGGAACTTCTCGGGAAAATATCAGGAATTTTAAAATTGTTTAAAGCTATATACCTCCAAATTTTTGAGTGGATAAACAGATTTGGAAAGGAGAGAAGTTCAAATGTTTTTTTCCACTCAAAAAAATGTCCTAAAAATGTCCTCTTCTATAACAGGCCCACGGGCAATAAGTTTGCTAATTATCACGATAAATCAGAGAAATATCCCCGATATTTTATCAACTTCTCTGCAATAACTTGACACTACTTCTCGGGAGGCAGAAAATATCGCGATAAGTAGACTTATCGCAAATATATCTACGATATTTTGAACTATGATAACAATAATAATATAATAATTATATTAACAATATAATTATTATTTCACAATAATTATATTATCACAACCATTATGTTATCTATGTCGGCTTGAAGGAATCCGACCATAGCTACAATAACATTAACAACAACATGAACGTCTACAAGTCCAAGATCAACATAACGGAACCAATCACTTCACAAATGTCAAGGTATCAAGAAAAGAGCAATTTCAAGACCAATTCAAGGAAAAGATTTCCAAAACAATGAAGATGAAGAAAATTCATGAAGATAAAGCAATTTGGGAATATGAGTCGTCACAATTAATCAAAGGCTTAAAATGTTGAGTATCAAGATCTATCTCTTCATTGTGAATAAATAATGAAGTTTACAAGATAACATGTTGAGGTGGTGCCCAATCATCTTCAACCAATCAAGCCATTCCAAGTTGACATGTCGAAGTTCATCCAATCAAATTCATCCACAAGTGGACATGTGGAAAGCATTAATGTATTACCACAATGAATTTTCTCATCGGTTCATCCTTGAAAGGATATGTATTTCAAAGCAATGTAATTTTCTCATTAGATGGCATTTAATGTTTGAAGGTGGTAGTTGTGGCAAACCCTAATTAGGGTTGATTTGAATTACCTAGGCCATTGATCTTGAATCAATCTAGGTCGTTGGTTGTACTTGAGGCCCCTATATAAAGGCTTTCTCACTTCATTTGTAAAGAGAGACTTTTGTGAAACTGTTGCTGAAATACTGCCAAAGTAATTGCAAATTCATTGAAGCTTGGTGACAACTTGTGTTATTTTGGAGTATTGCATGGTTTCCTATTTCTCGCTTAGAATTTATTTATGTTGAGTAGTTGAATGAAAGAAATTGTTGTTGATCAATGGTGAAACCTCTTATGTTCATACCTCTTTTTACTTGTTGACTGGAAGTCATAGTGTAAGGTTAGGCTGAACTTATAGCGAGGCATAACTTCAATTACTTTATGCTCATTGATTTTCATGTCTTGTGGTGTTAATGTGTATAAGTGATTTGGATATCATTCATGCATCCTTAGAAGATTTGAATCATCTTTGCGTAGTTGTTTCACTTGGCAAACCAAAACTTGGTTTGGTTTCACTTCATCATCAATAATCTCTTGCATTCGTAAAAGTAGATTAGATTTCTAAACCCAATCTCTTTTGCACTCCCCGTGTGATTACCAACATATCACATCATAAAATTGAGTTGTGTCCAACATTAAGTTGCATGTTTGCATTGTAAACCTTGGGGTCACTTGACTTGACTACACAAATTGTTACATTTCTTAGCATTTGGAGTTTCCTTGTTTGAGAGAGGATAGAATACTTAGTATTTTATTCTACACATTGGAGCGATCACAAAACTCACACCAACAAAGACCCAATTTCAAATCTCCAAAAGTTACATCATGATGAAATTCTAAGAGGTGACTCTTGGACTTCCACTATCTGGCTTCCACTAACTTCTGGAAAAGTTGTCTAAATGTTAATGCTCTTAAGGAACTAAGTATCGAATAGCTCATAAAGAGCTAAGTAATCGTATCAATTGGCTTAGATGCAAATTTGAGCTATATTTGTAATCCATCTGAAATAGTTAAAAAAGAATAATAATTCATCAATTGAAAGAAATCCATCTATATTCTTCCCAAGTTCAAATCCTCTCAAGTGAGTTTATCAACTAAAAGAAAACCTGTGATGTCCCAATCCTTAAACTAATAGAATAAAAACAATAAAGTACTATTGTGGTCAAGGAGTGTCAGTCCTTGAGCACCTATATCTAGTAGTAGGAAGTTAGAAGTAGATATACATAGTCAACGATTAGTAGAAGAATAAAGTATTTGGAAAATCATGAAGTCTAATGAATAAGATGATTTTCCTTAGAGTTATAAGGGGTGAGACAAATGATGATCACCTTTCCGAAAGTGATGAAGATCAACATGTTGACCACATCAAGCAAGAAGAGCATCATCATAATATTAAGTCAATCAATCTTACATGAAGAAGAATCAAGGCATTGACATGATGACCATCCATGGTATAATTGCAAAGGGGTTAGGAACAATCTGTAGACATGGAATCCAGCATTGAGCATCAACCCATTGATTAATGAAAGCATTGTAGCAAAGCATATCAAAGATGAATCTTTAAAATTGTAGAGATCAGTCCATAAATCGATTGGGAAGACAATCCTCATGGCACCTCTGTATAAATCAAAAGATCAGTCTGCCAGTGTCAGGACGTGACCATGAAATCAATTATCATTGCATACCAGTACTAATGATGACATACTATCAGGAGAAGACCAATTACTCATAAGCATCCTCGATGAGATATCACAGAAAATTATTGTCAATAGAATAAATCAGCTAGGACTAGTATCGGATGTCATAAAGAGCAGTGATCAGCAACAGATCAACTATGTGAAAGAATTGGCATTAAGATAAGAAGAGGACGACAACCAATCGGGTGGTTAGTTAAGGAGCTTGAAGCATGGAGATTATTGATTTCTATCAAGGAAAGAAAGCCGAATGCAATATTGACTAAGTAAGAGAAAAGTCTATATTGATCTGCATTAACTAATTACATAATAGTCATCACAGCAAGACAAGAATTAAGAGATTGGCTAATGAAGAACAATAGAAACTTGAATAATTGCCAATGATTGATGATCATTAATGGTACCAACAAATTCACAGAAAGACTAATCGACATCCAAACTGAAGCAAACACACTTAGCAAATGGATGTTAACTATTGATCATAATATCAATCAAGGAAAGGTGATTATCTATCCTTGGAAAGGCACAATATTAAGACAGCAGTTTATATTGTTATGTGAAGGATAGATAAGAGTGATAAATTGTATTTAGTAAAGGAGGCTAATCATTAAAGATAACTAACTGATTTGCATAATGAAAGGGTGCTGTGTTTATTATATACAAACCAATCTGGATTATGTATACAGCGGTTAGTAATGGTAATGAAGTGGTGTGATTAAGCATAAGGAAGAAGGACAGTTATGAAGAGATATCAATCATGTCCTTACAAACGTGACTTATTAATCCAAAATCCCAAATACAAGATATAAGAAGGCACTCCTAATCATTCAAACAGCATCATTGGAACTTGTAAACTTATTTACCTAGTATCCTTAATTGAATCTGTTCTTGTGAGCATCAGCCAACTTAGCCAATTTGGTTGCAAGCACATAATTCTAAATCTGAGATGCCAACATTGATTGAAAGGAAGGAAAGCACATATCAGACACAGCATCAACAATATTGTTGCAAGTTAATATATCAAGATCAGACGCAGCAATCATATCGCTATAAGTGATAATACAGATCAGACATTGAATGGTTTTAGTGTATATATCAGAGACAGAAAATCCATATTGCTACAAGCAATATAATATTATATCTCATTGCATATTTGCATTGCCATATTTGACATAGCAGAGATCCTAAGTGATTATTGCACTTCGTGTAATTACATCAATTCACTACACATACATATAATTGCTTATATTAGAGATGGCAAGTGGCATTGATAGTTGTCATTATATATGTATATGGATGTACGGATGCATGTATGTGTCTTCATATTATCAATTACACAAGTTTATAGCAAAATCAGATATTGTAATTCTAAAGAACTAGAGTAATCGTCCCATAATCCCTAGTTATCCTAAAAGAGGACATTACAAAACCATGTATATTCTTCCCAAGTTCAAATTCTCTCAAGTGACATCCAAGGTGGAATTCTAAGTGGCCACTCTTGGTCTTCCATTGGGTGGCTCTAGTGGTAAATTTGTTATCTAAATGTTGATGCTCTTCAAGAACTAGGTATTGTATTGCTCATCGAGGAGTTAACTGTTACTATCAGTTGGCTTAGATGTTCATTTGAGCTACATTTGTACACTGTCTGAAATATTAAAAAAAAATTTAATACATCAACTTAAAGAAAACAATCTATATTCTTACATACCTGAAGACATTAGTGAAGCATTATAAAACTTTGAAACTTTTCTGAATGACGAAAAAGAGATGACAAGAAAATCTTTGTTGAAATAATGAGTCCAAACAAACAGGTACTAGACTTTATCTAACATGGTATAAAATCTAACAATGAAAGTCATCCCGTATTCTATTGCATAAGCAAGTCAACATGGAAAGGGCCCAAAAGTTTCATGTTTGGACAATTAACAGCAAGATTAGAATACAATAACCAACTGAAATATACAGGTTCATGATTTGATTGCCAAAAAAGTAATTTCTTAAAACAAAAATACCATTGACACAGGGCGTAAAAATGGCAACTAAATGAAGAATTTCCAAATTTGAAAATATATGAGTGATTTAAACAAGTGAATATTCAACAAGAATTTCCAATGCTTTACCTTATAAAATGAAGAAGAATCTCCCTCTTGAGCATCAGGCCAAATCTTTGCATCCAATTCCATCATAGCACTAGCATCCAGATTTGTAAGAACTACCTGTGAAAATATTGATTTGGTAAATTAATCAGCACTACCAAATTTCTTTTGTAGCTCACTTAGCTAGACTAACCTACCATGACCTTCAGAGTTATAGAAAGTAGTTATTGTGCATGATAGCCATGTCACCCATTCTTCCTGCATAACTGTGGTAACCAACTGATTCAAGGAGAGAAATGAAAAAACATGTCCTGCTTAAAAAAATGTTATCCTTCTGAATATCTTCAGTCCTTAACTAAATCAACATATGAGCACTAGACGTCGTTTATCAAACTAGCAAGTACAATACACCATCAGTTGAGTAATTTACATCCACCTACATTGGTCAGTATATTGTGCATGGCATGTGTATACCTTCCAGCAAAGATACCCAAATTCATTTCATCAATTGAGTCTTAAGTCCTGTTGCACATTAGATTTTGTATTAAATCAATACAGATTTATTATTATCAGAATTATCTAAGAAGGATATCCACATTTATTTCACCCATCTAGTCCAAACTCCCATTGCAAATAACTATATTAGGTTGTGTATCAAGTCAATAGACATTGACTATAATTAGAGTTATTTAAGAACCAAGCTAACTGCCCTGCATTTTTTACTTGTAAATATATTCATAATCTCTCCAAACAGCTGGAGAGGCTTTCATCAGAGCCATCTAGTTTTCTTAAAAACATGTTTAGATCTTCTTTCTAAAGATCCTTAATCATATAGAACCAAAAAGGACTTGGAGAATGTCTTAATAGGAAATAAGAAAAAAAAATGAAATAAGGTGAAAACCATCAATTATCATAAAATCAAAACAGTGAAACAAATTTCAGTCAATCTGAACAGGAACGGAGACTCAAAATAATTAGACTGTTCCAAGTGGATTCGAACTGCAAAGTCATTATAGAGTTGTCATATGAAATAAAGAGAAGAAATTAAAATGTGCCCAGGCTCTCAGAGAAGGAAAAAAATGAACTGCCCTGGTGAGAAAAAAAAGAATGGGCTAATGCCAAAAAAAAGGAATTGCTATAAAATCAAAACAATCGAGCGAATTTCAAGTGGATTTGAACAGCAAGGATCTTTTTAAAGCTGTTGTACAAAATAGAGAAAACTAATTAAAACGTGTCCATAAAGTGAGGAGAACAGCATACATTGTAAAAATACTTTAAGCATCATTAAAAGTAGAATTTTGGGTGAACATAATGAGAAAGATGGTTTTCTGAATCTCATTTGACATTTGTGTATCCCTTATTTCTATACCTCATTAGATCTCAAAGAAGAAAAAAAAAAGTAAAATGAAAATTAGAGATCCTATTTTAGTTTTAAACTTTTAACAATTAGTATTTAGTTTTATATTTTTGTTTGATTAACAAATGTTAGTACAAATAATCGAATTAGGATTGTATCTTTTGTGTATCCTCTGCTTATGAGCTTCTTGTGACCACAAGTAAGAAAAAGAAAGGTGAAATCCTTGTTTGACGAATGTTTCAGGAACAAGGATTCTAATTTTTGTGTATCATATGCTTTTCCGCTTCATCTCCCCTAACATAAAAAAGCAAAAAGGGAATCCTTGTGCCTTGAGCCCTTGCATTTGTCAATAATAAATTTCATTTCTCATATAAATAAATTCTCATAGCATGAGTGACAACGAGGAGGCTCAAAACCCTAACATTGAGATCATGCATAAGGAGAAGAATGAGGAAGCTAGTCCAATGAGCAATGATGCAAAAGATCCCTTTGATAAGAAGGTTCCTCTAAAACATTCTGCTACCAAGTTGGGGTGCTTCTATGGAATTGCTATCTTTGTGGCATAGAATTCTATGACAACATTATTAGAGCTAATGTGTGTTCACTCCCAAATGGATCCAACTTGATTACACAGAGTAAACAATGCACAGAACATACCATAAACAATACCAGAAAGCAAATAACAATCACAAGAACATGGAAAGAAGATATTATCTTTTATTTCTAGAGTGCAATGTTTACAACATGAAAATAATACCTTCCAAGGGAAAGTAATTACATATATAGAGCTAAACAGTTGGTTAAGACTACCAACCATCAGCAACCACTCACAACCACTTGGAAGTAATTACCATTACACTGTTAATGTTTTGAACCAGAATAATATAAATGCAATAATCAGAAATACAATAATAGGTAACACGATAATTATCCTGGGAAAAACCCTCCTCATCGAGGGAAACAACCCAGCCCACCAAAGATAGTTCCTTTATTAAGATTCTCAAACAAATTACAAAAACTCTGCCTCTTTCGCAGTCTTCAATACTCAATGATCTCATATAGATCAGAGTTTATAAAACAGAGTATTGCTACAAGCAGCTCACGATACATCAAACAAAATCTCTGAGTGCAAATTATACACTCACACAGAAATATGGATAGAATACTACTGTCACTTATTCACGAAGCATAGATGATAATCGCTGCACAGGTAAACAGTCATGGTGCTCAAAAATAAGTACGATACAATGCTAGAAAATCTGATACAAGTTTGAGATATATATCGCATATATCTGTCTGCCGTAACAAAGGCAATAGACAAGAAGAATCAATATATTCAGGTCTTCGATCAAGCAGCAACTAAGCAACCCGTCTCCTTACCATTCGATACTAATGAAGATAACAGCAATACAATATACGCTAAAGTTATATCATAACCGAAACCACCTCTCGGCAATGAAGAGGTGAAAAACGAAGTCCAAGCGACAGCCGTTACACTACAACCATTAACAGCACATACAAAGTGAACCAACACCATGAATAACCATAACGGCACTAAGGAGGACGTGGATGCAAAGTAATCATGATGACTAGGATTATGATACCAAGTCGCATGATATTAGATATCACGATACATAAACAGCTACACATGAAGCCTCTGACACAACATGCCTCATAAGTGCAATGCACGATAAGGAAGAGACGAACATATGAGCCTTTGATAGAATAGAAGATAGGAGTTGTTCATTATCCGGTAAGATCTGTCTCGCAGCTACCACATAATTCAACATACACAACCAACTATTTTCTAACTACTATGTTTATTTCCAACTGCGGTAATATTGTCATCTACATCAGCCCCCCTAAAAAAGAAGTCGTCTTCCAAGCAACAAAAAGAAAATGGGGCTTAATACATAGAATAGAGAGACTAAGAAGAGGGGTGAGAAGACGTCCTTGAAGTAGAAGAAGTTGGTGTGTCCAAGTGGGACTTCTGCTAGAGGCATTGGAGGCACTGGTTGGCCACCATTGCTCGCCCCTGAGATGCCTTGACCATATAGGCTGCCTCCATCACTTGTTCTTTGGTTCTCTCCAATTCCTCATCTTTTACCTTCAACCCCTCCTATGTGGCAACCAATCGGGAAGTCTTCTCTATCATATACAATTCTTTTTGGGCCAACTACTCCCGCAATTTTTCCATTGTTTTTCCCTAAGGAAGTGACTCGAGAGTGCTCCTAGGCAAGTTGTGTCATGCTCTTCTCTACCAACTAAAAAAAAGCTTTCCATTCTTGCTCCACTTGTCGAGTGACCTTATCCTTCAATGTACAAGACTCCTCAAGTGCCACTACAAGGCGCTCACATCAAAGAAATAATTCCTTGAAGTACAAATCCATGCTATGTAGCGCACAAAGAACTCAACCACGTCGACCAACAACCTAGGGTTGTGGAGGTTTCCACGCTACCTACGTCTCTTTCATTTCCACCCACGGTCATCCCTTCAATGCGAAGCACTCAACAAATTCCTTGTGACACTGGACCTGCATGAATGTGAAGAGCCTCTCCACCACATGTGCCACCAAAGAGTCATGCCTAATGTCAAGATCCCTCCTAACTTCCCCTACTCTTCCCATAAACAAGGACATCTCCTCCAGTTGGCGAGCATACTATTGGACTGTACCGACAGGGCTATGTGGATTTGATTTGCTAAACCAAATTGCAGTATCTTCCAATTTGCTAGATGAGGATCTTGTTGGCTGAGAGACTAGCATTGGAGTAGGCTCAAATTTTCGTACTAGTGTAGATGCCACTGCAAGTGTCTTCTCAGGCGGCCTTGGCAGTACCTCCTGATACAATAACTCCTCCATTGTTGTTGGTTGTACCGCCCTCTCTTGTCAATGTTGAAAGTTGCCTAGCACTATCCCCTGTCATTCTCATGGCCTGTGGAAGTAACCCCTGAGACTCAACTTGTAGTGGTAGGGCCTCTCACGGAATGTCCAGCAACTGTAACCATAAATCAATGGTGGCATTGAACTCGCCCTCCACACCCTCAACTGGCATAATTGGTACATCTAAGGCGGGCTCATTAGATGGTGGCTCTAGCAATGGTAGCACTTCTACTAGTAGTGATACTTACACTTCCCTAAACCATGGCACCTCCAATGGTGCTGATGGTGACACCTCCAATTTTACTGCTAGTGAGGCTAAAGGTGGAACTTCCTTTGCTAGTACCATGGAAGGTAGTGATTGTTGAAATATAGTAAGAGATGTTAAGTAAACTAATCATATTAGTTAGTAATTAATAGACATCATGAAGAGTCATGATCCTCCAAGTTGCTAACCCTTTGTATAATATATATGCTTGATTGGAATGAGGAATCAATTAATCACAAAGGCCATTGCATTCCTCAGTCCATCAACAAGAGCAGATTATTCACTTACCTATTCATCCTATATTCCTAACATGGTATCAAAACGAAGCTTGGGAAGAAGATCAAAATAAAAATATTGAAGATTGGGCAATCCTGATCGATGTCTATCTGCAATGGATAGAGCTGTCATAAGTGGATGATGAGACAATACTATGATATGTCTTTGTTCTTGAACGATGAATTGTTGTCTATGAAAGTCACACGGTGTATGCCTTGTTGCCACCCAATATCTCTATGAATGATATCACTGCAATGCCAACAGAAAAAAAAAAAGAAGAAGAAGAAATCAGCAGACCAATAAGCAATTGATATCATATTACACTCAGCGTTTCAGACTCAGCAAATTATACCAAATAGAGAATAATATCCGACGTTATAGGCAAACAAAGGAATACACTCAGCAATCGATGTAAATTGGAGGTCATCATCCGCAAATTATTGAGGAAGTCAGATATGCCGTTCAATATATCCGACAGGGTCTGTGCAATCACAAATATTAAATCATACAACAAGAGAATAAGCATCCAATAGAAGTCATCACTGGTGGATCGACACAATCAATACTCCAGAGACAGACTCGTTACATATTCTGATAACCACGATATCATTATACGTGGTATCTCAGATCGAAGTATCTTCAAGATCAGAGCAAGGTAGGATATGTAACTAGATATTGGAACTCAGAGACCCATTTTTGAATGTATTTCAAGACGTAGATGAACTTCATATAATCTGGAAATTCACCGTACTAACAAATCAATTATATTAGAGGGTTGGTGACTAACAAATTCTAGATTGCAGCAACTGTCATACAAAACACCAGTATTTGATATTCCATTGAGAAAAGAAGAGCAAACTTTAGAAATGATTTGGGCTGGGACGTTACATGAAATTAATCACCCCTTTAAGACTGCATCACAACTGTTAGAACAAATATTAATCTCAGGTTATCAATTCACGAATTTATAGTGAAATCAAGATTGTAATTTGTAATAAGAATAAGGAATTCTAGTAGTTGTCCCTTAATCCCAAAATATTCAGACAGGGACATTACAATTTACTTTTTCAATGTAAAGTAGCACAACATTTTTGTTCTTTTTTATGCAACAAATTGGGATGGAACAACCCACTACAAAATGACCTTATGAATTTATTCATGGCTTGGCCTTGTAGTATAAAGGCAGCCTATGGGAAGGTCATGCGGTGAATGCTAAATATCGACTTTTATTTGAAGCATTTTGCATTTGTGTGATAAAAAAAACTGAGAATCGTCATGGGTTTACTGTAAACCTATGGACTATTGGTTGTTTTCTATTCAGTTCGTATCATGTTTAAAACCCTACAAAAGCAAGAGACATAAACAATGATACCAAACATACTTATACGGCAGTGCTATTACATTTGCAGAGATCTTAAATTTAATTCTATATGACAAATTCACAAGGAAGGAGTCTAGATTGGTCGGAACAGAAGAGGGAGATCAGTTAACAAACAATCTTACTTTGATAATTATTGAAGATGAAAAAAACACACATCATTTATATCATGCATAGCATCATTCGATGAAGTGAGAAGGATAAGTTAAGGTAATTGTCCCAACTATCTAAGTTAAATAAAAAAAAGGGGGATAGTACAAGTAGGATAGTAACCAATGATTAATATAATCAGATACTGATAATGTATGAAGTCGACATCTAATTGGTAGCTATCATAATGAGATGTGATTTGTAAAGAAGAAAATTAACATAAGGATCAGAATGAAACCGATATGTTATGAAGAAGGACGACAGGTACGAGTATCGTATTAATGGGCTCACCTGATGAAAATACTTGGAAATATTTGAAAAGATAAGTATCTCATGTTTTATTAATCCATATGAATTTGCAGTTGTAATTCATTTTGTATGCTTCTATCATTTTTATGTTCAGGATAGTTTAGCTCTATGAACTATTCGTAATCTATCTTTGGCATCTTCAGAAATGTCAAGAAGTTGGCGAAATTTAGCCTCTAAGGAAACAGATGATTCAGTCAACTTGGACAAACTTGATCATATTGATTGAGAGGGAGTCCACTATTGAAGGTAAAACAATTTTGAGATTATAGTAGTGGGAACTCGTGGATAGAATTGCCTATGAGATGCACGTGGATAGAATCCCTGATTAAGGCATTCCATACATCATGAGACTACAGCTCATTGAGATAAACATCATACTAGAGGTCTTTATTATGTTCCCTCAAGTCCAAGAGGGAGTGTTAATGTTGTGGCCTTGGAAAAGATCAAAATGCATCTTATGCTAGCCAATGTAACCTTATGACTATTCAGATTATTCGTATTAGTTCTCTCAGGAAGGAAGGTATGAAGTGACATCTTGCAGTAACACTGAGTTGAGTATATAAACAGGGTATGCCTTCGCGACAGAGGGAGAAGTTAAAGGATCTCCATCAGTAGATATTCGAGGATCTTGACTCAGAGAGAGGAGACCATGTTTTGTTGATTCTCTAGTAATCAAGAAATTTTAGCAGAGAATTATGATTATTATCACGAGAGAAGGCTATATGTCAGAGGGAGAAGCTAGAAGATCAAATTAAGTTGGCACCCCATGATCTTGGTCATACAAATTTAGAGGGAGTGTACCATGTCAAGATGGTGTATACTTTGTAAGCTCAGAATTCAGTGGAGAACAAACGACTGATATTCTCACCAAATCCCTTGCTAGAAAGGAGATTGTGTACTTTCAGATAACCTTGGTATGTTGAGGAGTAAAGCCTTCGCTAAAAAGAAGGTTTCAGCTTCAGTGATCCATCATTTTGTATCTTAAATGATTCTTGTCTTTGATAGACAAGTCTAAGGTGGAAGTCTTGGTTTCCACTCTCTGGGATGAGCCATGGTGGATCTACCCTCTGAGAAGAGTCAAGGTGACTTTATGGGTCCATTCATTTTGTGTTCATAGAAGATGACGATCTTCTGTGTAAATAATTTGGGGTTACTATTTCAAGGTGACGATCTTGACAATAGTTAACCAAGCTTCAAGATTGACACCCAAACAGGGTTGTCCTGGATTGCGCCAGATATCTTGAACACCATGTTATTACTTGTTGTGTAATAACCATATCATGGCTAGACAACATTAAGTTGATGGTTTCAAATTGTCATGATGTGTTCCGGACTGTATTATGTTCATGCCTAGACAACATTAAGTTGTTGGTTTCAAATTGTCGTGATGTGTTCTGGACTGTATTATGTTCATGGCTAGACAACATTAAGTTGTTGGTTTCAAATTGTCGTGATGTGTTCCGGACTGTATTATGTTCATGGCTAGACAACATTAAGTTGTTGGTTTCAAATTGTCATGATGTGTTCCGGACTATATTATGTTCATGGCTAGACAACATTAGGTTGTTGGTTTCAAATTGTCATGATGTGTTCCGGATTGTATCAAATATTATGTTCATGGCTAGACAACATTGAGTTGTTGGTTTTAAATTGTCATGACTAAGAGTTTGACTTAAATCTTCTTTACTAAGAGGGAGTGTTGAAATATAGTAAGAGATGTTAAGTAAACTAATCATATTAGTTAGTAATTAATGGACATCATGAAGAGTCATGATCCTCCAAGTTGCTAACCCTTTGTATAGTATATATACTTGATTGGAATGAGGAATCAATTAATCACAAAGGCCATTGCATTCCTCAGTCCATCAACAAGAGCAGATTATTCACTTACCTATTCATCCTATATTCCTAACAGTGATGATGGCATTGTCAGCGATTGTACCGATAATTTTGATGGCTCAAACACTACCACTAACATGGTTGGCAAAACAACAAGAGTGATATTATCCTCCATGTCATCCTCCTCATACCCTCTAGTGTCTGCTAGAGTTAGATCTGCAACACTCTCACTGGTAAAAGACACCTCATGGTGCCTTCCTCTTCTGCATTACTTTAACAACCTGACTCTTGTATTCAATGCTTGTTACATTCACTCTTCCATATCATTTGAACCATAACACATCTATAAAAGACTGGAATTCTTTTGTACGGTTTTACTGAATTCCTAATTTAGTGAGTTGTTAAAACAACTTGTAACCAATCCGAACTAAGCACTAATAATAGTTTTCCAAAACTCCCCCCTAGTGTGAACATAGTAACATTCATACTTACCATTACAGCAAGACCAACTCTTTTGGCTCGTGATCTTGATTCAAACGAAAGGAAACTCTCATCAAACTTTCATGGTTTTCACACAGGTTTACCATAAACCTAGACATGAACATGAACACACTCATTAGTTCACCTCATATGGTTTTCAAGATGACCATTAACCTTTTCAACATCCATAAATTGAATTACACTCTTGTTGTTCTTCATTAAAATATTTTACACTAGGAGGCTACATAAGGAAATAATCCACACATGACTAGAATAGTAATTCTAGCTGATCATGCCACTTGATCTCTAACAGTGTAGGAGGATTTCCCTGCAACTCGAGATGGAATGCCGATGTTATATCCCCCCATGATGTCAAATTTCCAATTATTAAAAACATAGAAGATAGAAGCACACATCACAAGCAAAATGCAACCAAAGCTGATAAGCACCCCATTGATAGTGACTAAGGAGAGGACGTTGAGTGTTTGCCTTCCTATGTTGCCTCCTACCTCCAAGATTGAATTATTTAAAACACATATGCCTCATCACTAGCATATTCTTTTCAATTTGTTTCTTCAGCCAAGGAAGCACAATGATCTAGTTTATCATCTAGTAGATCTTGTGCCCTCTTCTTACAATTAAAAATTATGTCCATCTTCATTACAATATAAGCATTTTATTGTCTCTTTTGAAGAGAAAATCTTGAGCTTGTACTTTCCTTTTCTTGAAAGCACACTTGCTTTATTATGCACATAAAAGACTTCTTCAAACTTTGAGTCTTCGTTATGGTCAAGTGGAGTAGAGATTACTCCTTCAAGACTAATGTTTACCTTGCTCAATGTAAACACCATACCAAACATACTTTTAAGTAAACTATTCAAAAGTATTGCTTTGACATCATCATCCTTTACTTTTTCATTAATTCTTGCTAACTGATTTAATAGGGAGTGAAACTTACCTATATGATCTATGTTTTTGTAGTTGTACCCATCTTCAATCCATACAAACCATACTTCAATGTCGTTTTGGCACTTTCTACTTCTTATCCAAAGAGCTTGTTTAATGACTCCCAAATCTCTTTAAAAGACTGAGAAATCCACATGATGTAAGTATGCTTTTGGCATGCCAAGCCCAATAGTCCCCAAAGCTTTTTGATTTTTGATATTCCACTCTGCAAGCTCATTTGCATCAATTGGAGAGACTAAATTTGGTTTGACAACATCCCAAAGGTCTTTTCCTATCAGGTGTAATTATATCTGTATCCGCCATTAATAAAAATCTCTACCTTCAAATTTCTCAATTTAATTTGTCCATGACTACTCCTTGAAAATCAAGAGTGTCAATCTCCGTCGATAATGCACCTTGATTTTCTGATTATGAGACAAAATATCTATTTAAAAAAATAATAAGATACTAGATGGAAGATGAATTTTAATAAAAATTTAACTTCTCAACTATAGACAAACTTTTTAAAAACTTAGCTAAATAAGACCAAATTAAAAAGTTAAATGGCTAACGACTCAATGGTCATGACAGATACATAAAGCGAACCAATGAAATTTTTGGCAATTATTTTTCAAACCATACAAACTGAAACACACATCCAAAGCAACACAATAACATATCACCCTATGTGTCATCTTCATTAACAAGCTTGGCGGTATCAAGATTTAACAGTAAGGGTGCTCTCAACCACTAGAAAGAGGGTAGAGACAAAGAAGCTAGAATAATTAAAAACAAAATGGTATCTCCTCCCTTTATTGTATACCACAACACTCGCATTTCATGAACTCTTGAGTTGCTTTCTGGTTTCAGCACCTAAATTCTCAAAAAAACTTTGGAGGATGCAACAATGAGAAGGAAGTGCTATGCTGCCATTTTAATGTGCAGCTCCACCAATTGCTAATGCCAATCAAAGAATGCTAAATCAGGTCTGTCAAAAAGTTCAATCTACCACACATAGCCAGCCATGCCCTCTTCTAATTGATTCCAGTGCACAGAGAAAATGTAGCAAATAGGAACATACATACCCCATGCAGGACTGAAATCCAAGTCATAGCAGACTTGCCCAACAATATTAAGGAGGTTCTTATTAAATTTATTCACTGTAAATTGTTATTACTAGTTTTGCCCATTCTTCCAACTCTATAGAATGTTCAAATCCTCTTTTTGGGGGAAGCCCAAGTGGAATATCTTCAAAAACTCTTTTGTATCTTTTCAATATGGGTTGGATACCTACATGGACAGTTTGTCCTTGTGGGTTTGACTTATCTAGCATCATACATTGAACAATCCATTCTCGTTGGTCATGATTGACTGTTTTTGCCATTTTTTTACAAGAGACCATCTTCGGGGAGCCATCTGGCAACCCCTTTAGTGTAATTTCCTGCCCCTCATGTTTGAAGCCAATTTCTAAATTAGGGCTATCCATTATGAATCGCCCTAAAGAGTTTATCCATGGCATGCCTAGGATAATATCATTTTGAATATCTGCTACATAAAAAATTCTCTTAATTTTGTCCCCCTAAGGTGACCTCTAATTGGGGCACTATTTTTGTACAATGATCTATGGACCCATTTCCAAAGGCTACCTTGAAACCCCTAAATTCTTGAGTTTTTCGTTTTTTCCTTGCTACCATGTGTTTACCAATGAAGTCATGAGTAGCTCTTGTATCCACCAAGGCGATTATCTTTTGCCCTTTAAGTGTTCCCTTGATTCGAAAGGTTCTATTTTCATTCTCTTGAGTAATGCCAGTTAGTATCCCATGTTCCTGTTCCTCGACCCTTGCCTTTTTGTTGAAAGTCTCTTCTTCGCATGTTTCTTCTATTCTATTCATTTGCCCTCTTTAACATTGATGGCCACGCTTCCAAGGTTCCTTACATTTAAAGCATAGGTTTTTTTGGAATAATTCCTCTCTTTTTTGACATCGATGTTCCTTGCTCCACGGTTCTTTGCACACAAAACAGTGCCTCTCTTGGTGATCTCTCCCGGGTCTGTTATTTTGATAAGGTATCTTGGATGCAAAATTCTTGAGTCTTTCCTTCGGTGTATTGGACTCAACCTTTTTTGCCTTTCTGATGGTTTCCTCCAAGTTCTGGGGTTCAAGGGGTTTTACCGAGCTTTTAGTGGGAATCTTTTAGTCCTATAAACATATAAGTGAGACTCTTTTGGGAAAGATCGGGGATCATAACAGAAATCCTAGGAACTTGCGGGCAAATTCTTCCACGATTCTAGTTTTTTTGAGGTGGGTTAACTCTTGGAATTACCATTCAGAATCTTTATCATCAAATCTACTAATAAGCTTTTGCGTAAATTCATTGTAAGTAGTGATTTTTTAATGGCCTAGACTATTGAGACCGTAGCACCACCAATCGTGGGCTGACCCTGTTAAATGGAGTATGGCAAATTTGATGGCATTCCCTTCGGTCACGGGGCTGAGAGATAAGTATGTATCCAGTTTTTGAACCCACAATTGAGCGATTTCCTTCCCTAACCCATCAAAGCATGGTAGCAGTACTTTGCTTATTTTTGTTTTAAGGTCTCTGTTTACATGATTTTGCCTTTTATTTGCCAAGGTTTTGGTTTTGTAATACTCTTTAAAGGGAATAAGCTTTATGATCTCCGGATCCATCCTTCTGTACATTTGTGCAATTTCTTCCACACTTTTTGAGGTTGGTTCCCCTTCTTCTATGACTGTTTCCTCGCTTGGAAGGAACAAAGGAAAGGTGTCTCGGGGAGATGAATCTTGTGTCGAAGGTTCATTTTCTGAATGATTATAGTGAGCATCCCTCCCTGTATTTGGATTGATCCTTTCATTATGATTGTATTACTCAGATTTTATATGGCTTCAAGTATCATTTTGTTGGTGCTCTCAAACCTTTCATTGGTTTGTTCCATGAAACTTCTTAACTCTCGTGCTAGTTGTTTTTTCATTGCTCTCTACTGTGTTGATAGGTTTGTGTGGCCCAAACATCACAAGATGGTAGGATTATGCTCTGATACCACTGTAATGTCCCCGCTACTAGGGTTAACTTAAGATGAGTAAAACCTGCAAAAGAAATGTTAGACTTAAACGATAACAAGCTTACTATAATATTCTTGATGCAAGTAATATCCCAATTCTAACCCAAACCTTAAGGACGTCTCCAAAACGGGTTTCCTAACCCTTGGTTATTCCGCCATATTCTCTAGAGTGCACCCCCTAAAGTTTCTTCTTGGAAGGGACATTCCCTATCCAAGGCCCACCAGATATGCATATGTTGACTCGTCGGAATATTCTGGCCATTATATCAATCTCAGCCATGTCGGGCACATGGAGACAATTCTCACATATCAACATCATAGAGATTATATCAATCGGGGTTTGTTACAAGTAGTGGTTGTCGTTGCACCAAAAGATCGACCTGTTAATGCCTGATACAACCACTAGACTTATAGAAGACACTAGAGGCGGTTAAGCCATCTCACAAATCCCGAGGGGAGCGCTGACCATTTTGCCAACAATCTCCCCCTCAGTGTTACCCGAGGAGATTCGAACCTGTGACCAAGCTCTGATACCACTTGTAACAAGTAGCGGTTGTCGTTGCACCAAAAGATCGACCTGTTAATGCCCGATACAACCACTAGACTTATAGAAGACACAGGAGGCGGTTAAGCCATGTCATGAATCCTGAGGGGAGCACTGACCATTTTGCCAACAGGGTTGTGTTGGCCGAATGGGGATTACGCCCACCTCTGATTCGGCCGAATCAGTTGGCAGTTGCATGGGGCGCGTTACTTCTCCAAGATTGATGAGCTCATTGATGAGTTGCATGGGGCGCATTACTTCTCCAAGATTGATGAGCTCATTGATGAGTTGCATGGGGCGTGTTACTTATCCAAAAGACCAATATATATATTTAATAATATTATATATATATTGAATCTATTTGGATATTTATTAAAATATTACTATTTATTCACATTATAATTATTTTATATCATTTATTTATCTATATTTATATTTTAATATTATTAATATATTTATTAATTTTTTTTATTGTTATTATTTATTATTTAAAATCTTATTGTTTTAATTATTATTTATTATTAAATCTTATTTCAAAATGGGGACATCACAAATGGACTCTACAAATATGAAATATCTCATATTCATGCTTTGATGAGTATATTTTTTTATTTAATTTATTCAATTGTATGAATAAATAATATATATTAGATTTAATATTATTAATTTATTAAGTATAACTAGTATTATGCATATATAAATATTTACATTATTAAATTAAAATATAGCTATATTCATAGATTAAAATAGCGTCAATATCTCTACGATAAGACAACTTATAGCGAGAACTTTTGTGTGTAAAGTTATTGCGGCAGATAAGTTTCAATTTCTCACCAATATTTTGATGCTTTATCACCGATACATTGGCAATTTTTCACGATATTTAAAGAACTTATCATGTAGGACCAATTCACACAGCAATCATACTCACATACACAATATTATAATTAGTGATTTTATGCCAATCGTTCGATTATTCAACTGGGGAATATTATTGCTAGTTGCAATCTATACCGTTTGAAATAAACTCAGGGACTTTCGCTAACGGGAACATTGTAAGGAAGAAGACAATCATCATAAAGGAGTCTATCGGCAAAGACATATCTTAACCATAACTATGTTACTAAATCAATGGCACAGCTATAGAAACGATGAAATGCAATTAGATAACCAACATCATTAATATTGGTGAATAATATATGCAGTGTGGTGATCGGTGGTCAACTAATATTCGCTATTTTTAGTTTGCTTTAGAGTTCAGACTATCAAACTATGGCTACGAGCCATCAACATTCCACATGAGGATGTGATTTTGTATCATATTTGCATTTATATATTTCTAGATCAGCTTGTTTGGTTTGTTTACTCATTTACTGACTCATTAGATGCATCTCCTTGTTGAATTTTGCAAAAAATATGCATTTCTAATTAAATTTAAGCAATTTTTAAGTTCCCAATATTTTCCCAAGAAGTTCCCAACTTATCTCCAATATTTGTCGATATCTTTTTTTTTTCCCTTGGCAATAAGTTGCCGATAACAATATTTTGAACTATGGTTATATTTATTAGTATATACAAATTTTTTTAAATATACTATACATATAATTTTAAATTTATATTTAATATTTTATTTGAATGATCAAATTAGCATGGTAAAAATAAAAAAAGTATAATATATACTATATTGTTAAATAATAAAATATGGCATATTAGTGTATTGTACCCACATACCTATACACATACAAAAGTTGGCAACTTGGCTTTTTTTCCCAAGATTTTTTTTCCATTTTTTTCTTTAATGAATTCAACTACAAACTCAAACCAAACAAATTTTGATTATAGTAAGGAGATTAAACTCACGTACTTTATAAAAAGACCACCACAGCAAAGAGAAACTCTTCTACACTTTGACAATAAGTATAACCATGTGGTGAAATGGCCTTACGAAAAAAGCATTGGTGTAAATAGTTGAGATAATAGGACCACCAACCCAAGTAATAATTACAAATCAAGGATAACATGCACTAGCGGATTGGACAATACTATCAATCCATTGTCAATCATATGATTTTCAAATTTAAAACTTCAAATAAATAATAAGATGCTCCATAAAAGTAACAAATCTACACCCACTACATATTCTAAATGGACTAAAGAGGAAGTGTGAGACTCGGTAAAAGCTTCAATACAGGTTTAAAGAGATACCTTGAGAGGATTAAGAACAACCATAGTTCGTGGGGCTGTTTTGTTCATTTCTTCTCTGATATAGTACTCAAAACGGTCTAACCTTATCATACTATTATCACTGCAAAGAAAACATGATTTTAGCTTTTCTGTATCTATCGCCATTTATATACTATGCAGATAACATGAAATTTTAGCAAATCCAAGAGTAAAATAAAAAATTTCAACAACAATAATCCTCACATCAGAAACTACAGTTTAAGACAAGTATAGTATTTTCCAGCATGAAAGAAATGTGAGGATCGAATAAAATGCATGCCACGCATTTCTCAAGTTACTTATCCCACATGTAAAAGCTCTTCTTAACAATCCAATGGAAAAGTAACTATAAGTGCGCTTTTAAGAAAAGCTATAATAAGAACTGTTTATTTCACATGCAGTGGCTTTTATCCACAAAAGAGAAAAGTTAACTATAGATACATTTTCATATATTAGGCTTTC
Source organism: Chamaecyparis obtusa (assembly GCA_027943335.1). Lineage (NCBI taxonomy): Eukaryota > Viridiplantae > Streptophyta > Pinopsida > Cupressales > Cupressaceae > Chamaecyparis > Chamaecyparis obtusa. The sequence goes on along the minus strand of BSBK01000745.1, from coordinate 592,416 downwards.
TAGTCTGTGAAGTTCAATTGTTGTTCAAATTTTCCACAGGTAAAAGCAACAGTGTCTGAAAAACGAATCCAGTAAACATTTCACTCAATTTGGATTGTGTTTTGGGAATCACTCTTCCATTTACACCATTGATTTTTATTGTATAGCTTTATAAATGTTGATTGTCTTGGGTGGTCACACTCCCCCCTTCTAATTTGGTTTCAAAGCTTCCTAGTTTTGTTGTTGGTTTTACCAACTTTACTTTTGGTCATTAAAATTCTATATAGTATTTGGAATTGATTGTAAATCAATGTACTTTTGTCATTGTCGTAGATAGATAGATAGATAGATAGATATAGATTGGTGGATAGGTGGATAGGTAGATAGATGGATGGATAGATGGAGGATAGATGGATAGATGGATAGCCGGATAAATATTTGGATAGATGGATAGACGGATAGATAGATGGATTGATTGGTGGATGGATGAATGGATAGATAGATAGATAAATGGATAGACGGATCGATGGATGGATAGATGGATAGATGAATAGATAGATAGGTGGATAGATAGATAGATAGATAGATGGATGGATGGATAGATAGATAGATAGATGAATAGATGGACCGATAGATAGATAGATAGATAGATAGATGGATGGATGGATGGACAGATGGATAAATTGATAGATGGATAGATACATCGATAGATAGATAGATAGATGGATGGATGGATGGATGGTGTCATGTCCCCATTTTGGCTGACATCGTTTGGCATGACGGATTTGCCTATCATCGACTCTCGTAGGCAAATGGTTTGGAGAGAGGGTCATTATGTTGATCATTTGATTGCATATTGCTGACAGAGCCTACATTCGGTAGAGCCTACATCCAGTTTGGGCCTACATGCAGTTGTAGTGGAGCCTACATCCAGAGTGAGCCTACATCCAGTTTGAGCCTACGTTCAGTCATAGTTGGGCCTACATTCAGTTATGAGACATTTGGGCCTACATTGTTATAATTTTGAGTTGAGAAATGTACTTTATTATTATAATGTTATTTTATTATAAAGTACATTAGTATTTTATTCTACTTCATTGTGAAGCAATTTGTAGTCTTTGGTCTGCAAATTCTATTCGATCTTTGGGAACGAATCACTCCCTTGGATTGGCATAACTGAGGTAGTGAAATATCTACTGAAGGATTGCAAATTTGGAGTTGGTACTCAGCCATCTCATTGGTACTTCATTGAAAATTTGATGTAAGGGTTTGTTTGTGATTGAAACAACATTTCAGGAGGCATTTTTAGTAGGGCCGAAATTATAGGCGGCCGTTTTTAGCAGGTTCGAAAAAGCAGTCCGAAAAAGCAAATCCGAAAAAGCAGTCCGAAAAAGCAGACCCGAAAAAGCAGACATGGAAAATTTGATATTGAGGGTTTGTAACTGGTTGAATAAGGGTTTGGAATTCATCACTTAATTGGTGAATCATTTGGTGAAGATTTGGAGATCTTTCTGGCACATTTTCAGTCAATTCACACCAAGGCCTGAATTCAGAATTTTGTTCATATCTCTCAACATACTTGGAGATAATTTTTATGCATTTGAGGGGACAATAGTACTTCATTGGCAGTCCTGTTAATACCAATTTGGAGGCACAAAACCCTGTCATTTATTTTCTGCAGGTGCCGTACTGTACGGCCCTGGTACGGCAGGTACAGGTCTGGTACAGCAGCAGCAATCTGGGCTATATCAGGGTGCATTCGGAGGTGTCTCATCAGCGTTTGCAATCAGGGTTCAAGGAGCGGTTTCCAGGTTCATTACATGAGTTTTTGTTGTTGTTATTGAATGCCAAAATTGCATATAAGTTGTATGTAACAGTCACTGTCATACAAGTCTGAAACAGTACTGTTCTTCTATCATTTTGTAATTGAAATCAGTCATTGTTATGGTCAAGGAATCATTGTATTGATAGTGCATTATTAGGCCTTGTCTTTACCAAAGTTTCTTGTAAAGTAACAGTCCATATATGTGCTCAGATAACAGTCCATTGTAATCAGACTTTGTTATTTTGGATTGATATAATAGAAGGTGCATAGTAAGTTCATAGTATTAGTGCTCATATGAAAGGGTTTGAACAGTCATACATTTCTAGGAAATCAGCTTACTGAACGTTGCAATCAGAATTAAGAAGTTCATGATCCGTATTGGCATTGAGTCTTTGCATTGTTTAGAGATTCATTGTTGCTCATTGTATTACATTCTATATCGGTATTGTTATCTCAATTGCATTTGATGCCCAAAAACAATTATCACATTGAAACACATCGTTACACACAAAACCATTCAGTGCATGCCAAGTGTTTGACGATTTGCCACAGTTCAGATTTGGGGGTTTTAGTGATCCTACTAGTGAGGGTCATTACAGTGGTATCAGAGCGGTTTCCTGCCAACCTGATTGGGTTATTTCAGATTGAATTCAACTGTCAGCATGGCTTTAACAGGAGACAAGGAATTGAAAGAGAGAATGCACACTGCATTGAAGAAACTAGATCGTCCATTTCAGCGAACAAAGGACCTCCTAAGAACTTTGGAGGAGTTGGAAACTTATTTAGGCAAGGTTGATCAGTCAGATTCCTATGCTATGCAAACAGCTTTATCTCCAGTATTTGGTTCTTTGGTGAAGCCCCGATTATTGAGACATCATGATGAGGTGGTAAGACTTGCAGCTCTCTCTTGCATTAGTGAAATCATGAGGATAATAGCTGGCTTTAATTCTTATGATGATCAGATTATGAGAGAGGTACTTCATGCCATGGTGAAAAGCTTCGAAAGGTTGGATGACATTAGGGACCCTCATTTCACAAAGAGGGCAAGATTACTTGAAGTATTTGCATGGTGTAGGTTTGAAAACATTATGTTGTCAATAGGTTGTATTGATGACATTCGCAGAATGTTTAACACATTTTGGAATATTTTGGATGAGTTTCATTCCAGCGATGTATTAGCATCAATGCACTCCATCATGTTCACAATCTTGTTTGAGAAGGATGAAATTTCTAAACTTTTGGCAGAAGATTTATGGCATGTTTGGACAAAAGAGAGGAATGTGTCACCTATGGCATGTACGTGGTTAAAGAGCCTGATTAATAACCCTAAGGATTGAAGTACCTTCCCTATGACAGGCAGAAACTTGTATGATGAGTTTGACAGACATGCTGATCCGGTATTGGGAGATGTTAGCACATCTTCACGTAATGATTTATTTGCATCATCTTCACAGGCAGAAGTGGTTACAGATGTTGTACAGGTTGAGCCAGTTGCATCAGAAGGTGATATCACAGGCACACCGGATGGCATGAGTGACACTGACAGTGATTGTGGTACAATTGGTCTTGATGATGTCACAAGTGCTCAAAATAGTAACTACAGCACAATGGATTCAGATGATGATTGTGAGGAGGTTGTTGTGCATGATGATGAGATACCTATCAACGATGAGCAGACATTGAGTATTCAGGACTTTGCTGATAGAGAGTATCAGGTACAGTTAGATGCTACATCACATGAGGTTGAGGCACATAGTACTTCACATATTTTGTCCAGTCAGCTTAGGGTAAGCGAGGATGGGATTGTGACTTCATTATCTCATCATGACAGGATGCGGGAGATGATAGAGGATCACATCCGGATGATTCAGTTACAGGACAGACATAAGGGAGTTCAGGCAGAGTCTTCTTGTGTTGACTTACAGGCGATCAGGGAAGGAATGGGAGCGATGAAGATGAGTTATTTACATCTTCTTTCAGATCGTGACCATCTTCTTAGCCTTGCCAGAGATCATTTAGATGCCTTGAGGAGGAAGGAGGAGGAAGTTGGCAGGCTTTCTCGAGAGTTCGAGGACACTCGAGCCTCTTTGTTGAGTACTCCATTGGCATTACAGGACTCAGAGAGACATGTGGATGGGTATGGCGTGGAGTTGAGTTCAGCTTCATCTTACACACCTAATACTCAGCTTTCTGTGACATGCGGATCACATGTGGTTGTCGATAGTTGTGAGAGTTCACCTTGCATCCAGGATTCAGGGATAGTGTCAATTATGGCAGACATGGATGTGGGATCAGCTGATATTGGGATTGAGCAGGCTACTCAGGTACGGATTTTGCTTGAGGTGTCAGTCGGTTCCAGTTTACGAATGAGGACTCAGGATTGTTACATTGGCGTTTGGGATTCTGTTGACTGGAGATCTTTATCATCTATTGGTAGCAGTGATTGTTTGAGTGCTATCATGGATTTGATTAGCAGATTACACGGTGTTGTTCTCATTCATACCAGCAGCTTGTCAGATGTTGGTATTAGTCTTTATACACCGATGTTAGGAGTAGTGTACATTTCCAGTCGACCACTCAGGGTGCAGTGGGTTTGTGATAATTTAGGCACATCTGAGGTGTTAGTGATTACAGATGAGTCCCAGGATCGCACTAGCCTTGATGACATCCAGGAGTCTACTGCGGACAGTTTTGAGGATTTAGCTTCCTCAGCAGATTCATTTGTTACAGCGGAGTTGGGCAGTGATGCTACAGTTTTTGATGCTCTGTATGTTGGTATGAGCTTTGGAGTTGATTCGCAGAGTATGGATAGTAGTACTCCAGAGATCAATGGTTTTGAGGATACTCCCTTGGACAATGCGTCAGAGGAGGATTGTAGGAGACAGTCTAGCCAGCGCCATCACGTGTCTAGATAGCTGAGAGTTAGTGAGCGAGACATTGCTATCGCTTGCCAGCATTTCGATGCTGCTCGTCAGTTGTTAGCAGTTCACGGATGGGGCTCTCCTACTAGTGACGAGCAGGGAGGCAGTTATCTTTCCTTGACAGAGATCCACTCTTTATGGGAGGCTATCCGGATTTTGAGACAGAATTATATGCAGTTGGTAGCTGATAGAGATTATCTTATGGAGTGTGGCAGTACAGCATATGATGCATTACTAGTCAAGGAAGATGAGGTGAGTGAGCTTACTCAGCAGCTCGAGGTGACTTCTGAGGTTCTTGAGAGTACACAATTGGCTTTCGAGGAGTCACAGTTTCATTTGGCTGAGGTGACCATGGAGTTAGAGCGACTTCAGTCTTTACCAGATTCTGTACAGTCACAGGTTGTGATGTCTAGTGATTCGAGGATGTCCATGGTCGAGATTATCAGAGACAGTGGAGATGGGGATGTATCCATCCTTGATACTAGCATTGGCATATCAGGTTTGTTTCCACTAGAGTCAGATTCAGTTGAGTTGGGTGCTGCAGCAGATTGTTGTGGTATGCCTAACATGGTGGTGGTCTCTACTACTGATGGCATGGAGACTAGTGATGTTGTACCAGAGATCATGTTTGATGTTGATGAATCGGTAGTTGGCATGGTTCCTGTTAGTGATACTACTCCCTTGGCGGTGTCTTCGGAGGTAGTAGTCAGTTCCGGCTTGGTTAGTGATCGGTTGCAGTTAGTTTCATCTGGATTGCAATCTGAGCCACTGACTGAGATTGGCGCATTCTATCGGCATTACACTATGAGGTATGCTCATCAGTTTACCTTTGATGACCATGTTGATGAGATGATGTTACGTAGGTATACTTTGGTCCCTAGTGCTTGTCATCAGTTATGGGATGGTTTGACGCCACGGGATGAGAGTTGTGATGAGCATGACATGGTGATAGGTTCTGTGGTTGATATCTTGATAGTGCATGACTTAGAGCAGGAGTTTGGGAGTGATACCTCAGCGGTTGTTGTTATTGATTCTACTCTTTTGGCTATGTCATCTCTTGACTTAGCTAGTGATCAATTGCAGTGGGTTGTATCACCTGTGCATGGTGAGCTGTTGACTAAGGTTGGTTCTTTTTATCAACATTATACTGCAGGGTATGTACATCAGTTTGCATTTGATCCATGTGTTAAGAAGTTGATGGCCGTCAGATTTGGTTTAGGTTCTAGTTCTTGCTATCCATCATGTGATGACTATTCACCATCAACAGTACATGGGAGTTATGGTTATGAGACGGTGGTCGGTGATTTGCAGAGTTGTTTTCACTTCAGGAGTTGTATAGTGTGTGGATTCTCCGTACTTGGTGTAGATTTATTCGGGAGTGTTCACTGTTGTTGCAGAGTTGGATTGTGCGCTCTACATAGGCCAGTGGGATGTGTTGGTGATATTTACTATGTTGGCAGTTTGAGTTATCCTCTCTACTTGGGTTCTAATATTTCGAGAGTTTGTTTCTCGTGGGTTCCTGACACTGGCAGTTGTGATGTTGGAATTTGGTTGAGTTGTATTTGCCAGTTTGATTATGGATTCCTCTTGATTCTATTTCAGAGAATGTTGCAGGAGCTTGCGTTGATTGACAGCAGTTTAGATCATGACTACATTTGGGATCCAGGTGGATTGGTTATTTGTTTAGTCATTGCTTGGGGACAAGCAATTTCAGGAACGGCGGACTGTCATGTAATTTTGGCTGACATCGTTTGGCATGACGGATTTGCCTATCATCGACTCTCGTAGGCAAATGGTTTGGAGAGAGGGTCATTATGTTGATCATTTGATTGCATATTGCTGACAGAGCCTACATTCGGTAGAGCCTACATCCAGTTTGGGCCTACATGCAGTTGTAGTGGAGCCTACATCCAGAGTGAGCCTACATCCAGTTTGAGCCTACGTTCAGTCATAGTTGGGCCTACATTCAGTTATGAGACATTTGGGCCTACATTGTTATAATTTTGAGTTGAGAAATGTACTTTATTATTATAATGTTATTTTATTATAAAGTACATTATAATTGGATGTTTCTAGAAGTTCTAGCAACTTCTCAAGGAAAAAGAATAAATAGAGGGCTTGGGCTTTCATTTGGACATGCTTGGATTTGGATTCTCTTCTACTTCTTCATTGTGAAGCAATTTGTAGTCTTTGGTCTGCAAATTCTATTCGATCTTTGGGAACGAATCACTCCCTTGGATTGGCATAACTGAGGTAGTGAAATATCTACTGAAGGGTTGCAAATTTGGAGTTGGTACTCAGCCATCTCATTGGTACTTCATTGAGAATTTGATGTAAGGGTTTGTTTGTGATTGAAACAACATTTCAAGAGGCATTTTTAGTAGGGCCGAAATTATAGGCGGCCGTTTTTAGCAGGTTCGAAAAAGCAGTCCGAAAAAGCAAATCCGAAAAAGCAGTTCGAAAAAGCAAACCCGAAAAGCAGACCTGGAAAATTTGATATTGAGGGTTTGTAACTGGTTGAATAAGGGTTTGGAATTCATCACTTAATTGGTGAATCATTTGGTGAAGATTTGGAGATCTTTTTGGCACATTTTCAGTCAGTTCACACCAGGGCCTGAATTCAGAATTTTGTTCATATCTCTCAACATACTTGGAGATAATTTTTATGCATTTGAGGGGACAATAGTACTTCATTGGCGGTCCTGTTAATACCAATTTGGAGGCAAAAAACCCTGTCATTTATTTTCTGCAGGTGCCGTACTGTACGGCCCTGGTACGGCAGGTACAGGTCTGGTACAGCAGCAGCAATCTGGGCTATATCAGGGTGCATTCGGAGGTGTCTCATCAGCGTTTGCAATCAGGGTTCAAGGAGCGGTTTCCAGGTTCATTACATGAGTTTTTGTTGTTGTTATTGAATGCCAAAATTGCATATAAGTTGTATGTAACAGTCACTGTCATACAAGTCTGAAACAGTACTGTTCTTCTATCATTTTGTAATTGAAATCAGTCATTGTTATGGTCAAGGAATCATTGTATTGATAGTGCATTATTAGGCCTTGTCTTTACCAAAGTTTCTTGTAAAGTAACAGTCCATATATGTGCTCAGATAACAGTCCATTGTAATCAGACTTTGTTATTTTGGATTGATATAATAGAAGGTGCATAGTAAGTTCATAGTATTAGTGCTCATATGAAAGGGTTTGAACAGTCATACATTTCTAGGAAATCAGCTTACTGAATGTTGCAATCAGAATTAAGAAGTTCATGATCCGTATTGGCATTGAGTCTTTGCATTGTTTAGAGATTCATTGTTGCTCATTGTATTACATTCTATATCGGTATTGTTATCTCAATTGCATTTGATGCCCAAAAACAATTATCACATTGAAACACATCGTTACACACAAAACCATTCAGTGCATGCCAAGTGTTTGACGATTTGCCACAGTTCAGATTTGGGGGTTTTAGTGATCCTACTGGTGAGGGTCATTACAGATGGATGGATAGAAGGATAGATGGATGGATGGATAGATAGAGTTCTTGTGTACTTTAAACTTTAAAGACTGAAAGGTAAATTCTCTTACTCCATGGTATTGAACAAAAAGTTGAATTGATCTATCATGCCTGGATTCAATAATTTGAAAATAGTCATTGCTTTCATTTAAGCATGGATTATGAACACCTTAGGCCTTATTTGGATCATTCAACATGGGAAATCAACACTACCAATTGAGGATCTACTCAAGCATAAATATTTTAGAAATAGTGATAATTACTATCATGATTGGTGTTACTGAACTACTGTTATGCAGTTGCATAGTCCACAAAGATGAACAAATTTGAAGGAACAATATTTCAATTGCTCGTGAGATGATTGGTATCAGCAAGCTCAGAATCTATATAAAGTTACAGCAAAACCATTTATTATTAGGGTAAATAATGTAGCATTTTGACACGGGTTTTTAACCTGGATACATCATACTAAGGATAAAAAAACAATACCATAATTATAATGAGTTCAAAATTATTAATAACATGATCAAATAAATTCTCTTTCATGGGAATCAGGAATAGTGTGGGCTCATATGAGTTGAAACAATACACAGTCAGGAAACTAATGTTTGCAATCTCAAAGTTGATACTTTAGGGTTTATCATCTGTAATTGCGGAAGTCAATAAAAGTATCAATAGAAATTGTATATTAATGCAAATTAAGGCTTACCGAAGTGAAATACTACAAAGCCTTATCACTTGTTCAAATTCATTAAATATATTTCATCAATTCTTTTAATATGTATATCAACATTACCATGGCATAACTACTTTTCCATTACAAAAGACCCTTCATTAGGGAGAGCACCTCATGTAGCCTGCATATGTAACTTTTAATAATAAATTTAAAAAATAAAACATCGTTTCTTGAGCATGCAGGTTAGCATTGCTGTGTTGCAGTGAACTTTAAACAACTGTTATACTTGCATATGACAATATTAATGAAATTTCCTACAATCAGAAATCATTGTTTCTTATAGCAATTTCTATTTTGGGTGAATAATATCCAAGAACATGGCATACGAAATATTACTCACAAATAAAAACAGTTTAAGTTACCAATTTATGAGAAAAGCATTGTGTTATGTTTTTACCTTCTTGTTATGCCAACACCTCGAACAAAGGTATTAATTGCATCTGAAGAAACACCTCTTCGTCGCAAGCCAGCAAGTGTCATAAGTCGTGGGTCATCCCAACCATCAACCCATTTTTCTTTTACTAGCCTATTTAGCTACAAGGAAAAGGAAAACGCAAACAATACAGACATTATCAGCCAGATTAATTCAAATTAATAAACATACTCGACTTGGTTTCCTCAAATAAAAGCTATCAATTGGAATAGTTAAGCGGGTGGCATGCATACCTTACGCTTGGACATTACTGTGTTAGTCACATTCAGTCTGGAATACTCCCACACATATGGAAGGTAAAGGTCTAAGGATTCCAATAGCCAATAATAAGAGGCACGACGAGATTCAAATTCAAGTGTACAGAGCTGCAAGGTTAAGAAAACAAACATACTTAAGATCCACAGCAGGAGAGCGGACATGGAAAAGAAAATGGTTTTAGCTTTGGGCTGTGTTCTTTGGTCCCTTAGGCCATTTGGTCTCATGGACGTTAGTAAAACTCTTCATTCATTCATTCAACAAGTATGAGCCATGCTAAAGATCATTCAATGTAGAAAACAATAAAGTAGCAATTCTACAAAAGATTGTATCAGTATGGTAAATTGGTCATAACTGCAGAATGATTTACAGGACACCTGAGTAGAGCATAGAGAAATTTGACATTCTGAAAAAGAATGAAAAATATGACCAGTACAATGCAGGCAAGGTTAAAATAGAATTTCTAAAAAAACAACATTTCACAAGATTTCCAGAATGAGAACAGGAGGAAAACCAAAAGCAATGAATTTCCTTCAAGGCATAAAATTTGTCCATGTATATAAAAACCAAGAGAATATATAGCTTTTTAGATTTTCTTTTAAAATTTAGCATCAAAACAATATCAAGAGTCAACATTCATATCCATCCAATAAATATTGCAAATCTGAAACATGATAAATTAATATATCTCATTCCTATTTATCGGAGACAAAAAAGATAAAAATGACAATGTCAAAGGGATTGAGCCCAATTGGTTAAGTCATTGGATTCTCGTGTCGGAGACCCAAGTCCAAAAACCCAAAGTGACATTTTAGCACCGGAGCATGTTGCCAGCAGAATCCTTCAGTTTATAATTTGAGCAGTATCCCTACGATGTCGAATGTAAGGGTCCTGTGTTGGCAGTTGGTGTTGTCCTTGATGTCAACCTTTTGCTTACTTGCAGTTGAGAGTTTGTTGACATGTGTTATGGTGTTTTCATTGTGTTGACAATGATATGTGTTGAGGTTTTGTCATCATGATGTCAACCAATTTCTATGACTGTGAGGATGTGGAGAGATTGTTGAAGGTATGACGTAAACCGGATGTGATGATACTTTGGTATTGGTAAGTTGTAGAAGGCAAAAGCTCGTGCTGGTGATTGATAGCTGAAGGCATTCCCTACTGTGGATGTCCACCTACTTGGGGTTGATGTCTACATGTTGAGCTTAGTGATGTGGATGCAGTGTGCTGTGAGGTCTTTCCCTCATCATTGGTTGCTGATGATGTCACTTCTGTGAAAAGTTGTTGATCAGTTGTGTTGTTGTTCAGAGTTGTTGTCATGCTAATGCAGCAATGTTGGATGTCAACCATCTTTTGTGTTGACAACCAGAGTTGGAAATGAGAGAGAGTGAGAAGACTCATGTTTGGGGACAGAGATGATACCATGATGAAGCCATATTAAGATGAGGATTAGAAGCATGAAATTGGTGCCGACGGCTATGTGATGTTGCACTCTTGTAGTATCTCTCATATTGTTCTTGGATGAGCAATCGTTGCTACAAAAGTGTTTTGATCATTGAAGAATGTTGAAGGTTGAATTTGCCAAAAAGTGTTTGGTTGACTGCCTGGAATGATGCTCTTACATTTAAAGTTATGGTCTTACAGTTTGGAACATAGATTATATGTGTTGTGGTCCATGGATATTGTATTCCTATCTTATCAAGTCCTTGGGGTTGCCGCAAAAGTATTTGGTGTATGTTGTTCACTAGCAGTTTGGATGTCTACCAGAACCGGTCCAAAAAATGCTATGCATTGATGTTTCTTGTGTTGCGGGTTGGAGGGAGGACTTATAATGTTTGTGCAGTGTCTCCATTCAAATTTACCGTAATAAATTGTACTGCAAGCATGTTTTTGGTGAAGTATTTCATAAGAATGTTTCTTGTTTCCAATTATGAAGAAGCTTGTATCAAAGTGGTTGTGGCAACTTGAGTCAACATGTGAACACGAAATATGTTCTTGGGAACGATGTTAGATGTTCAAGGAACATCTCTATGTGGTCCACATGGCAGTAATTGTTTGCTTTCGTGCTACATTGTGTCTAGAGTTGGCTTTCAAGGTTTCTTGTGGATGTATGGCCGACAGGGTCTTTGTTTCTGCTTGTTCTTATCATTTGGGGGTTCGCACAAGTCTTGAAGATTGGGTCCTATTGCAATCCACTTTATGTCAATCCAATTAATTGTTGAGTTTTGGGCCAACTAGTGATGTACTACATGCTACATCCATATGCTACCATGTTGCCGACCTTGAAGAATGTTGCCAATGTGCTTAATACTTGTGGCTACATTGGATGATAAGGTATAATGTTTTAGGTGCTCTCTATCTCCTGGATAGGACCACTTTCACTGCAATTATGTTTTTGGTGGCCAACATGATGGAATTACCCTGTCCTCTACTCAAGCCTACCTAATTGATGTTTTGTAATGATCTGGATACCATACAGATAGAAGATCAAATCATTGGAAAGTGTGTGGATTGAGAAAGATGCAAATCTAAGGTAGCAGATGAGTGTGGTGAAAGTATTGGTCCAAAATTGTCAAATGGTTACTTGAGGTAGTGAGTCAAGTGCAGCTACATTCAAAGGAGACTGCTAGAAGCAATATGTTGAAGGCACATACTTTGTAATTCATTTCATGTATCCTGTGTTGAGACAATGAATCTCCTCTACATGTCTTTCTTTGCATCTTGCTCAGAGATAGTGAGTCTTTGCAGCAAGTCATTTGTATCTTGCCCTAAGATAGTGAATCATGGCTGCAAGTCTGGCAGTGAGCCTCTTTGCAATGCTTTTCATATATTGTATTATCACCATGATTTTTCCTTCATTGGGTTTTCCACGTAAACCTGGTGTTTTCTTGTGCATTGGTTTTGACTGCTTTATCTTTCCTTGCTGCTGATTTAAATTACAAGTTTTGGTAATAAAGTAAATAGATTAAGTATTGTCAAAGACATTCAACCCCCCCGCTCCCCTCCCCCCTGAGTCTCTGGGTTTGTTCAACAATCTGTGGTGAACATATGGTCCTTGGTGGACAATTGTAGGAAACGAGCACCCAAAAACCAAAACCTATATAGCATAAAAATATAAATATAAATATAATAAAATTCTAAGACCCAGACCGTCTCCTCTTCCTTTTAAAACAATTGAAATTAGTTTTCCTTCTCTTTTCTTTTTCTTTCTCTTTTTTCTGGTTTAACTTTGGATGGAAGGTTATGGTTGGTGTTGTTGGATGGCCTTTCTTTATTGATTTTTTGTGCTTTCTCCAGTCTGTCAATGATGCCTGGGAATCAACTGAGACAGCAATAAGTAGCTCAGTTGTCTTAAAGACAACTAGGCTTTCCTAAGTATGCCTACGCATCTCAAAGGGAAAAGAAAAGAGTGGCCATCGAACACTGTTTCCTGAATAGATAATACAAATTCTTAACAATATCAATATTTAAATACTTTATGAGGAATCGCAGGTATTATGTGCATGTAAAAAACACTTTAAACATAAATATGACAGAAAACTTACTGAATGTGTAATGTTCTCGAGAGAATCCACAATGCAATGTGTATAGTCATAGCTTGGATAAATACACCACTTATCTCCAGTGTGTGGATGGGGTGTAAACTGGAGAACAAGTAAACAGTCAAGTGAATACATTGAAAAGTAACAGCCAATGGAAAAAATATCCCAAAATATCCAAGTTTACCTTTATACGATACGCAATCAGATCATACATATTGTAATTGTCACTTTGCATATCTTGTTTCATTCTAAGAGTTGCCTTTCCTTCATCAATCATTCCTCGCCTCATTTCATCAAACAACCTTAATGACTCTGTAATTGGCCGATTTCTCCATGGAGAATCTAACTTTTTTTCTCGGTACTCTTTTATCTCATCAGGTGTCTGTCAAAAGCATTTCAATAATGCATAATCCTTTATAATTAGTAAAGATCTCTATGCATTTAACTACAAATATGCAATGATTATTTTTGTTGTTTTAATAGTGGCAATATTTCTGCCTTGTTTATGGTAGATACCTGATGATCAACGTATGCACGACCACGCTTTATCAACTCCACTGCCAGATCATACAACTCTTGGAAGTAGTCACTACTGTAGGTTATCTGTGACAATAAAACAACCATGAGTACTTCTGGACTAAAAACAAATAAACAGTTCTCATTTGACCATGCATCCAAAGTACACCTTGAAAGGCCTCCATCCCATCCAATGTACAATGTCTTGAATATGATCAATATATTCCTGTTTCTCAGCTTCAGGATTTGTATCATCATATCTGCAAGAGATTTGAGCAAATCCGGATCAGCCATAGAACTTGGAAAATACATTCAAGATCAACCATACAACTAAACAAGAAAGAAAAAATACAGAAAAACCAAACAACCAACATGTAACATTCAAATAGGTATAAGCCAAGCCTTCATTCCAGTTTCTCCAAACTCGCTATCAAAAAGAAGTTACATTGATCATATATTCAATCTGTGGCTCTAGTTCTATTACCTCTTTTACCATTGCTTTGCTCACTTACTTTTTCTGCTAGATTCATTTTGCTTTCGTGGAATGTAGCCCATTGGTTTTTAGTCATCTCAAATGAATAGTCACACTAACGTTCTCCCTCATTTTTGTTGGCTAAGTGTACAAGGCAAGAGGACCCACTTAGGACACAGTACCTTTAAGAATTTGTTAGTAGGAGGGAGGATTAGTGAAAGCAATTCACTGCTTTGGGATTTTCTGTAATGTCCCCTGTTGGTACTATGAAATACGACTGTCAAATTGCAATTTTCAATATCTCTTGTATTGTCTCCTTAGGTAAATTCTTAATATTATGGACAAATACACTTATAATTTGATTTCAATAAATCAATAATTTCTAGAGAATTGTATTGATTATCACCAAAGGGTATATTTAAAATATAAATTGGTTGTATCAACAGTTCAATAAGGAAATGAGCAATTCAATTGATAAGGCTGTCAAATGACTATTATGGATTCTGTTTCGAACAACAAGTCTGATATGTTTACCAATCTTAGAGTGAAGGGTTATTTGAAATGTCTATGAATCGATCCTTTAATCCAAATATCATGGAATTAGTTTTGAATATATAATGATGTATGGACTGTTATGTATATATGAAATTGTAGTTTTGAGTTTGCTGTCTATATATATATATATCTGTGTCTGATCTCATCCTCCTATATTCTCTTTTCTGATGAATATTGAACTTATATATATGATATTATATATCCTTTCTACAGGAAGATCTAAATGAACTATATATGTCGAGAACAAATTCGAATCCTTTTTCAGGTGGTTAGAATCAACGGTTTTAGTGCTGACTGTATTATTAATTGGCTGTTTAAATTCTGACGTTGGTTCCAGTCCCCTGACTTGCTGCTAACTAGACACTATCTGTAATTGCCTTCACAATTAATCGCATGTGTTTTTTGATGAATGTATTTCTTTTTGTGATCTGCCTGATTTCTGTAATCCTCATTTCCTCTACCTTTAACCCAGCTGCTGACGGTACCCTGAAGAAACGGCTGATTACTTAATGCTGACTGTGCTGATTGCTTAATGCTGACAGTGACTGTGTTTGACTTGCTGACTGTATGTTTGTCTTTTATTTGTTCCCCCCACCACCGTATTCCTTATTTCTTCCCTCAAATATATCTACAGGGGCTGAGGGAAAGGTAGTGACCTTTCCTTCGTAGCGAGCTTTCCTTCCAGTCACTTATATTTATAAATTAGTTTATACACCATTTTGTATTATGTAATAATATTCAAATTGAATATTTTATATATTTAGTGTTGATTTATATATTACTATGTATGTAGTTTGTTATGTGTATTACTATATTAAAAAAATGTTGGTATATATATATAAATTATGAATTATATAGAATGATATCTAATATATATACATAGATATATAATGATATTTGATATATTATATGTTTATAATATATTTTAATTAATATATATTTCTAAATTACATATATGTATATATTTTAGATTATCTATATATATATATATATATAAGTATATATTTTAGATTATATATATATATATATATATTTTGAATCTATTCATGTATTTATTAAAATATTATTTATTCATATTATCATTATTATATCATTTATTTATTTATCTTTTTTTTTGCTATTATTTAATGAAGTACACCTCCATTTATTAAATATCTATGCTTCATGGAGTTTCGGGGACGGGGACGTGTTTCCGGTATGGGTACGGGTCAGAGCTAAAATTTAGGGGACAAAACCTCAAGGGACAACGATCAAAAAATAGGGGATTTTTTATGTATAGCGAGAGAATTCAAATATGCATATCATAACATTCATAAACCATTCATCATAGACATTTTAGAAGCTCAATACATAGCAAATTAACAAAATTCAAATACCAAGTACTTTCATTGTAAATATATGGCATACATATAGCAAAAATGCCCAAAGGCTCCAAGTTTTATGTATGAAATCAAAATGACATAAAGAAAAGTCCAACTAAAATACTAAAAGTAAACAGTAAACAATAACATACAAGTTCAGCTCCATAATCAGATGTCTATAATAATCAAAATCAATAATGTATCTACAAATAGTATATGCCAAAAATATGGCTGTCCTCTAGGAATCCAAATCTAAATCAAAATCGGAGTCAGCCTCTAAGTCACTAGTAGGGGTAGGCAGAGGGCCCTCGTCCAATGGAACCCCAAGAAATCTTGGAGGTGTGTCATCCTCCTCAACCAACATAGCATCCTCGAGATTAACATCCCAATTTAATGTTGGAGTATGACGATACTAAACACTTTGTCGATCCTATAGCCGCAATGCACTGTGAACAGCCACTAACTTCTTCGTAAGGTTGTTCCTCTTGACTAATTGGATGAAGCTATATGTGGACCAATTCCTCTCTGCAAAAGAGGAACTCGCAACTTGTGAAAGAAGATGAATGGCAAGAATTTTCAGCTCGGGTGTATCTCTACCATGCCACGTCCACCATCCAATAGGGTCCCTTTGAGCTAATGTAGCTCTATCCATCTTCACCTTTGGTCTACTAAAGGTTGGACCACGAAAATTGGCAAAGTCAAGCCACTACTCCCGAAGAGTACCAACATCTTTTTCATTGTACATTTTTGCAAGGGCCTTGAAGAAGCCCTCCTTCGCCTAAGGTGAACAAATAAAAAACATATTAAATTAACAAATGTCAAATAATGATTAATGAACATTGAAGATTGAAGAGATCTACTTTGCAACTTGCTATTTCACATTTAAATTGAAAAGTAAAACTTGAGATTTTAGATTTGAGGCTCACCTCCTCATCCCTAGATGGAGTCACTCTCCCAGGTCTTGGTGCATACCACTTAGGATTGATTGCATAGGCTGCTATGTGAAGTGGGGTGTTCATAATGTTCCACCATCGCATCACAATGGGCTTAAGATGCTCCTCATAAAACCCCAAATTAAGGTCCTTGGCAAGAATAACCTGCTTGATCTACCCAAGCATGCTATCAAAGGTCTTATAAATCTCTCCAAGGCTAGGAGAGTCAGTATCACTTATTCCATCTAGAATGTTTGATTCATGTCATCTATTCCACTCTGCATTGACCACCATGGATTGTAAGGCCTCTTGGACCTCAAGCATCCTCTCCAACAAAAATGAAGCAGCTAGCATATCTAGTCTCCACGGGCTTGAGGAATTCTCCCTTGGAAAATATCCTAAATAATGCAAGAGATGTATGATGATTGCAAATAAACATTTGCACATCTCTATCCTCGGACACCATGACCTTTATCCAATCAATTTTTCCAATGTCCTTCAAGGTGTTATTCAATGCATGTACACAACATGGAGTCCAAAAAATGTGTCTATAAGTACTCTCCACCATCAATCTAACTGACTTACACACCCAAGCTGAATAAATTACTTGCATGACATTTGAAGGTCTAACCTCTTCTATAGCATCCTTCAAAATCTGAAATTGGAAGGATGCATCCTTCCTTTTCCCTGCACAATCAATAGCTCTAAGAAAATAAGAGTTTCTTGTGCTAGTGACAATAAGATTGATGAGTGGCCGATGTTTGATATCGGTCCACCCATCCATGATGATAGAGCATCCATCACTGATCTATGTCTGTCTCTTATCCTCCATCAAAATGCTCACTTTTGAATACTTATCAAGAACAGTGGTGTCTAGTTTTGTCTCTCCAAGTGGTACAAATGAGGGACCGGCAGCATATATATCTTTGCACATTTGTTTAAAAAATGAGGAACGTGACACATGGAATGGTATAACATGAGAAAAAAGAAACCTACCAATAGATTTTTAGCCTTCTCTTTTGTTGTATATTAAACAAATCAGCAAAATTTGTTTCTCTTTTTGTCTTTTTCCCCTTTCCTCTACTAGTAGTGGGAGTGGTAGTGGTTGTGGGTGTGGTTGTGCTAGTCATAGGCATATTGGCTTGCACATTCTCTACTGGACTCCCCATTTTCAATCCCTCCCCCTCCATGTGCAATCTAGTGGCCTCAAGTTTTTCCTCGTGTAATCATTTTGCATCCTTTGACTCCTTGCCCACCTATACATAAAAGATGGCAATACACTCTAGTGTAGCTCCAAAAATAATGTTTCTTACATATATGGCACTCCCATTCCCTGCTACCCCCCGAATATTTTTGCGTGTTCTTGTCTACTCTTGAGGCAAATTGTAGGAGAGGTTTCTTAGGGTTGAATCAGCTTTTAGCATATTGTTTGAGGATTTGGGACGGGCACTCAAATGGATTGGAGGTTGCTGCATCTTCTCTATGAATATCCACATTAATTGAAGACCCCCCTATGGCTGCCCTAGAACTAGGTCTTTTTCTTTGTGATATTTGAGTTTCTTGCATAGCAACATCCATGCTATCACTACTTCCCTCATAGTCACTCTCACTACTACTCATGTTTTAAGATTTTGCAATGTAATATAGTGCTGCAAGTTATTAAAAAAAAAAGATATTTTAATGTTTCATTCAAAATGCCCTCTATGTGATGGAAAAAAAATGAAAAATGGAAACAAATAGCAACAAAGTTTGAAACAAACAAAAGGAAAATGAAATACATACTTGGAATGAAGAAGATATGATGGCAAAACCTCCTCTTGCAACTCCAAAATGCAATCTTTCCTCACTGTTTCTGCTGGTCTATGTTTTCTTCTTCCTCTTAGCAACTATGATAAAACTAGAAATGAGAAGAAGAGTTAAAATTTTAGTGTTTTAATGGTCAAAATAGGGTTTACAATATTTATCATACTTTAGAAGCCATGTGGGGCCCACGCGGTCAAACGAAATTTTTTTTTAAAAAAGTTATTTTTGCATCAACCACCATCCAAGTTCCAGCTTGGAAATAGGGGACGGGAATTCGTTCTGGGGATAGACGAAGGATGGCAAGCCATCCCCGGTACAGATTCGCATCCACTCGTGCTGATTCAAAAAAAAATGACGTTTCGGAGACGGTCCCCGATTTGCCCAATTGGGAATGACTTGGGGGACGGCAAAAAACCGTCCCCGCGTCCCATTCCGTCCCTAGTATTTGAACGGGCCAAAAAACCTAGGGGACGCATCCCTGTGGAGCATAGTTAAATATTAGCCAAAAATAAACAAATTATTTTATTTATTTATTAATTTATCAATTTATTAAATTATTATTATTATTTATTTTAATAATGCTTTATTGTTTTAATTATTTTTTATTATTAAATCTTATTTTAAAACGGGGACATCACAAATTCACCCTGTAGTCTCTTTACCTATCATCAATGGTGCTTTAGCAGCCTCTGTATTCCACCATTTTTGCAGTCCGTACTTCCTGATCTTTAGGGCATGTGGACTTTAGTGTAATTTTAGATCATTTGATTTCTATTTATGAACAAAATTCTCCATAATGCATACAAAATATTGTTAATATTCTGAAAGCTATTATTGTTTCTACTTCTATGCAATAGTGCCTAGTTACCAACCCCTTGTAATTCAAGTGTAAGCATGCATAACATAAGCCAACTGTCAACTAGTATACTTTATTTCCTTACAGTCATTCGAAATTTCACGAGTGTGTGTGCATGTCTTGAATATACTAACTTTATTTCTGCTATCAAATCAGCTCAGTTCATTTTATTATTTTAGGCAATACTAATACTAATGGTATAGGAGCACCAGCCCAAGAAACTAGCAAAAGATTACAGAATGACACCAGAAACAAATAAACAGCCTACACGAACAATCCACGCAACAGCACAGCAAGCCATGACCAATTGTAAATCAAAGCAGTAAGCCAAACAAGAGAAAAACATTGCAAAAAAAAGGACCCATCAGATAACAGCATTGTCAAGTTCTGAAACACCCCAACTTCAACATCATCTTTGACCTCATCAATTCTTTCAACCATTCAACTGTTCCAACCCTCATCCACCACAATCACAGACTTAGCTTAAAAATCACCATTCCCTGTAGACTACCCCAAACTCTCAAATTTGACTCCATAACAAACTTCAGACCTTTTAAATGGCTGTCTCCAATTGTCCAGCCATCGATTGAGGATGGATAAAGCATTGGAGACTTATAGTCTTCCTTTGTTGTGAGAAACCAACAAACAGTTTACTAAAAAGCAAGTCAAGGTAGAAAGTGATTTCAAGTCTCTAAAACCATGTTTACATCCCACAGGTCTGTCAGTAATGTCCCATCCTTGAAATAGGATTAAATGATAAACAATAATAATTAATTTAAAAATTTAAAAGAATAAAAGAAAAATATATATATAATTTAGTTAAGAAAATGGTCAGAAGGCATGAATGGAAAAGTTGTGTATCCCTGAAACATGAGGTATAAAAACGAGAGAAGAGAACTTCATTTGAGGGGGAAATAGAGGGAGGAAGAAACAGGGAGCATAAGAATTAAGGAAGGATTAAGGGAAGAAAATAAGTAAGTGACTCTTTTAAAAGGTGAAGGGTTGTGACCCTTTCTAAGGGTGGTAATTGTGAAACGGTTTGACCATTGAAAAGGGTGGACATGGTGAAAAGGTGTAACCCTTTCTCACATAAGGTATAAAGTGGAAGAAGAATCAAATGAAATGGAGGAAATGGAGTACAGGAGATCTGGAGCAGATTTAGAGCAGAAGTATAAGGAGGGATCTGTAATAAGAATTGAGAAGGAAAGAAGAAAATAAGATATGCAGATCTAGAAGAAGAGGATATGCAGATCTCAAATTGGATATGTGCAAATTTGAAAAGCAGTAAAGACAGATTTGAGAAGTGAGGGATAGGTTGTCATGAGCCAAGAAGTAACGTATATAGTGCAAAAGTATAACTTTTAATGGATGATGTATTTGTAAAAAAAATATACATTGCCTTCTATATATGGTTAAATTCTCAATAATAAATAATGTACAAACTATATGTTGATTATAATCATACATAATAAACAGATTATTTTAATAATAAACAAAGATTGAACCATGCCGATAATTCATCTTATGCAAGTCTAAACTCAAACCCACTTTGGCAGATTACATGGAAGATAATATGACAAATAAACTATAATTTGTTAAGCCTGGGAGATGCGATCAAGAGGCACATCCCGTGTATGGTAGGGATATAAAATGGCAACAAGCAGTTGAAGAAAGACACCGGGAGAAAGATAGATAGGAAACAATCAATAAGAATTATACGCAGACCAGGGAATTAAATATATATACATATAGAATCAGAAATATATATGAATTAATATATACAACATTTAAATATAATAACAAAATCAGAATTCTATGGGCATATATATTTATATATATCGGAATCATATATATCTGGGGTATGTTCAGTATTCTGTTATTTAATAATGAGGATAGTTAAGATTATAAATACATTTGTTACTCATCATAAAGGAATAAGTATTGCTGGCAAGTAATCAAGCAGTAATTCTGACTGTTGAATAATATATTTAAATTCTATTATGAGTGAGGGACCCATACATGGTCTTACCTATACAGAAATAATCATAAACTCAGAAATGTATATTCAATGTTTATAAAATATATATATATACATATATATAAATATATATATAGACATATTCTTATAATAACAATTAATATATATTTATAATGCAATCAATATATATCGTTATTGATAATCAAGATTATTTATATATATTTATATATATATAGCACTCATAAATGAGTAAACATCTACATTGATAATATATATCTATTAACTAAAATAGAATAAGAACAGATATATAGAACCTATTATTATTTAGCTAAGAAGGAAGACTAAAGTGTTACCAAGGAGGGGCTTGTCTAAATCCAAGCAATGACTATCTGTCCCAAAATAAGGTGGGGGTCAGCGTCCCAATAGTTTGGGCTTGGACCTGTAAACTTTGAGGGAGCCCATTGCAGTTGGTCTCTAGGCACCTTGGATAATGTTTACGCTTCCCTTCATGGAGTTAAAATAGTAATAAGGTTGGATATGAGTGTTAAAGATAACTAAATCTAATGAGATAAAATGACTAATTCTATCATGGACATTACAATCCGAACCTTAATGGAAAAATTTAGGATAAATTAGGAAAGGTCCCAACAGGGGACATTACATAGGTGAAGATTAAATAAGAAGTGAAAGGGGCAGCAGTTGTTGTGAAACAGATGTATCTTTTCATTAAAAAAGGATGTGACCCTTTCATAAGGGCATTAACAAATGAAAGGGTGTGACACCCTACACTCAAAGGAGATATAAATGAGAAGAACTTCACTTGAGAAGGGCATCCAAGGGAGATCAAGTTGAGAAATAATATATTATTCTCAAAGGAAACACTGGAAAGTGGTGACTCAATTCTTATGAAAGGTGGTGAACCTTCACCGATAATGTATAAAGGAGAAATCATTCAAAGCACTCAAGGATCACTTATCTATCATCAATTGCCAATACATCAAATCATCACTCATCGCTATATGAATTTCACATTCATTCAATCATCATTCACTAATATATCAAATCATCGGATCAAAGGAAATCATTCAATCATCTATCAAACATCAATTGGGAATCAAGCAAACAGACCAGAACTCAACTCTTCCATCAATGCAATCAGTCTATATTAATCATACAATCATTGAACCAATCAGATCTGTCATTCCCCCAATCTGACATCAAATGAACAGCAAAACCCGTAGTATGAAAATTGTCTTATTAATAAGACTTCACAATTTTCTATAATCATGAAGCCCAATTAAGGAATTCATCTTCCACAATATTCTTTCCTTTTCTATGCACCAAGAGACTCCACAATCGGTGATCCTTAGTCCTTAACCAATCATTAAGCAAGAACCACAATACTAACAAAGAGGCACGCAATTACTTTTGAGGAGGCAATGGATTGCTTGGAGAAGACACCTCTCTTGGAAAGAGGTAAAGGTTGTGACTCATTGTCCTCCCCCACTGACAATATAAGGTAGAAATTCATTAAGTGGAAAGCATCGAAGGAGAAAAAAAAAAGCATCAAGGAGAAATATCAACATAATAAAAATTAAGGTATACAGCAGTGGTATCATAAAATCTGCAATCCTTGGTATACTATTGTGTGACATATATATTGCATAGTGAATCTGTTTATGATTGCTCTCTATTGAATTATGCATATCCAGTTCAGAAATATGATATTTGTATGTGAGTGCTTATATATTCATACATACAAACATATATACATATATCTGCATACCTCTGATTTAATCTACATATCATTACTGATTCCGAATTGTTTTAATATAGGAGATATATTTGAAACACTATGTATGTTTATACTCTTTGACTGCTGTAACCAGCCATGGTAGGAGAAAAGAAGGATTATAGGAAGGAAAATAGTGATGGGGTCACCTTCTAAGCACGCCACCTCATGGTATATGACCGGGGAATCCCATGAGACCAAAGGAGGAATTTTTTGGACACAGTGTTGTGAATACTTCTCATAACCTCTATCATGGCAAAATAATGCATATGGATGTTCAATCATTGGAATTAAGATAGAAGTTGCAAGATTGAGGAGAACAGTGATAGGACACCTCATTAGGTACCCCCCCCCCCCCTCATATGGATGCCACGGGCCACATGAGGCCAAGAGTGATGATATATCCACTCTTGGGCCTAGGGTAGACGGTCTCTAGCGCACCCTATCAAGTCACCCTATCTTATCTTTTCTATGGTTGAGACATCTTAAAACTGATTTAAGCAATCTAGTGATTTGATCTACATTTCCAATATATGTGTATTTCTAATCTATTTAAGAATTACGATTTATAAATGATTCCTAACTTGCTTGCAGAATCTCAATCAAAGTGAAAGGTATCTCCAAAGTCCAAACACTACTTGTTTTCATACAAAAAATATAACTTAGGGAAAACTTTGGGTACTCATAATTCAAGGACATTACACTGTCTTGATCACAGCTAATTCTGACCAACAAGCACCAGCCAAGTTATTTAGAACTTCCCTGTTATGATGTTATCATCTTCCTTGGCATCACCTTCATCATCTTCCTCTATCACCATCGCGTTCTTAGGTAGGAAAAACTCCGGCCACCCCCATCTCCTCAAAGGAACTAGACAAGCTAGCTTAACAATTGCATGCTAAGTTGCCAATTCGATTTAGGTTTCGATTCAGGTTCAAGAACCCAGTTTTCCCAGACAGCAAAATTTTGAAAGGGGGTTTTGGGTTCATTTAGTACAAAAACAATGTAACTCAATATGTGTGTGTGTGTGTGTCTATATATATATATATAGAGAGAGAGAGAGAGAGGGAGAGAGAAGGGGGGTCTGGTACCGAGTTCGAACCAGACCGGTATCGGGAGCACAAGGAACCATTAGTGATGTAGGAGAATCTAAGTCCCCAAGCAATCCTATGTCACCAAAAACAATAGTAGAATATGTTCTAAATAATCAGCTTTATTTTGTTTTGGTTGTCTTATTGTGTAGAAACATTTTCATCTGTTGAATTTAGCTAGATCGGATTCTAGCATATTACATTTCAATGTTGCCTTTGGCAATTAAAATTTAAATTATATTGTGATAATTTGATCACCTCTTGTAATTGGGTTGGGCCTCAAATAATGTAACTTATATTATACCATGTAATAGGGTTGGGCCCTAAATGAGCTTGTTAGGCACTCAAGGCAATTGTAACTTGTAATTAATAAATTTATATTTGTATTTTGGCGACAAAATACAAAAGGGTCGACCTAGGATCTCAAAGCTTGTAATTGGTATATAAACAAGGCATTGTGTTGCCTTTCATAATTAACTCAATCAAGAGAGTTCCTCTGCTAAGTTCGGCGATCTAATCTGCTCCTGAATAATCAATGAATCAATTATTGAAGGTTTGCAATCATCAGTTCTAAATCTTGTTGGGCAAAGCTGCGTCAGTATGATCTGCCCTTATGGTGATCGAAGGTTCAGATTAGTAATTGCAATCAGATAAGTCAGTCATTTTCTTATGCCCTAGGTGGGTGAGTTTGTAATTGTACTACTGCTGATATTAATAATATATGATCTGAACTTTGTTGTTGGGTTTTCCTCCAAGAGCGAGGTTTTCCGAGGGTATCCTTGTGGTCGTGTGTGTACATCTTGCTTATATTCTAAGTCTTGTTAATTCTGATCACTAAAATTAACATGGGATCAAAGCCAAGTTTGTACTAATTGTGATCAAATTAACAGTAAATCAATTAGAATAATCTGCTATTATTATTTCAGTCAAGATGGTGTCAAGGTTGAAGGTAGAGGACAGACTTGAAGGAGCATTGAATTTCACCTCATGGAAAGTTCGTGTCCTTGCGCTTGAAGAAAATGACCCACTTCAGTTTGTAGAAGGACAAGATCAAACTGAACCTACAGATCAAGAAGAGTTACTTCAGTTCAAGAAGAATGCCATCAAAGCCAAGAAGATTCTAATTGATTCTATTAAAGACCATCTTGTTCCTATCATCTCCAAGATGTCTTCAGCCAGGGAAATGTTCAAACAGTTGGAAGGAATGTATGAGATCAACAACATAAGCAAGGCACTTGCTTTAAGGCCACAATTGCTCCAAGTCAAGATGGCAAAAGGAGAATCAGTCATGGCTTTCTTCACGAGGATTTTAGAATTAAAAGATCAGCTTAGTGCCATTGGTAGCGCAGTTGTGGACAAAGACATTCTTATGCTTGCATGAAATGGTCTTCCTCACTCTTGGGAGTCATTCATTCAAAGCATAAGCAGGAGAGCTGAATTCTCCACATTTGATCGTCTTTGAGCTAACTGCATTCAAGAGGAATCACGTCTAGCTACAAGAGGAATAATCAAGAGCTCCCATGGAGAAGAAAATCATGTCCTTGCTGCCCAATCGGTAAAGAAGAAAGGTGGCTATTGGAAGAACAACTTCAAGAGGAATCGTGATTTCAGACCCTCTATTGCTCCTGATTCAAGAAAGAAGCCGAAGGATCTGTCTCGCATTCGATGTTTCAGAGGTGACAAGTTTGGTCACTATGCAAAGGAGTGTCAATCTCAGTCCAAGTAGCAAGAGGCAAACCTGAATGAAGTTTCAAATCAGAAAAATAATGAAGACTTTCTCTTCATTTCTGCCTTGTCAAGCAACATTCCTACAGATAGTGACACTTGGCTGATTGACAGTGGAGCATCTAGGCACATCATGGGCTACTAGGAGCAACTTTCAAATTTGATAGAGGAGTCCAACCTTCATGTTGTTATTGGTGATAATGCTCGGTATTCTGTAAGAGGTTTTAGTCCTACTTCTCTTAACTTAGATTCTGGAATTTGCCTTCAACTAAGTGATGTTTTGTTTATACCGAGAATTAAAAGGAATCTAATCTCAATATCTGCCCTAGAAGATAAAAGTTATCAAATTGCATTTTTTGAAGGAAGAGTTCTTGCATGGCCTAAGAAATCTAGCATCAAATCAGCTTGTGTCTTTGGAAATAGATTTGAGAGCCTCTACAAACTTTCAACTCGTCCTATTCAAACCCTCATCCACGAAGCACCTCAGTCTAGCGACCTATGGCATAGAAGACTTGGACGTCTTCATTTTCGTGCTCTTCCCATACTTGAAAAGATGGTTAAAGGTATGCCTAAACTTACTCATGCTCATGATGATACATGTAAAAGTTATGCTATGGGTAAAAACACTAAGGGTCCATTTCATAAAAGTGAATTTAGGTCTAAAGAAAAACTAGCTCTTGTTCATTTTGATTTATGTCGACCCATGTCTGTTGCATCTCCAAGTGGATTCTTGTATTATGTAACCTTCATGGATGACCACTCTACGAAAACATGGATTTACTTCCTAAGAACAAAAGAATCTAATGAAGTCTTGAGTAGATTTAAAGAATTTAAGGCTTTAGCTGAAAACTTATCTGGGAAAATAATTAAAGTACTAAGATCTGACAATAGAGGTGAGTTCACCTCGGGTGGATTTCATGATTTCTGTGTAGAGGCAGGAATTAAGAGGGAGTTCTTTGTCCCCTACAACCCTCAACAAAATGGGGTTGCAAAAAGAAAGAACATATCCATAATTGAGGCAGCAAAGACAATGATTCGTGATCAAAACTTGCAGATGTTTCCAAGGCTGAAGCAGCAAGGACTATTGTCAATATTTAGAATAGGTGTCCTCACTGTGTTTTGAAGGATATGACTCCAAAAGAAGCCCTCACAAGAACAAAACCAGATATCAACAACTTGAGAATTTTCGAAAGTCTAGTTTATGTTCATGTTCCTAAAGAGAAGAAAATCAAACTCGAACCTTCAGGCAAGAAGGGTATTCTTGTGGGGTACAATGAGACTTCCAAAGCCCTCGGAATTTACATTCTAGGTAAGAAATACACTAAGGTTAGTAGAGATGTTACTTTTGAAGAAAATGTTGCATTGAAGAAGTCTAAAGGTTAATTAATAGAAACTGATAATGAAGTCAATGAAAATCAAGATATGGATATTGATGATAATGTTGAGATTCAGAGGGAGTCTTCAAAACCCATCAGATCATAATGATCAAATTGAGCCCATGGATCCCACTGATGGGCCGAAAGACATTACAGTGAGCAGGAAAAGACCTCTTTGGGTAAGAAACACCATTCAGGAAGCTGAAAAGTTTGCAGCCCCCAAAGGGACCTTCAAAGAAAGTAGGAGACCACAGAAGTTCTCCAACTATGTTGCAATGATGTGCAACCTCATTGAGTCTAAACCTTCTAGCGCTAAAGAGGCTATGAACCAGCAAGCATGGAAAAACACTATGGATGAAGAATATGAGTCCATCATCAAGAATGATGTATGGGAAATTGTGCCTAGACCCAAAGGTAAGTTTGTTGTATCCTCTAAATGGTTCAAAATTAAACATACTGCTGATGGAAGTATTGAGAAATATAAAGCTAGATTTGTAGCTCATGGATTCTATCAAAAGGAAGGCATAGATTATGAGGAAACATTTGCTCTGGTTGCTAGATATACTTCCAGCAAAACTATAATAGCTATTGTTTCAGCTAAGGCTAGAAGTTACATCAGATGTATGTAAAGACTGTATTCCTAAATGGTGTCATTGAGGAAGAAGACTATAATGAACAACCGGAAGGTTATGAGATTCATGAAAGGGAATCTCACGTTTGCAGATTAAAGAAAGCACTATATGGCCTTAAACAGGCTCCTCGTGCTTGGTATGAAAGAATTGACAAATATTTGATGAGCTTACGATTTTGTAAGAATGATGTTAATCCTAACCTTTATTTTAAAGTGTTTAATGATAAAATGCTAATTCTAGTGTTATATGTGGATGATTTATTTCTAACTGGTGAAGATAGTCTCATCATCAGATGCAAGAAAGAATTAGCTTCAGAATTTGAAATGAAAGATTTAGGCCTAATGCATTACTTTCTAGGGCTGGAAGTATGACAAAGACTTAATGAAATCATCCTAAGTCAAGGAAAATATACTATTGATATCTTGAAAAGATTTGGAATGATGGATTGCAAACCTATGTTTACTCCTATGGAAACTTACTTGAAAAAGTTAAGTGTATCTGGTGCTAATTCTAATTTTACAGATCCAATTGAGTACAGGCAATTGATTGGATCCTTGATGTATCTAGTTAACACTAGACTAGACATTTGTTAAGCAGTTAGTGGCCTCAGTTAGTTCATGAACAAAGCAAAGCAAGTTCATCTCGTTGCTGCCAAGCATATCTTAAGATATTTGTGTGGTACAGTTGGCTATGGCTAAATGTACTCCCTTAATACTGTCATCACCTTGGAAGGTTATTTTGACTCCGATTGGGCAGGGGATGTCACTGAGAAAAAGAGCACCTCGGGAGTATGTTTCATTTCGGGATCTGCCATGATTTCGTGGGGCAGCAGGAAACAGTCCTTAGTTGCATTAAGTATCGTTGAAGCAGAATATATTGCATCAAGTGTGGCCTCAATCGAAGCAGTGTGGCTTCGCAAGCTTCTTGTTGGGTTGTTTGGACAACCTTGGCAACCCACAGTCATTCATTGTGATAATCAAAGATGTATAAAGATGTTTGTCAATCTTGTGTTTCATGATAGATCAAAACATGTGGAGACTCATTATCATTTTGTTCGAGACATGGTACAGAGAGGTGCCATTTAGCTGAAATACATCAGCACTGAAGAGCAGATAGCAAATGTTCTCACCAAGCCTCTTACTCAAGTGAAGTTTGAATACTTCAGAGATAAGCTTGGAGTTGTGGAGAACATAGCTCTCGCTGAAAGGGAGTCTCAACTTCCTTGATACAATAAGTTGTATCTTCCACCCTTTGTGGGCAATGCAAGGTGGAACAAGGTGGTGTTGTATTCTTCTCTGGGAGAAGATTTGAGGTGAAAGACCTCTTCCACCCACTGCAGGCAATGCAAGGTGGATCCATCCTCTGCAGGTATGCAAGATGGATAGAATGGAAAGAGTCCATGAAGTTCTTGATCACCCTTTGAGAATGTTATGGTGATGATCACAATATAACTCTTAGAATCCTCCCTAGTTAAGAGGGAGCATTGAATTTAGCTAGATCGGATTCTAGCATATAAAATTTTAATGTTGCCTTTGGCAATTACAATTTAAATTATTGTGATAACTCGAGCACCTCTTGTAATAGGGCTGGGCCCCAAATAATGTAACTTATATTATACCATGTAATTGGGTTGGGCCCTAATTGAGCTTGTTGGGCGCTCAAGGCAATTGTAACTTGTAATTAATAAAGTTATATTCGTATTTTGGCGGCAAAATACAAAAGGGCCGACCTAGGATCTCAAGGCTTGTAATTGGTATATAAATAAGGCATTGTGTTGCCTTTCATAATTAACTCAATCAAACTAATTCCTCTGCAAAGTTCAGCGATCTAATCTGCTCCTGAATAATCAGTGAATCAATTATTGAAGGTCTGCAATCATCAATTATGAGTCTTGTTGGGCGAAGCTAAATCAATATAATCTGCCCTTATGGTGATCGAAGGTTCAGATCAATAATTGCAATCAGATAAGTCAGTTCTTTTCTTATGCCCTAGGTGGGCGAGTTTGTAATTGTACTACTGCTGATATTAATAATATATGATCTGAACTTTGTTGTTGGGTTTTTCCTCCAAGAGGGAGGTTTTCCCAGGGTATCCTTGTGTTCGTGTGTGTACATCTTGCTTATATTCTAAGTCTTGTTAATTCTGATCACTAAAATTAACATCATCAAACATGCAAACTCAGAGGACTGTTACAGTTTTCTATAGGCATGTAGTAGGCTTCTATAGGCGCAAAATGGGTAGCTACAGGCCACCTATGAGCTGCTACAAGCATTATTTTAGACTCTTGCAGGTGTTCGATAGTGTTTGGAGACCGTATCAAGCATATATAAGAAGGTGTTGCAGGTACACTAGGGGCTACTATAGGAACCATTTAGGCTGCTACATGCAACATGATAACATTCTAGAGGCCTTTGGTAGTAAGTCATAAGTTGGGTCAATTTGGCCATGCATTTATAATTGCTTTTAGCAATATATTCAATGACAGATAAGCAACAATCTTGTGTTTTGTTGGTAGCTGTTGTTCCACTGTTGTTCCACATGGCAATTGACCAACTTATTAAAGGGGCCAAGACTTTGTCTTTCCTGACATGGGTTAGTTCTAGGCAATCAAAACTTCACAATTTGGTTGCTGCTCATTCTTTTTTGTGCAGTACTTATCATTTTTCCTTGAGGTAGTGACTATTCATATTCTTTTGTGTGAAATTTTCTTGTGCTCTGATTATTATGAGCCCTGGAAGTGTTCGGAGGGGGATTTGGAAGCTCCAATGATGTTATGTTGCAAATTTGTCATTGATGTCAGGAAAAGTGTCATTAATGATTTGATTAAAATGTGGAGATGTTGATCTTAACAGCTGACTTCATTATGTGCCAAATTTATTGAGAGTAAAACAGCGACTAACATGAGAATTAAGCAAAAGCAATTTACTATGGTGAACTTCAAACAATATTGTAGACTTCCTTTATGGCAGTGATTTGACCAAGATAGAAATTGATGTGATTCATTAAAGTGACGATTTATTTTAGTTTGCAAAGGATGCGATCACATAATTAATATGCTGACCAACTAGGAGCAACTCATTATAGTGTAAAGACAAATAATATAGCTGCGATTAGTTAATGAAAAGAGATGCGATTACTAAGAGATGTGATTTGTTTTCTAAAGAAAATACTTCATCTAAGAAGTGTGATGAGGAGGACGATATTAAATATAATATGCTCTGTTTATTTTATCCAAGAGGCATGTTTATGAGAAGACATGTCTCATTTAAGAAATGTCTACTTTTAAAGGGTATGTCCCTTCAATGGACAAGAAGATATAAAAAGGGAGAAATATGACATAAAGTGTGTGTGCTGTGACTGAAAAGACAACAGATATAGCATGTACACCAGATTTATAAGGAGCTATTAGTGAGAAAATCATTTGTAGATATTTTTGGATATTATAAGATCATTTGCAGATTTAAGGAGGAGTTTACGAAGTTCATAGCAGATTTACATGAGAAGATTGTAATCATTTTCTTGGCAGATTTATGATCAGTTTGAAGCAGATTTGAAAAGGGAATTATAACATATTGAAGGAGAGAGTTATAGACATTGTAAAGACAATTTGAATGAGGGGTTGGTGCCTCCAGTGAGTTGGTGCTCACAAACTCAATGAGGGGTGGGTGCCTCAAGTAAGTTGGTGCCTACCAAATTTGTAACAACTAAATTAATAGAAGTAATATTTTTTACCGTGATTTTCTCTCGCAAGGATTTCCATGTAAACTTTGTTGTGTCACCCATTGATTTCTCATATGTGCTACTTTAGAATTAAATCTTCAAGAAATTAAATAAGTTTTAGAAGGTTAAAAAGAATATTGTTATATTGATTCACCCACGCCCCCCCAGTATAACCATGTGCTCATCAATTTGTATAAGAGCTGGCTCCTTCAAATTAGTCTAACCAACTAGAAGGAAGATCTAAAGAAAACACATGCATGGACAACAACAGTTCTCTTCAAATAAAGCTCCATTGTTCAATGAAACAAACTATGCTTTTCGGAGCTTAAGAATGGAAACTTCTATAACTGCCCTGGGATTGAAAGGAAGCAATAAAGTGAAGAAACAAAACTTCAAATCCATAGAGAGGAATTTGAAAGCCTCAAGATGTTGAATGAAAAAAATATTAGTGCATATTTACTTCAAATTAATCAAATAGTTAATACCATAAGAGGTCTTGGCGAACAAATAGAAGAATCAACAATAGTTCAAAAGATATTGAGATCTCTCCTTGCGAGCTTCCATACTAAAGTCTCCACTATAGAAGAAATGAGAGGCTTGGATAAATTAACCATGGATGAGTCACATGGAATCCTTATAGCATATGAAATGAGGACTGGAAATAAAATACACCGAAAGGGGAAGCACCCTTCAAAGACAAAAGAAGATCAAAGCATAAAGAACCTATGACAAGTAAAAGTTCCCAAGGAAGAAGTGCTTTTCGTTCGGAAGTCAAGAAGAAAAAACAAGGAGAAATTGCAATTTAAATGCTTTAACTATGGAAAAGTTGGTCACTTTATTAAGAAATGCCCATATTTAAGAAAAAGTGATAGTGATAAAGAAGAGCATTATAAAAGTAAGGACAACAAATTTAGTCACAAATATTATAAGAACAAGAAGAATAAGCCTTACGATTACAAGAAGGAGCCTCTATGCCTATGGAGATGATAGCGCATCCGATGAAAATGATTAGAACGGGTATAGAGAAGAAATGTTTTTTTATGGAAATTGAAACGAAAGGCAATATCATTGAAAATGATGATAAAGAAATCAATCTCTCACATGAAGATGAAAAGCTCAAGCCTAACTATGAAGATGATGATGAAGATAGTTTTGAGGGAAAACTCTATCATGCCATTGACGTAATCGAGAGACTTAGGAAGAAGATTTTAAATTACAAGCAGCTATTTCAAGAAGAATGCAAAAAGACTAAATCACTTGAAGAATCCGAAAAGGTGATCATTGACCTGAAAGATCAAATAAAGGAAGCAGAGCAAACAATCATCAATTTGAAAATTCAAGTTGAAGAGAAAAGAATTCAAGAAAAGGTAAACATCCACTTGAGAGCAAAGGAAGAAAATTGTGAAAAGCTAGTGTAAAATTGTTTCTCTAAGAAAGGAATTAAAGAAAACAACCACCAAGTTAAACACAAGTCTCAAATTTGAAAAGAGTACCAAAATCCTAGATACTATCACAAGTGAACAACGATCACCATCCATAAAAACTGGTCTTGGTTATGAATAAAATAAAGAGAAGACAATGGTAAAATCAACAAAGAAAAGCCAAAAAGTTATATGAATGCACGTTGGAGCCCTATCAGGGAGGAATGTAGCAAATCAAAAGAAAGTCATGTTGCACCAAAACCAAGTGCATATCAAAGGAATAAGAACCCTTTCAAGACATTCTTGCCACAAAGGCAAGCACGTATGACTAAGTTTCATCATCCTTTCATTGGTTATTGCTTCACATGCAATCATTTGGTCATAGAGTAATAAACTATAGGACTCATATAAGAAATTCTAGTTGGAACAAGGATAAGAACACCTCTAGGGTTGACAAAAGAAATCACAATTCTTTTCCTCTACTTTACAATGTTGAATGTTACAAATGCAATAACTATGGGCACACAGTACAATTTTATAGAACTATTTTTGTAAGTCCCCCAAAACAAGTTAAAAGGAAAGACATCCTTGTGGAACAAAAGGAGAAGTAATAAAAGCATGGAGAAAGAAGAAGGAAGATAGAAATGAGAGATCCATGTTAATACAAACTGCCCTACATGATCAAGGTGATGGAGAACAATGGTATGTAGACATTGGTTGTTCATGTCACATGATTAATGACAAGAGTAAATTTCTCAAATTGAAGAAAATAGATAGAAGAACTATGAGTTTTGGAGACAATGGTACAGCCAATATTGTTGGAAAAGGAACTATAAGTCTAGATGTAATGTCCCTTCTGTGATACCTTAAGATTTGGGACCGATATGCCAATGGCACTTACTCTTATCGAACCGAACCAATAAGGATTGAAAGAAAAATGTTTAATTATGATTTTGAGTGATTGATTCCAAGCTCCTTATGTACCTTGAATTACCAAATGGTTGCATTTGAGAGACATGTATTTCCTTTGATTTGTATCCCTTCACAAGAGATCATATCTTTTCGTTATGAATATTGCAAGGCTTAACAACCAATTATCTTAATGCTTC
The DNA here is from genome assembly GCA_027943335.1 of Chamaecyparis obtusa. Lineage (NCBI taxonomy): Eukaryota > Viridiplantae > Streptophyta > Pinopsida > Cupressales > Cupressaceae > Chamaecyparis > Chamaecyparis obtusa. Next base: position 557,873 of record BSBK01000745.1, on the reverse strand, counting down.
TTATGATGAGTCACTTCATTTTTTGGTGTCTTGCATCATTTCATAATAATCAATTTAATAGTCTATAGTTATACCCTTCTATTGTCGCTAATTGTACTCCATAATATATCAGTTTATAACCTTATCACTTTATGATATGGATAATAAGAACATAGAGATCTCCTTTGATAGACTTTGTGCCACGTTAAAAGGTTATCGGTCAACTGCCTTCATGCTACTATAATCGTTGTGGAGTAGTTGATATTTTATTAATCAATATTTATGATCGATTAGCCACTCATCAACCCTTCGTTATCGTTTATCTCCATATGATCATTTCCCTTAGATTGACAAATAAGGGAGTCAGCTAACTATGTATTTGAGGCCATAGATTTTGTTTGGCTAGAACTAGTCATCTTGATGCTTGTCTTGTCCTCACGTTATGCTTAATTGAAACCATCAATGGCTAACTAATCATAGGAATAGTTAGTTCCTCCATTAGATTAATAAACTTCTTTGTCAATTCCTTCCACATATTCGGTCTGCTTACAAGATGCATTCATGGATATTATTACCTTTCCTTGAATGTCTTAGTCACTTGATGGATTCATGCTTGATATCATTCTTGTGTTGATTATCCTACACATCATTGATTTTTACACATTAGCTTTAGTCAACCCGACTACTAATCAAACAATCTGCAGTCGATATCTTGCTAGGTTATTTGATTATTATATCATTGTATTCAATACCGATCTGTGACTATGCCTTCGATATTCGATGGCTGTGTGATAATGACTCTCGACTCTTCATTTGTATCAATTTGATCCCTTTGCTTATGTTGTGTCTCCCGATTGTTAGGTTATGATGGGGTATTAGGCGATTGTAGAGGATTCACGAGTCACACCAGTATACTAATATGTAATCCCGATCCTCTTGTGAAGGGATAGCAATTCTCTATTTGGTTTGTATAATGGTTGTTGACTAGTGTGACTTGATTTGTGTTTTGCACTTAAAGAATCTTTATCATCCTTTGATATTCCTCTACAAATACTCAGCCAACACTCAAGTATCAATCGACTTGATTTGATATGATATTGTCGGTATGAATTTATGCATGTTGCAACCCGTGTTTTTGTTTGGCTACTGAACAACAATATAAGTGAGTCATGTCTTGATCGATGGCATTTGGAATGAGAATTTGTACCTTAGTGACGTCTTGCCTCTCTTTAGAGAGACGTGTCTCATACGATAATATCTATTTAGACAATGGCTTAATGTTTGGCATACATTTATTTGGTCTAAGTTTAGTTACCATCGCTCATGCTATCTATTAAAATATTTAACTTGTTTAAAATGATTATATATTATAATATTAAAATATTAATATTATAATAATTAAAATACTGATATTAAATATTAATATTATAATAATTAGAAAATATTTAAAATGTTATAAGGAATTAAATATATATATATTTTAGTTATTATCATTTTTTATTAATTTATTATTATTAGTTGTTATAATTTGTTATTTATTTTGTAATTATATTATAATTATATTGCATTTAAATATTCTATCTTTATATATTAATATTATTATTTAATAATTATTTATTATTAGATCCTATTTCTAAATGGGGACATCACACTAGACAATGGAAGAATATAGATACATAATGTTTTGCTTGTCAAAGGATTAAAGCACAATCTTCTAAGTGTAAGCTTCTTACATGATCAAGGTTATACTCTCTTATTTCATGAAGAGGGATTCAAAATCAAGAAGAGAGATTGATAACAGAGTCACATAGGACAACTTAATAATCTCTACATCATACATCAACTTTGACAATCTTGTCAAAATCAGCAATACACGAGCGGTAAGAGATGTGCCAACAATCTCAAATCCTTCAAACACCATTTGTAATCATTGCCAACTTCGAAGCAAACAAGGGTTAGCTTCAAAACAAAGGAGAATTTGGCATCTAAGCCATTGGAGTTCATGCACATAGACCTTTGTAGACCAACTCGAACAAAAAATATGCAAGATGAAAGTTACTTTATATTGTCCACTAGTGACTACTCTAGATTTACTTGGGTCACTTTTTTGATTTAGAAACCTTAAGCACTAGAGAAGTTTAAGATATTTAAGGTCTTAGTAGAATATGAAACTGGTTTAAAAATTAAATGCCTAAAATCAAATAAAGGTGGTGAGCTCCCCTCAAATTTTTAGACTTTAGTTTTACCTCTGATAGTGATAATCAATGGTTAAATTTTATTAACCATTGAATCATTGATCAATGATTCAATGGTTTTTAATATTTATTTTTATAATTCATTGACATTGTTTCTAGTATGAAATAATAAATTTTAGTAGAAAATTGAAACTGATACTAAATTAAGGACTTAGGACAGCAGTTTCAGATTTCAATTTCAATTTTCTACTAAATTTCATAGTTTCAAAACAATAAAAAGTTCTACTTTCTATGCAGTTTAAAGCATGAAAGGTCTTTTTTTTTTCCCTTATATTTTAGATTTTTCAATTTTCAGCTTGCATTATACAGTACCATTAAACATGAGCAGCAACAGTGGCTGTGATGGTGGTGATGAAGAATGCGAACGGGAAGAAGTTGCAATTTGGGGTGGTGGTGGAAGTGTTGGGGGTGAATCAAAAGATGAACCAAACAAATTTGAAATCCCTTCAGCTGTCTTAAAGAGTTTGCATGAGGCCCTTTTAACCCTAAAAAACCTCTACTTTGCCTTGTTCATCCAACTCATGTCAAAAAGAAAATCTTAGTGGAAGTAGGGTGTATCAATGTCATGTATGCAAAGGTGAAATTAGAGGGAGCTACACGAGGGTGCGGCCTCATTTCTTGGGTGTTACGGGCAAAGGAGTTAAATATTGTGAAAATCAAAAGGAGGATGCAAAATTAAAATGTTATAGATTACACATGAAGGCTAAATACAAGTCTAAAGGTCTGCCCTTCATAATGTGTCAGCCCTCACAGCCATCTACTAACAGTCTTCACCCCATGTCATCTAGTGGTAGTGCCATTCATAGTGTGGGAGCCAAAAAAAATGAAAAGGAAAGAGGAAGGCTAGTGATAGTGAGCAGCCAGAGTCAATTACAAATTTGTTCAATGCACAGGCATGGAAATTGACAGTGTTCCATTGCTGATTTCTTTTTTGCCCATGCCATCCCATTTCATGTGGCCCGTTCTCCAATCTTCAGGAAAATGATCAAAGATGTAGGTAATATTGGTCCCTCTTTTGTACCCCTGGAGATCATAACCTACGCACTACCCTCCTTGACAAAACATATTCCAAGGTGAGTTCGGTGATGGAGGATATGAAGCTTACTTGGATGAAGAGTGGTTGTTCCATTGTGATGGATGGGTGGACCAATATTAGACATCAACCACTCATCAATATCATTATCACATTTGCAACTAGCTCTTATTTTCTTAGAGTCATTGATTGTTAAGGGAAACGCAAGGATGCAAATTTTCAGTTTAGCATTCTAAGAGAAGTCATAGAGGAGGTTGGGCCCTCAAATGTGGTTCAGGTGATCACTAATTCAGCACATGTGTGCAAATTGGCTGGTACAATGGTGGAGGTTGCCTGCAACCACATCTTTTGGACTCCATGTTGTGTTCATGCATTAAACAATGCATTGAAGGAAATGGGGAAATTGTTTTGGGTAACGAAGTGGTGACACAAGGTAGAGATATTCAAATGTTCATTTGCAACCACGACACTTCACTTGCTCTCTTCAAAATGTTTTCAAAGAAGGAATTCTCAAACTTGTAGAGACAAGATAAGCCAGCTACTACATTTTGCTAGAAAGAATGGTTGAGGTGCATGATGCTCTACAAATGATGGTGGTGAATTCAAAGTGGAATAGATGGCCTACTACAAACACTCCTGAAGGAAAAGCCATCAAACATAAGATCTTTCATGACAATTGGTGGTCCAATATGAGGTAAGACATTATTGATTCTCATTTTTATTTAAAAATCAGAAATTTCTTTCAATTTTCAGATTTTTAAATTTCTGGTTTTAATTTTTTTTTAAACTGATTTTCAGACATTTAATTTAAAAAATTCAGATTTTGAGATTATGTTCTTATTCTTATTGTAGATATACTTGCTCCATCATCTCTCCTATTGTAGATGTCATAAAATATGCTGATACAAACTCTCCTAACCTTGGAGAGATATATGAGACTATGGACAGCATGCTTCAGAAGATGGAGCAGATAATTTTGGCTCATGATAATGATTTGTTTTTTTAATGAGTACATTAAGCCAATTTTCATGCGGAGGTGAAATGTTATAAATACTCCACTTCACATGGCAGCCTATGCATTAAATCCAAAATGGTATGAGCCTAGGCTTGGAAGGTGCACTCCTAGTGAGGATGACGAGGTGACACATGGGATTATGAAGGCCCTTCAAAAGATGTATTCATCTTGGGAATCTGGTACACTTCATGAGCAATGGGTTGCCTTCACAAACTTTGATGGTCCAAACTTTAGCACACCAGAGGCAAAGATGGATAGAGAAGTAATGGCACTGAAAAGCCCCGTTGGATGGTGTCAATGGCATGGAGAAGATGCACCATTGTTGAAGATACTTGCAATTCACCTCCTCTCACAAGTTGCTAGTTCCTTTGTTGCAGAGAAGAATTGGTCTACATATAGCTTTATCCACTCTTCAAAGAGGAATAGGCTTACCTCTAAACGACTGGAAAAGTTAGTAGTTGTGCATAGTGCTCTACGACTTGCGGATCGTAAGACTCCAGAGTATCAATAGACCCCAGCCTTACAGTGGGATATTGATCCAAAAGACGCCACCCAGGTTAATGAGGATGAAACACCATCAGGATTGCTTGGCGTTCTGTTGGATGATGCAACCTTTGGGGCTCAGGCTTATAGTGACAATGACATTGATATGGATCAAGATTAGGGTAGTTGTCATACTACCTTTGTTTTCATTTTGACTTTGATGTTTCAGACTTTGAAACTTCTGACATTATATGATACATTGATGCAATGATAATTGAATCTTTATATATGATATGATACTTTTGTTAATGTTTTAGTAGTTGTGTGAGAGATCATTCTTACCTACATTGATCCTTTCAGTTTTCTCGAGTTTATCTGCTATGTTGATCTATGGTCATCATTCATTGGTTCAATCACTTGTGCGGGTGGTTATCTTCATTCCTCGTTTCCCTGTTATGTTTCATCGTCAGTTGGTTCTCATCTTCAACAGAGACTCTATTGTGACTTGTATGCTGGCACATTCATTCTCCTTGTGCACGTTATTGGAGACAATTTTTGTTCTTATGTTTTATTTCAGCAGTCGCAATGTATATTGGCTTCGTTCTGTAGAGATTTTGTGTTCTTGTGTAACCATCACTGCCCAACACTCATATTTCGTGCATAGTCTTTTGGGCTTCTTTTTTCAGTTTGTGTAGAATGCGGCATCGCTAGACAATTCCAATCGACACTATTTGTAATTGTCGACGATACATTTTCTTTTGTAACGGCAATGTCTCTATTCATTCATCGAGAAAAAGACCTTTATTATTCAAATCGGTTGAATAGAAGTTCAGTTGATAGAGCATCATGTGGTTGATTATTTTTCAAAATAGATATTCTCGTGTCTGGAGATTAAGTCTATCTTTTGTATTAAGTGCGTCTTATGGTATAGCATCATTATGTATGTGATCTGTGAACAGTAGATTTGAGTATATGAGTCATTCTCATCATTTTATATCTGTGAGATACTTGAAGAATTATTATATTTTGTATCTGCATAGCTAAAGTGTTTGAACTCATATAAGGTTGATTGATTGGTTGTTTGGAATCAACAATTAGAAGTTTGAGGACTACGTATTTGTTTTAGCCTTAGTTACCCGGATCGCTTGTTTTAGGGCCAGACCAAGGTTGGGTTTGAACTGGTACTTGTTTCTGGTTCGGTTCGCCTGTGGGTTCGCCTAGGGTTCGAACCCAGGCAGGCTGGTTCGTCCGGGCCGAACCCAGGTCGAACCAGGGCAGACCCAGGCAGACCAAGTGCGAACTAAGTACATTTCCACTGAGAAACATTCTATAATTTAGTGCGGAAAACAATTATTACAGAATTTGAATGAGATCTTTAACATTACAAAACAAAATCTACTGAAGTTCAGATATTTATTACATCAAATTAAACTAGCCCTCACGATTTCTTCCAGTGAAATTTTTATATCCAATTGCTGATAAAGACCCCTGTCCGATTAATTGGAAGCTCTCTATAGTGATAAATCATATTTTAAACATTAAACAATATCTTCAATAGGTGAAGGGAGCTGCCAACTACTTTTTTAACATTTTTCAAGTAGGATGTTAATTAATAATTACAAACAAACAAGCTCTTTGTACAGTGAAAAAGTAATAAGCATTTGAGGACTTGGAAAGCGAGAATGTTATTGATGCAGCTGATCCCATTAGCATTGGCACTGTTTATAAATCAACTAATGCCTTTGATGACGATGAAGAAGAAGAAGAATAGATAATCCATTAGATGATTGAAACTTAGTATAAAGTTCCAATTGTTGAAAGTCAAAACAATGATAATTGAACTCGATATTATTATTTTAATATTTTGATGTTGATATGATGCTATGATCACAAGTTTATGGTGTTTTTTGGTTGTTTTTATGATACTATGTGACTCTAATTTTAACTCATGCTTCTAGGCTTCATAAATATGTATGTATATATATATATATATATATATAATTTTTACATATTTTTGTATTAACGAACCCAAACCCCTTTTCAAGATTTTGTTGAACTTGCGAACCGGTTCTTCGTACCTAGAACCAAACTCAAACCAGTAACTTAGGTTTTAGCATTCAATAAAAGGATCCATATTTTTTGGGGCTGGGTTTTTCACCCTCAAGTGGAGGGTTTTCCTAGGATAAATAATTGAGTCATTCGTTCTTATGCTTTTCTGAGTTTTTGTTTATTACATGTTATGCTATTCTGGTTCAAAACATTAACATGGTATCAGAGCAGGTATAAGTAAAGATCCTGAACCAAAATAGGACAATTGGATTCTAGAAGAATCATGATGACTAATAGGTGTCAAATATGTTGTTCGATATTTTGTTGCGGGTGTTACAAACTCAGCTACTAAGGCTTCTCATGCAACCTTGTCCAAAGCTTCCATTTTTCAACAGGGAGGATGCGATCATGCCCGTCTATGCTTTACATCAAGAGATAAGTTTTTATATCCTTGAATATTGATCATGATTTTTTAATGAAGTCAATATTTTTTCATGTTATAACACTGGAAATAGTGTATCATGTATGCTTTTAACATTGATCTATTTATTTCTCTTCAGGATAGTTTGATTCTATGAACTTCTACTAATCTCTCTAAAATGCTTCCAGGATGGATCGAGAAGCAATGGGATGAGAGCTTACATGCAAAGTCATGCAGGTTGTAGAAATGAACATGGGGACACTGCTTGCAGCCATGGGACTGAATTGGTGTCACATAACATCATTAAAGAGGAAGATCCTATACAGTTTGTTGTTGTGATTTGTTTCTTCAAAGAGGAAGAAATAATATTCAAAGGGAAACTTTTCAACTGCAAAGAACAGATTTGCATAGTCAATCTGAATTTGACATCGATAGCCCCAGAATAGGGTGATCTCGAATAAGGTCAAGGAGGACAGCACTGGACTCTAGTATGTCAGAAGTTTTGGAGGTGTATGTTGAAAACCATTCCTCTAAGGCAAGAATTGCAGACAATCTTGTACAAGAAGGTCAAGAGGTTGATGCAAGTGCTTGAAGATTCAGATGGAGCTTGTGTGGTAGAGGGAGGGTGCCAAGTCCTTTGCAGAGGATCGGCAAGCTCGTGTAGCAGTGTGACTGCAAAAGCTCCTTGTTTGATCAAACATTGAAGTCAACTAATTTATTGTAACAATCAAAGTAGTGAGTATGTTGTCCCTGTTGAAAGGGAGTCTCGGCTGAGATGGAGTCTTAGCATTCAAATGATCTATTATGTGCTTTAATGCATTCTTCTCTACGAGAGAAGTTTGAGGTGCAAGCCCTTGTTAATGCATTCTTCTGTGCAAGAGAAGTTTGAGGTGAAAACCCTTGTTAATGCATTCTTCTCTGCAAAAGAAATTTGAGGTGAAAGCCCTTGTTCCACCCTCTGGGAGTAGCCATGGTGAACATCATGTTAAGATGACAAAATCACGTTGAGAGAATCCGTGATAAAGTTTTGTTGTTGACACATATGGGTGTAGCCTTTGCACTTGTCAGGTTGAGACACCCTATGACATATGAATGATCTCTCTCTTGCTAAGAGGGAGTGTTAATGTTTTAGTAGCTTCATGAGAGATCATTGATACCTGCATTGATCCTTTCAATTTTCTCAAGTTTATCTACTATGCTAATCTATGGTCATCATTTCTTGGTTCAACCACTTGTGAGGGTGGTTATCTTCATTCTTATTTCTCTATTATGTTTCATCGTAAGTTGGTTCTCATCTTCAATAGAGACTCTATAGTGACTTGTATGCTAGCACATTCATTCTCCTTGTGCAAGTTATAAGAGACAATTTTTATTCTTATGTTCTATTATAGCATTCGCAATGCATATTGCCTTCGTTTTGCAGAGATTTCGTATTCTTGTGTAACTGTCACCTCCCAGCAGTCATATTTCGTGCGTAGTCTTTTGGGCTTCTTTTTCCGATTTGCATAGAATGAGGCGTTGGAGGATTCCAATCGACACTCTTTGTAACTGCCAACAATACATTTTCTTTTGTAATAACAATGTCTCTAGTCATTCATCAGGAAAAAGACCTTTATTATTTGATCGGTTGAACAAAAGTTCAGTTGAGAGAGCATCGTGTGGTTGATTATTTTTCAGAATAGATATTCTCGTGCCTGGAGATTAAGTCTATCTTCTGTATTAAGTGCATCTTATGATATAACATCATTATGTATGTGATCTGTGAACAGTAGATTTGTGCATATGAGTCATTCTCATTATTGTTTCGTATTTGTGAGATACTTGAAGAATTCTTATATTTTGTATCTGCATAGCTAAAGTGTTTGAACTCATATGAGGCTGATTGATTGATTGTTTGGCATCAACAATCAGAAGTTTGAGGACTATGTATCTGTTTTAGCATTCAATAAAAGGATCCATATTTTGTGGGGTTGGGTTTTTCACCCTCAAGTGGAGGGTTTTCCCAGGATAAATAATTGAGGCATTCGTTCTTATGCTTTTCTGAGTTTCTGTTTATTGCATGTTATGCTATTCTGGTTCAAAACATTAACAACTTTAAGTCTTTAACTTTTCATTTTGTTGAAACTTGTAGCCTTTGTGCATTTTGATATATGATATGAATCTTTGATACTTTTCATTGTTTCAATGAACTATATCTATGAATGTATGAAATTGAAATTTGAACTCTCATTTGATTCATTTGATGTCATCCTATGTTTCTATTCTATGATGATTCGATTTGATGCTATGTTCTATGATGATTTGATGAACGACATTGATAATTATGTTGCTATGATAAATGTTACAATGTTATGTAATTCTGAAATTCATGAATATATTTGAAAATTCAGATTTCCATATATATGTATGTATGTATGTATCGTCCCTTGCTTTGGCAAAAAAATTGTCATGGACACCCATTTCCCCGTCCCGAATACTCAAGGTACATCGTCTAAAAACGATTTGAAAATTTTCTTAAAAAAATTCCAACTACATACCCACAAACTTTTTAAGAAAAATTGTCAAAAACCTTACCCCACTCGTATACTATGAAATGTTAATTGATTGATATTCAATAATTGCAAGGAGACAAAAGCTCCTTAAATAGAGATTACAAGCAGAGCTTCTAAAACAAAAATGAAAGACTGAAAAGAAACATTCTAAATAAGAACTAACTACAAAAAGGAAAGATCCTAATTAAATGACCATTATAGAAACATTACATAATTAGTTTAACAATTTTTACCTAGTGACGAATCTCATTGATTATGAGCAAATGCTAACCTATAGGCACATGCAAGTTCAATATGCGTCAATATTGACAAACACAAGTTTTAGTTGAAGATGTCTACTTTGGTGAGGCATTTGACAATAAATAAATGCATGCCTACATAAAGGGCAACTTTTTTCCTTAAATTCTTCAGTATACAAGCACATGCATCATGGCTAGTGCATGCCTCTAGAACAGGCTTCATAGGAATAGAAGACAGTAGGCAAGAAAAGTTAAATTGAGAAGCCAAGACAGCAAAAGGAGGTTGCTAAACTAGGGGCAGGTGCCTAACAACACAATGACACAATTACTTAAAGGTGTTTGAATCTTAGTGATAATCAACTATAAATAGAGTTCTAATTTTGCTGACCTATTTGATTAGAATGGACGAGGCACCCATTTTGAAAGATATACCTTTTCAAAATAATAGAACGGCTATTTATGAAACAAAGGATCCAACTTTGAGAATCAACATTTGCATAAGTTAGCAACGAAAGGCACAGTTAGTTTATTTCATTTATTTTCGTACAATTATTTGTTAGTAAAATAAATGTCTTTATTATTATTTGTTAATCATCAAGTATTCACTGTTATTGTCATCCAAAATTTATTATCCACTATATAGCATTTAGTATGCATGTCTTGCTTATAAATGTTTATAAGATGTCTCCCCATGTGCATTAAGGGTTATATTACCTCAGCAAATTTACAAACTTTGTATTGCAAGCAAAGTAAAAGGTGTTGCTCATACATACCTATTTCCAATTTAGACAGCTCTGATCTCTATCTACCATTATCATGGCTTTGTAACAAGTCCTACATTCAACCATTGTTTTCATCTTGATGTTGCCCTGTTCAATCTCTATTTTTAACTAAAAGACATAACCATGTAGTCACAAGATTTGATTCCAGTAAAAAAGCATAAAATCGTTTGCCTAGTGTTGAAAGAGCATCTCAGCCTTTAACCTTGATAGGGAGACACGTCTATTCAAAGTTGTTTTAAAACTTTATTTCAGCTGACTAAAAATTGAGTTCTAATTTTGCTAACTCGGTTGGTGATTTTGGAAGAGGCACTTGTTATAAAAGATATACCCTCTCAAATAAATTAGAACAGCTATTTATAAAACAAGCATTTGCAAAAGTTGGCAAAGAATATGTGTTGGAATTCACAGATAAACGCTCTTAGATTCAAAATGACAACGTAAAGGGCTGAATGTTTAATAGACAGAGATTTAAAGCATTCAGAAGATTTTCAAATTTTGAGGGTTTTTGAGGACTTGTCAAGATCATCAAACTTTGTCCAAAAGAGAGGAAGCTTTGCCGTAATCTCCATAGATTTAGTTTTAGCAGGTCTACTAGTTTTAGCCATCATCATTTTCAAGAAAAGAGCATATTCTGAGACAAGTAATTGTTAGCTGGAGCACAGTATTTTTAGCCTCAGTTTGTCCATTTCTAGATCTTTATCTAATCATGCAAGAGGCATGTGCATTAAATAACGGTTGACATAGGAGGAAAACTCAGAAGTGCTTGCCTAACTCACCACTCTCCTGCTCATCGCATCAAGTCAACACATGCACATGAGTTAGGGGCCAGTCAAGTTGTCTACTTGCTGAGTTTTTGTTGTAACTTAGCTGAGTTTTCTGCTCAAACTTGCAAATTTTTCCTCATAGAATTGCCTAGCAGCAGATTATTCATTGTAACAAAATCCACACAATTTTCACTTTTTCAGCATTTAAATTCATTTTTAAACATTTTTGGTCTTACTTCACCAGAAAAAGATATTCAACATCCACATGACAAAAATACACTGACTAAAGGGATTGTGTTGAGTCCCGAACCCACAACTCCACTTCCTGAAACATAATTTGACTATCAAGGGGTTTGTCATCATGTCCTGAACCCACAACTCTGCTTCCTAAAACATAATTTGACTTTCAAGGGGGTTGTCATCATGTAAGTAAAACCTATTCATCAATCCACCATGGAGGGTTGATGATCAACTCCACAAGAGTGAATTTTCTCTCCTTTCTCTTCGAGTTCAACTTATACTTGAGAGGATGTTCCTAGAGGTTTGATAAACAAAATGGAAAACCAACAATGGTGATAGCTAAACCCAACCTATTGACTTGACTCCAAAGATTGTCACTGAGCCAAGAACAATTAACTATCTAGATAGCACTATATAGCTTATTTGATTGTGCAAGCATGACCCACTTGAAATAAGTTCATTAAAGGCTCCCTTACGATTTATTCCTTAGTTAAAATACAATATCATGAATGCATAGTATTGGATTTGTTCCTAAGCTAATAATTAGTGGTTTTGGTTTCTTTTGAAGATGTGAAATTGGTCTAATGGATCCAAGATCAGTGTCTATCGAACTGGAGTACAGAGTCGCTGGCAACAAGAAGGAAACTAATGAAAAGAAACTTTTAAGCACCAATCTAAGCATATATTCCACCATATCACAGGCATTATATGCAAAGGATACTCAATAATCCAAAAATAAATTGTATGTATCCACATGAAGAGAACAAATGATTATTAGTGTCTATAAAATTTCAAAATGTTGTCACATTATCAAATGATCAATACATTCATGTCAGCAACTATGACAAGAGAGAGCCTTAACTGGAAGTTAACATTCCCTGAAGCTATACAGATGACTCTAGAGATATTGTCTACATAAAACCCAAAACAATTTGTCCTTTAGATGTTTCAAAGCCTCACCCTCTTTCTGCAGTTGGACATAGCATAATTCTAGCCCTAGAAAATCCCTACACTGCAAAGTTTTTGACCGTCACAGAATAACCAACCTTCCTTTCAAAACGATCAAAAATTGGCTTTAACTATTACAAGTGTGTGAATCCTAATCGCAACACTGTAGAACACAAGTCAATAATTAATAGCAGCTCATGTGCAATATCCTCCAAAATGGATGCACCCATACAAGATGAATTATGTTGAGTAACTAGAGAGTGCCCCTACATTCATAGCGATTCAATAGGGTAGGCAGACAAAGTTCGCACCAACAATTTTCTAATAGATATTAAAATAGTCCATTAAAATTATCAAGCTCCCTCTGGCCTTTACAATTTTTAAAACATTTGCCCTTTCCCTTGTCCATCAGCAACTCTTAACCAGTTCGAAACCTAGGCCCAGTAATGTAAAATTAGTTCTGTCTTATGAAAAGACCTTTCGATCACATGTCAGCGCTTAGGATGGAATTATGCACAACCCCAACACCTTGATAAAAACCAATATGTAGAATCCCTCAAATATATCGGGCTAGGAAGACAGGATCTGCCACCTAGAAGCTACAACAAGAACAATGCAATCCTTTGTATTAGGCCCCAACTAAAACAAATATCATGTCCTTTGTTCTTTGTCAAGCCTTTCATCATACATCGGACATTTCTATCAACCAATGCCTAGAATAAGTATGAAATGTCCTGAAACTCCAACATACACAAGGGAAACACAAGTATGTCAAACATTCCCTAACACTAATGCTTGGTACGAGAACATTGACCACCCAAATTACCCCAAAACTCTGACATATGCAAGGCAAATGCAAGTATGTCGGGCATCCCTGAACACTGAAACCTGGGATGGGAGTATGGAATATCTCAAAACTCTGACATGCAAAAGATCATAAACACTAAAAGAACATAAGCAAATGAGCACATGAAAGTGGAAAACAGATGATTTTGAAACAATACAAGAGGCGAAAATGGGCAAAATACATCCCAAACCCAGCAAAAAATGATTTCTCTATTTCAAACCAAAGCCCTAACAAATTGGAAGGCTAATTTAATTCACCTTCAAAGATTCAAACTAGTACGTATTCGTTTATTTATTCATTTATTATTTAAAAATTACGAAAATTGAAATGCTGTCCATTTCTTCTCCCCTCAACATTTCCTAAAGTTTTTCTATTGTATTTAAATTCTATTTTCTCTTATAAGTGTTTCTCACTTTGCCTTATCAATGTTTTGCAAAACCTTGCTGATTTTTTTTCTGTTAAAATAAGCAATGTCAAGTTCAACACAAATGAGTAGTAAGAAAGACCCTACATGTAAGTATGGGACATTAAGTGCTATCAAGGGCCAAGTTTGTTGCATTAAATGTCAACTTCTTATGATGAGGAATTAATAATTTAAAATACCACCTTGATTAAATACCTAGATAAAATGTGAAGTTGTGCCCTAATGTGTCTACTAAGATTACGAGAGACATGAATGCCCTACTTGCCTATTATGAAATGAAAAATAGAAGAGTGGAGGACAAAGGAAGCAATGTTAGCGACAGGGGATGTCAATCCTAATTTATCTACAAATTCATTTGCTATCCCAAACACTTGTCATCCACTTTCCTCAATTGGTGAGACTCCCAAGGGTTCTATTTCTAGAAATATTCTTCCATCAAAATTGAATTTCATTATTCCACACAATGTTCCAAGAGTAGGATCTTTTCTTGAAGGTATCACTTGGAATAAGAAAAAAAAACACCATGAGCTAAAGATGGCAGTAACAAACTGGCACAACAATAATTTACCCTTCGATGTGGCAAAACAACCCATTTTGGAAAGGGTTGGATAATGCATTGGCCAACATTACTAAGGGGTTTAAAGCCATTGCTAGAGGAAGCTATAAAAAATACACAACTTGTGGTTGGTGCTCAAAATAAAGTATAGCGGAGAAATGGCTATCTCATCTTATCAAATGGATGAACAAACATGCAAAACAGCACTCTCCTTAAGTTTTTAGAGGTTTCTACTAGCACATTGATGTTCATGAAGTCAGTCCATAGATGCTTTTGAAATTTGCCTAAATGATCATATATAACATAGGAGTATATTTATCCACAATGAGATTTATTATGAAGAGGCATCCTACTATTTCTTGGACTCCTTGTATTGCAAATTGTCCAGATTTGAAACTATAGACCATTGAGAAGATCGAATGTATCAAAAGTATGGTTGAAGATAATTAAAAAGGTAAATTTATCTACAACCATACTTGGGCCCTTCCATTAATAACAAAGCATACGAATGTTGTCGATCTTGTGTGATTAGGAGTGGCATGATTTGCTAGCCACTTCCACATTTGAAAAGCATTATCACCACAATTCCTTCTCTCAAGAGAATGTTTGTGTCCATCACCTGGTTAAGATCTCTGTATTCCAAAAAAAAAAAAGAGAGAAGACTACAACAATAGCTTCCAATGACATATTCATCAAAAATGCATCGGAGTTAACGAAGATAAGTAACAAATACAAACAAAAACTTTAAACAGAATTACCTTTTTTTGAAAGGATCAATTGATTTTGTTATAAATTCAAAATTGTTTTAATTTTTTTCTGTGACAAAAACTTTAGACTTTAGTCAAGGTTTTCAGTTTGTTAAATGAGGATGGCATGTTGATCGGTTACCTCTACGAGGCCATGGATAAGGTCAAAGTGGTCATTTTGTGTTTCTATGGTGGAAGCAAAAGGAAATAGAAAATCATTTGGCATATCATTTATCACAAATTGACAAACCAACTCCACTCTCCATTGGTCAATTCATGAATTGATAGGATGATGTCAAAAAATGAGATAAAAGACAATGTTCTTGATGAGTTGGAGGTCTACGAGTGTGCAAAGGGGAACCTCTATCCTTAAGCTACAACAATTCAAAGGAGGAAAAAACAAAGTTTAACAAATCCTTTAGTGTTTAGCTTAATATAAGAAGTAGAAACTCGAGACTTCAAAGTTCAAACAAGTTCTAAATTTTCTACTTGATTCTTATATTTATCTAGAAATTTTTTTTTGTAGATTTATGGTGGGATTATTATGGTGTTTGCACACCAAATCTTCAAAGGCTAACAATCCATGTTTTGTCCCAGTCTTGTAGTGCTTCTAGGTGTGAACACAATTGGAGCCTATTTGAGAGCATTCAAAAGAAAAAGAGAAACAAGTTGACCTAGAACCTCAATGATAGTCTTCATTCAGTACAACCTTCACCTTTGAACCAAAAAGGTGCAAGGTCTTTCTCATGATACTATAAACTTAGACAACGTCAATACTTTTGTTGATTGGATTCTTGAAAACCATAGCCATCGCTTACTCGGTAATAAAGATCTAGCCAATTTGGGGAGAGAAGTAGCAAAAGCAACAAAGTTGGATGCAATGTAGCAAAACGAAGACACTTTTGAGAGAACAATCAGCCAACATTTTGATACCAAAATTCCTTCTAGTTCGACGCCTGAAAAATTAAGTTACAATTGGAGAGGGAGCACGAAGCTATAGTGTTGAAGAGTGGTAGCTGCAGGAGCTATCTACTATACCTGTGATAATTATCTCTATTGAAATTGTCATCTTCCCAAGCATTTGGTCGCTGGCTGAAAGGCATTGATAAATCAGTTTGGCCATGTTATGGAGATTTTGTTCTTGTGTAACGTTGGTCATCAAAGAGCCAGGTGCATATGTGGTTTTTGATCATTGAAGAGTTTATTCTTGACTGGCTGTTTGATAATCAAAGAGCCAAGACATTGAAGGGTCAAGACAATGAAAGGTCAAGACAACGAAGGGGTCTTCACTTTGTAACGGCAAGATAATGAAGGGTCAAGGCAATTTTATATGTTCTTCACAAAGAATTCATATGGGATTGTTTCATATATTGATATCTTGTGTTTCTGAATATTGCTTCAGTTTTGAGCCTTGTGTTTGGGCATATTGTATTTCAGACTTCTGCTTATTTATCAATAATGTGATATATTTGTGGCTGGGTTTTTCTCCCTCAAGTTGGAGGGTTTTCCCAAGATAAATTGTTGTGTCTTAGTGTTCATTATTTTGTTTTTTCTGTTTATCTTCAATTCTGGTATGAAACATCAACATGGTCTCAAAGCAAGGAATTTGACAGGAGAGCAGATGGAAACTCGTTCTTCTAAGACATGGATTCGTGACGGAATTCACACTTGTGCCAAATGTGTGAAGTCTCTTATAGAACAAATCTGCAGATAAGTTAAAATTTGATACTATAATTGCAGCTAATTGGGGTTCAACATTTTTTATGGTATTTTCTATCATTTTTAATAAGGATGTATTTTATATACGGGAGCTGGTTGCCTGTGTACTTGTTTCAATTACAAATATAATAAAGTTCAGCCCCCCGGAGAAATAATAAAAATTCCCTTATGGTTTGAACTTATCGCATATATATGTCATTCTCCAGTCCATCCATAGCTGAGAAGTATTAATATTTTAATTTTGGCAAAATATCATGGGCCCAGGTCTAGTTTGATTTACTTGTTGACTGGAATAATACTTTGGCGAGGCGATTATATTCATATTACTGTGAGTTTTTAGTATATTGTTGAGAAAGAGATATTGTCGTGAATATTTCATCCTCCAGCCATTGACGTCTATAACTTATTGGAGCCAACTGATATAATCTTTGTGATAATCTCTATTGGCTGGTGATTATTGTTAGAGGTGAAGATTGGATAAATATTTGCCTGATAGAGTTTCTAATGTGGTTGCTATTGTTCGTGTCAAATATTTATTATTTATATAATTTTCTGTCATGACTATAGTCCAGAAGCGATTGATTGTAAAATCCTGCCTCTCCATTGGTCCCCGTGAGTGTGGCAAGTATGCAGAGATGTTTTAGTGCAAAAGAATTTGCAGTTGCATTTCCACACAGTCTTGTATTGCCTTGTTCAATTAATGGCCTCCAAGGAAGATGTATTTGTTGGTGATTGTGGAAAAGAGAAGCTTCAGTTTGTCTAGGTCCATTCACTTCCAACTTCCAAGAACCATTACATGTCTCTTAAGAGGTGCAGTTCAGGAAGATGTATTTGGGTTTGGGCGACTACTACATATTAGCATGAGGCTAGAGTGTGGTGCAAAGATTAATTTGGACACAAAGATTAATGCTGGACAACTCAGAACAGTTTTAACATGGAATTTGGAAGATGCTTTTGTTAATAACACTCATCCTAGGCACGCATGGTACCATTATTTTGTAAGCTGTTAATGTTGGTAGGTCACCAAGTGGAAGAGGATATAGTGTTGGGCATTACAAGTCAGGGGAAAGTGTGAGTTGGTTGTGGGATGCCACTTTCTTGGTGCGGTTCTACAATAAGTCTAATATTCTAACAATATCATTACCTGTTGGACATTCTCATAAATTCACTGCTGGAGCTGTTGTTTACTAGAGCTATGCACAGTGATGCGGTATCTGAAGAAGACACTACAATAGTGCTGAAGATGGAAGACAGATCTCATCAACAGAGGCATTGAATATTCATCCTGTGTGAGTTCTGGGCAAGAATTTACAAATTGTAGGGTTGTATTTGGATGTGTCTGCAATCTGTGGGTTCTTTCTTTGCATTGGGCAAAGCATGTCCAGTATATTGCCTGATTCGAGTGTGCAAATACTCTGCAGTGACTCTTCCTTCATATCAGGTTAGAGACTCAAACAGAGCTTGAGCAGCAGATGGAGAGTGTCAAGTCCTTTGCAGAGGATTAGCGAGCTCATGAAGCAATGTGGCTTCAAAAGCTCCTTGTTTGGTCAAACATTGGAGTCAACTATAATTTATTGTGATAATCTAAGCTGTGAGAATACTACCCTTGCTGAAAGAGAGTCTTTGTTAAGAGGAAGTCTCTGCTGAGAGGGAGTCTCAATATCAATTACTCTTATTATGTTCTATAATGTATTTTTCTCTGTGACGGAGAAATTTGAGGTGAAAGCCCTTGTAATGCATTTTTCTCTGAGATAGAGAAATTTGAGGTGAAAGCCCTTGTAATGCATTTTTCTTTGAAATGGAGAAATTTGAGGTGAAAGCCCTTGTAATGCATTTATCTCTGAGACTGAGAAATTTGAGGTGAAAGCCCTTATAATGCATTTTTCTCTGAGATGGAAAAATTTAAGGTGAGAGGCCTTGTTTGTCTCTGAGACGAAGGTATTGCTCCTTCCACTCATGGGAGGAGTCATAGTGGATGTCATGTTGAGAGACTCCATGACAACATCACATTGAGTGACTCCGTGATGAGAGCTTGTGTTTATATTTCACACATGGAAGTAGCCATGGTGAACATCACGTTAAGTGACTCCATGATGATATCACGTTGAGAGACTCCGTGATAAAAAAATTTGTTTCTCACAAATCGGTGAAGCCATTGTGAGTGTCATGTTGAGAAATTCCATGACTTGAGTATTTGAAAAGATATCTCCTTTGCTAAGAGGGACTGTTGAAGATTGGTAGCTGCAGGAGCTATCTGCTATGCCTGTAATAATTATCTCTACTGAAATTGTCATCTTCCCAAGCATTTGGTCGCTGGCTGAAAGGCATTGATAAATCAGTTTAGCCATGTTATGGAGATTTTGTTCTTGTTTAACGTTAGTCATCAAAGAGCCATATGCGTATGTGGTTGTTGATCATCGAAGAGTTTATTCTTGTGTGGCTGTTTGGTAATCAAAGAGTCAAGACATTGAAGAGTCAAGACAATGAAAGGTCAAGGCAACAAAGGGGTCTTCACTTTGTAATGGCAAGATAATGAAGGGTCAAGGCAATTTTCTATATTCTTCAGGAGGAATTCTTATGGGATTGATTCATATATTGATATCTTGTGTTTCTGAATATTGCTTCAGTTTTGAGCCTTGTGTTTGGGCATATTGTATTTCAGACTTCTACTTATTTATCAATAGGGTGATATATTTGTGGCTGGGTTTTCTCCCTCAAGTTGGAGGGTTTTCCCAGGATAAATTGTTGCGTCTTAGTGTTTATTATTTTGTTTTTACTGTTTATCTTCAATCCTGGTATGAAACATCAACATATAGATCATATTTGGTTGCTTTTTGACATGTCATCATATGTAAATTATAGTGCTGTTATACATTTATTATTTAATATTTTGTCATATTACAATGCATTGTTTGACTTTGAAGCTTTGAAATTTCAAATTTTGAGGTGGGGGTGATATGACATATGTAATGTCTGAATTATCACAAAATGATAAACAGATTAGACTTTTGTACTCTTTGAATGCAATAATTCTTTTTGAGTAATTATCAGTTCTTTTCTGCCAAGTCCATTGTCAGTCTTAAGTCTGCACCAAATCCTTGAACTACCCAGTCCACACTCTCAAACTCTGATAATTATCATATTTCAATGATCAATTCAATTGACAATTACATACTGTTAAGTTATAATTAGTGGATAAAAATATATTGTAATAAAGCTTGTAAATCATGCATGCAGACATAGTTAGGGTAGAGGCATAGTTAGTTTAATTCACTTATTTTCATGCAATTGTGTGTAAATAGCAAGAGTGGTTTTTTTGCACTTAGTTATGTCAAACAAAGGTAATTATCATGCCTACATATTGTTAGAATTGCTATTCATCAAGCATTTAGTCTTATTGGTATTCTAAATTTATTATCCACTCAATGACATTTATTATGCATATCATGCTTATAAATGTTCATTGAGGTATCTTGTTATACATGCTAAGGGTTATATTACTTCAACAAATCTACATGCTCTGTATTGCACGTGAGATTGAAGTTGTAGCTTATGACTTTGTGTCAATTTTTTGTACATTTAACCATGGCACTTGTGTTAATATGTTAGCCTAGTCAACTTCATGTGTGCTTACCCAATTCAGTCTTCGTTTTTAAGCATGTAGACATAGAATTTTCTTTTACTTAAAAAACATAAAATCCTTTGCCTAGTGTGGAAAGAATATCTTAGCTTTTAACCTTAAGCAAAACTAAAATAAAAAAAACATAAGTTTACATTTTATATGGCATGAATATGAATCACCACAAATATCATTGTAAAGATTGTAAATTGCAAATACATATTGTCCAATTTTAGGTTAGTTTTCAGTTTACAGGAAGCTTTCCCTAGCAGTCCTACCACACATAATACAACTAGTTATATTATTATAAAGCTCATATTTTTAGAAGTTGTGGTCCTGGGTCCATGTCAATGTTACACTTTATGATGTAAAGAATCACATATGCAACACAGGGCATACATCATAGAATGTTATGTCCTCAATTGGAAATTACCCAAATTTCCCATTTTTTCTTGGAATCATTTTGCCAAACAATTATAGAACAGAAGTTTGGTATGAAAATCAGACCGGGAATACATTATAAATTTAACCTTCAGCAGTCTGACTGTTATTTGCACTAATTCATGAATACAGTAAACTCAGACTGACAGTGGAAAGCCCAACTCGAGAGTCCCAATTGATGACAGAAGTAAATACATTTTCTGACCTTGTAGATTCTAGAGTCTGAAAGTAATCTGCGGGGTAGTCATTCCTATGTGATGCAGGAATCCCAGTGGTGGTGAACTTCCAATGGGAGCACTGGATATACATAGTTATATATTATTGTTTCTATGGCACAATAGTCTTGGTTATTGTTGGTGAGATGTACATTCACCTTAAGATAGTGTGGCGCATCTTCTCCTTAGCTATCAATTCATCTTGATGAGTTATCGATGAATTGAGAAATCAATGCCTTAGTGCTTCCAACTCCCATAATCTCATTTGCCACTATATGAAGCTTTGATACTCTTTAGCAATAAAAGTCCTTTCCTCTATTATCAGAGAATGCCTCCATAGTTATACTTCTGATCATATGCATACTTCGACGATATTAATCGCAGGATACGGTGTTTCCCCCAACTATTGCAGAACCCACTAATATTTAATCATTGGTATGGATAAACATAAATCGCTACTTCAGATATTAATAGTGATTCTCTTATTATTTCCCTGATTGCCCATATTGATTATATATTGACTTCTTTAATCGATGATGCTTCCTGAATGAGTTCTTTAAATCCCAATATTTATGTAGGTCACTGATGATGGTATTCGTGGACGGTATATTGTTTGTCCCTCCTTTCCCTTGCATTGGAGTTTTTTCTTCCTTCCCGATTGATGATGCCATTATTATAGTCTTAATTGCTGACCGGATTCAAGTCTTTACTGCTGACTGGACCAGGGAAGATGCTAATTTGATGATGGGAATTCATCTGCTAATACGTATGTTTGGACTGATTAAAAACTCCCAATAGCCAACCCCAATTCTCTTCTTTTTTTTCCCAAATAAGTTTATATCGTATTCTCGTTTGAAATATTGTTTGTGATGACCGGAATCTGAAGAGCACACAAGCAATACTCAGAGGGGGGGTGAATCAGTATTGCAGAAATGAACCTTTTTAAAACTTAACAACACATAAAACATAAAATGAACAACCTCAAAGATAAATACACCAGGTTTCTCATGGAAAACCCTTTCGGGTTAAAAACCGCGGCATATAAAGCTTTTTTTACCAAATAATGGGCACCAACCCAGTTTACAAGAGTGAGCTCCAATTCACATTGACTGAAGCACCAACTCCAGTTACTAAGGCACCAACCTCAATTGGTTGAAAACCAAATGTATTTCAAAAGAAATAAATCACCATACCCTTCAGCACCCTCACTGTATTCTCAGAAGAATGTCTTTATATATTCAAATCTGCTATCACCTGTATCCCTTTTTCACTCCAGTCTCCAAAACTCAATACCCTCATTCTTCAAATACATGCAGCTCAAAAAAAAAAACTGCTTAGCTACAGGAGGTAATGAACACTCAGCCTCAGAGAATCATACCCAGCCACAGCTCGCATCAAGAAAAAAACTATAAGTCTCTCAATCTTTTTAAATATGACACTCAATACTTGTGATAAAAGAAAATCCCAGCTTCGGTTACAATTTTGTCTTTTTATGTACTCAGAATACATGTCGTGAGTATTAAGGCTGGGTCACCGTTACTTTTATATGTGGCCTGGTATCAACAAATATAAAAAAAATCCTCTATTATTGATAAAAACCTCCAGGCACATATCAGACAAAACTGACATGCTGAGCCTGCAGAAACATTTTCTAAAAACACTCAAAATAGCTCATGATATTCCTAATTTCTGTTTGCTGAAAAGTCAAACAACCACCTTCAGGTAATAATCAAACCATATTCATAGTTATCAAATTTGAACTCCACGATTCTGGAAAAATCTCCAACAGCCACATTATATCCATGCATTAAAAAAAAAACCTTTTATTTGGCGGACGTTACCATTCTCCTTATTTGGTATTTAATCATTTTGCTTTGACCCACAAAAGCCCAGAAATAGTGGATCAATACAAACAAAAAGAATAATTTCACTGACAAAAGCAGAATATCAATAATCTTGACAGCTGGTCTATCTCAAAGCAGAAGAAGACAAATTAATCAATACTATCCCCAAAATTAGATTGCTGTCATATTTGAGCACTCAACTGATGATGTAGCCTATAATCTAACATGGCAACTGGTGTAACAAATGACACAGTGACAAGCAAGCACACACATTGCTTAAGCAGATACTAAACCAGCTGAAGTAGGTAGATACACAGCTCAAGTACCTTAAGCACCTCAAGCACGTCAAGCTCCAAAAATAACATCAATGACAAAATGGCTAACTGAATCAATTCTTGTATCTGATTGGAGGGGCTTTTGCTGACTAGATGTTATCAGGTTAATGTTGTTCGATGCCTCCCAGTATTTTCAGGTCGAATTCAGGCCTGGTATGCAGTGTCTCCACGAATTGCCTAAATCACCAATAGATATCCATGGGGGAGGCAGTAGCGACCCATCCTTTCAATGCTAGATATATTTTCCTATTATATTTTGTACTAAATACGTTAGAATATATATGTTTTTTTATTAATGTTTGAATTAATTATATATTATATCAATTATATCTTATATCATATTATTGTATAATGATATGTTATATTATATCATTATATTAATAATAGATTTATTATTAATCTATCTATTTACATTTGAATTATTATTATTTATTATTATTTATATGTTATATTATTATTTGATATATTATCTTGATATATATTCTAGTTATTATTATTTATTATTTATTTTGTAAATATATTATTATCATTATATTGTATGAAAATATTCTATCTTCATATTTTAATATTATTATTTAACTATTAAAATCTTATTATTTCATAATTATTTATTATTAATTCCTATTTCAATATGGGAACATTACATAGAAGAAGAGTAATTCAGGCTTCAAGCCTTCCATTGTTATATGCAAATGATCTTCCCATATTACATATCAATCTATTATCAATATCAATACACTTAACTATTTTGTAGAGATATTTTCTCCATCTTTTTGAGTTTGTAAGTGAAATCTATTGCTTTCGAGTGTATAAGTGCATTCCCCACCTCTTTTCCCCAAAACACAAACAACAAATTAAGAACATCAACCAGAAATTAAAATATAATTTCCTAATGGAAAAGCATTTGTGTACCATGCGCCTATGAAACTTGATTAGGTTGCGGGATCGTGAGTTTAATTATTAAAAACAGAACTTAGACATTTATTTTGGTGTTTAAAAAGAACCACAATCCAATCTCGAATGCATAAAGTTAATCAAACAAATCTGCATTTTGCTATGTTTTAGTAATGTGCGTTTTCGGAGGTCTTCGGAGCATTTCTGGGCATATGGCTCTTTAAAAATTTATTCCACTTGATCATTGCAAGGCAACCCAACCCCATGAAAGAACCAAAGTATACCACTATTTATTAAATACTAAGATACCGATGCGTGCCCTGGCCCCCTGGAGGCGGAAGCGGGTGCCTGTGGAGGCGGATCCGGGGGCGGATGCCTTGTGGGTGCCACTCGAAAGCTACCACAAGCATCCGGATGCGAGTGGATGCTTTCCATAGGCATCCACTCGTATCTAGATGCCTTTGGTGGCTTCCAGGTGGCACCCACAAGGCATCTAGGCGCTTTCAGACGCATCCATGGGAATATGCCCAGAAAAACAAAAATATGAACATTTTTGCCACTTAAGTTTTTATAAAGACGTGCTAATAACAATTTTTTAACCTATTTTTTTCTCCTAAACCCTAAAACGGCCCTAAAAGAGGTCATTCAACCATTCTTCATCTCATTTTGTTTGCAGCTAGACTCTCTTCTCATTTGGTCTCCATTTTTGCATTTTGAAGGCAAAGTGATTATTTTTTAAGAGGATCGTTTGCAGGGCAAGAGATAGCTTCCACAAAGAAGTTTTAAGCAATTAAGGTAAGCGTTTGATCCCATTCTCAAGTCCTTCAATGATTTTTTTTGAGATTTTGATGAATTTTTTAAAAAATTCAAGTTTGTGAAGAAATTTTTGAAGTTTTTTTCATTTTTTTTTTAAAGGAAATAAAGAAACAAATTTAGCTGTCTATTTTAGTAGTTTTGCATCATTTTTTTGCACTTATGATCATAGTTTTTTTTCTAATTTAGAATTATTTAATTTTTTATTATAGCAAGAAATTAGATTGTATTGTGCAAGAATGGCCACCACTGGTAGTCAAAGTTTAGTGGGAGGGCAAGGAGTCGATAATTTTAATATTGATGTAGGATCTCCTTTATGGAGACATACCACAAGAGTATCACAGGTTCAGGAGGTAGCTCATATCTTTGGAAGTGTAATTATTGTCAAAGTAACAAAGGCAAACCATTCAATAGCTCATATTCCCGGGTCAAACTTCATTTTATGGGCTCTACTGGTAAAGGATTTGCAATGTGCAAAGGCACAAGTGGGAAGGGAATGTCTAATGCACAAATAGCTTCATTTGTAAAAGAACAAGAAGCTGTTGATAATTTGGTTAAAAGATCAAAAAAAAGTTTTTATCAACCTCCATCCAGAAAGAACAAAATGCAATTACCCAGTGAACCAATTGTATCCTCCAAACATCCATTCTTGCAAGTACTTGTACCGAGAGAGGTAGAGGAAAAAGTAGAAATTACCGCCCGAAAAAGAGGCTCATTGGACACCGCATTTAAAATGGAGGCAAGAGAGCTTGCTAATGAAGCCATTGCATGTTGCCTCTATGCCAATGGTCTTCTTTTCAACTTGGTAAGATCACCATATTAGAAGGAAATGATGCAAGCCATCAATAAAGCCCCAACTGATTACGTAAGTCCTGGGTTTGAAAAGGTGTGTACCACTCTATTGCAAAAAGAGAGGACTTCTATAGAGAGAGCTCTTCAACCAATTAAAAATTCTTGAAAAACTTCGGGTATAACTATTGTGTCTAATGGATGGAAAGATACAAAAAATCGGCCATTGATTAATGTGATTGCAATGTCCCCCAAAGGGGCAATGTTTTTGAGGGTTGTTGATTGTGAAGGGTAGGTGAAGGATTCACAGTTCATTTCTAGAATTCTCATGAGGCCATAGAGATGGTGGGTAGTGAAAATGTGGTCCAAGTGGTTACAGACAATGCCAAAAATTTTAGGGGTGCAGGGGCTTTGATTGAGGGTTGGTATGACCATATTTTTTGGACACCATGCACTATACACTCCCTTAACTTGATCATGCAACAAATTGGCACTCAAATAAATTGGGTGAAGCAAATTTACCAAGAGGGGGAGGAGATACAAATGTTTGTGACGAACCACCACATGTCACAATCCATACTTAGATCATTCTACAACTTGGAGCTGCTAAAGGTAAATTGTAATTAGTAAATTTCATTTGTTCATTTAATTTGAATAAATTTTATGTTCATGTTCAATTATCAAATTGTATATAACTTTGTTTTTGCTTAATATTTATTGACATATTGTTAACTTGCTTAGGTTGCTAAAACCCATTTTGCATCTCATACTATTGTTATGAGACGACTTGTCAAGGTGCAAGCAGCATTAAGCCAAATGGTTATTTCTAACCAATGAGGTATATGGAAGGTGTCAAATTTAGAAAGAGCCCCAAAGGTCAAGGCTTTGGTCTTGGATGACAGTTCGTGAGCTCGTGTGCAATTTGTATTGGATTTCACCGAGCCTATCATGACTATGCTCCGCTTTGCCAATACAGATACACCTTGCTTGGGGGATGTGTATGATGGCATGGACACCATGGTTGAAGAATGGCCCCACAACAGCATACAACAACATGAGAATGACCCCACAGAATGTGAAGCCTTATGCAATAAGGTGGAAGCAATCATTCATCAACGTTGGGAGAAGATGACTACCCCATTGCACCTCCTTGCATATGTCTTATCTCTGAGGTACTATAGTGAGAAAGTACTTGGTATGCCAAATAGAGTTGCACCATATGTGGATGAAGAAGTTGCTAATGGGTGCTACAAAGCTTTTACAAGACTCTTCCCAGATGATTAAATGCACAACACAATGAGGCTAGAATTTGGTTTATTTGCTTTGGGTTTTAAAATGTCTCCATTTGCAATAAAGGACTAATATAAAATGGGAGCTATCACATGGTGGTACATGTATGGTCAACCATACAAGCATCTATAGGGTCTTGCAGTCAAGATCCTCTCACAAGTTTTTTTTTTTTGTTTACCACTTATATTCTACAATTTAGTGTTTAACATTCTTTAATTTGTTTTTCATTTGTATGTTTAATTTTGTGAACACTATCCAGGCTGCAAGTTCTTTTGCTGCTGAACGGAATTGGAGTACATACTCCTGTATCCATTCAGTGAAACGCAACCGGTTGGGCTCAAAGAAAGCTGAGAACTTGGTTTACATTCATACCAACTTGCATCTTTTGTCACGTAATGAGAATGAATGCAAGGGTCAACCAAGCTTTGGGATGCAGCCCCTGAGTGTGCAAACTTGGATGCAACGCTGCATGATCTTACTACAATCACAAATGATGGTGTTGATGTTTGTAGCTTGGATTAGATAAAAATACAGAAAATATTAATATTATGAAGATAGATCAAGTGCTGATATATATTTATGTATATATATTAATATATATATAATAATAATAGTGAGCATTATTATTATTATATATTTATTCATATATACACATATATTCACATATTTATCCTTATTATGAAATTCTGATCTTTCTTCATGATAATAATATTCTGATCAATAAACATCACATATAAAATCCTGCATATTATTCATGCCTTTATGAAAAACCCAATATGCTCATTATATCCGAACACAGTCATAACAGTCGATGATATTATAACCTCCCAATAACTAATAGTATTATGAGTAGTTACCAATCGGCACTACTAAGATCTTAACAAGCATCGATTATGATTGAAGCTATTACTAAGACAGATCGGTACCATTTGATCGGGCACTGCATATTCGTGACTGCTCATATGATTTAAGTTGCATCGGTTGGAGACATGACATTATAGGGTCATGTCCCCTCGAGGAGACATGACTCTATAGTGACATGGCTCCAACCCATATAAGGGTATTTGCTGATTGATGAAAGGTAAGTATATACAACATTAAATGCAAGTCTTCTCTCATCAATCAGAAAATATTCAGAGATAATTTCCATCAGCATTTTTCTTGTGATAATTTCATATACATATAGTGCTGATATATTTGTGATATTAATTTTGAAATTGCATAGTCCTTCATTGCTGCATACTTGAAAAGAAAAGGCATTCATTAGTAAACATAGAAAAATAAAATTGCATTCATTTTAAATTGTTATATATCTAATAACTTTAACAGATGGTGATGATACTATGACACATGGTGCATCTAGCACAAGTGGAACCATTCTTGGTTCAAATGATCTTGAACTTGCAGCAGTTGGAGATGATGAGAATGTGGATTTTCATGAGAATCCTTATGATTCTGAATCTGATTGGTGAATCTTGAGTCTTGACTCTTGATTGATGAACATTGAAATTTGAATCATGAACTAAGTTTTGATTTTTTATTTCAAATTGCATTGGAATCTTGAATTTGAATCATGAACTAAGTTTTGATTTTGTAGTTCAAATTGCATTGGAATCTTGAACATGAGTAATTAGTTATTGAACTTCTTTCAATTTGAATATTTTTGTCTATGAAGTTTTAAGTTGAACTATCGAATATGAAATATCTTGAATCTTGATCAATGGTGAAGTATCATTATTTTGATTCATACTATCAAATGATTTATTTTTGTATATTTCTTGTACTTCTTTGCATATATATATATATATTTTATATATATACACATCCAAACGCATCCGCATCCCCTAAAAAAAAATTTCATGCATCCGCGCGCCCGAATCTCACATCCGCATCCGAATCCGCACCCGAATCGGTAAATTAGATTAAATACCATTTTTTCTTGCAGGTTGTTTACACTATGTCATGGACATTTGGATAGCTTTAATAAGCCCTGGACTGCTTACAAGGCAACTCCTTTTTATTTAATTCTCTTGATGTTTTCTTCAAACAATTAGTCCACTTAATCCTTGAATTTTTCTTTCATACAGGTATTAATCTGTTTTATTGCACCCCGAATTTTTAAGCCTTTGACCCTTCCATACCACCTGCAAAGTCTAATCTTACAGCAATTTTTTTCTGGCTATGTTTCCATCAGTGATCACACACTATAAGGGCAAGTGACAAATTACAGCAACTTGAGGAAACAATTTTCTGAACTTGGTTACAGCTAGAAAGCTACCACAAACAAGCGCTCCACAGATTTTGCCAATGTTTCAATACCACAAAATTGTTTTAAAAGGTTATAAAGCAAAAAGAAATACATGTGTAATGATGCAGTATTGTATTTTAACAAGTCTTAATAATCCCACAAAATTTCGAGAAATGACAAGCAGATCCACTGTATCCATGAATAATACATAAATCTCAATTGACAGAAATAAGAATGATAAAATTTGATGTATGCAATACAGAACAAACGTAACATCAGATGCGGAGTATACTGCTGTACACGTAATACTTCATATATTCTGATAATATAAAGTAACAAAAGAATTATTGCATAGAAAATGAATAGACCAGCATTGTATCAAACAGTTTATTGTATCAAAGAGATCCATATTGTTGCAGGAATTGTGCAACAGATCAGCCTTACCTTAAATAGCAACACCCATTTCTTTCTTGGGCTAGGCCAAAGCTCACAAATAAGGCCTGAATACAATGAATAAAGCCAAAAATTCAGCTTCAGGACAACCTCCATTAAATAAAGAATAACAAGCTCACTGGTTTACTGTGTAAGAAACGAAGCTCCAAGAATACCTTTGCATGGCCTATGTGAAGATATCCATTTGGTTCTGGAGGAAAGCGCGCATATACTTTACCACCTGTTGCTTTTAAATGCTTTTCAAGCTTCTCTTTTGAGTTGTGAGGCCTCCAAATAGACCCATCGCTAAAGAATATTTCTGTATGTACCTGGTAACAGACATTTAGAACCATAATCAAAATATTCCAAATCAGCAGCACACCAAATAAAGTCAGGTAATTATGCTATTAATGCAAGCTCTAAACCACACCAGTAACAGCTTCCAAAAACCTTGAGACTCTTCCAAACTTATAAGCTTTAACGTAGAAAACTCAGTGCAAATAATGTGAATTGCACCTGAAAAAAAATGATGAAATATGCATTTTGGAAAACTATATCACAACAGGTCTTAGGGAAAAAAATATTATAAATGATACTTGATTTTGAGCTGACAACAAAATTATATCTGGTATACTTGAGTTTGTTGTTAGCTTAAATTGTGTACCTTAGACTAGGATGATCATAGATCATACCTGCCTCAAGAATAGCAATAAATAACATATACAGTTCTCAAGAGGGCCTGTAGTGAACCTAATTACCCCTTTGTGAATAGACACTTTGTAAAGGTATGAAAAACTACATTTCAACTTGTATCGCACCTTAAGTTTAAGCCCTTGTTTTGTTCATTTTAGTGTTTTTAACTTTTCATGTTTCTAGCTTTAAAACTAGGCACTTTAAAGCTTCTACTCTTGAAGTGTTTGATTTTAACCAGATTTAAGTTTGAACCCTGTTGCCCTAATTTGGTCGCTCATAGGCATTATAATTAATATAACTACTTTCTTCTTTCTACTTATACGTGTGGTATAACTTGCATACCAACCAAGTATAAACTTATGAAATTTAAATATAAATTTATATATCATTTAAGTAACTTTTAAAAAGCTTACAGATATTTATTTATGTATTCAGTATATCTTGCATACCAACCAAGTATAAACATAGGAAATTTAGATATGAATTTATATATCATTTAAATTAGCATACCTATCTTTATTAAAAAATATATGAAGAGGAAGCCAAGAGATATCTTGTTATATTAAAAAAATCGTATTACCAAATATAAAAGAAATTAATAAATACTACACTATCTAACACCGAATATAACAATGAAAATTAAAATATTAAAATATTATAATATATTAATAAAATAAAATAACTTCTTATAAACAAAATAGATATGAACGTAACTAAAATATCTATACGAATTGTATTTATTTTTTATTATTGTTGTTGAACTATTGAAAAAAAAGTTTATATAAAATAAATGAAAAAAGAACTTTTATTTTTATTTTATGATTTCAATATGAATGTAAAGAAAAAATAATGTTATTACACAATGCCATTATGGTCTCATGGGATGAAATAATTGCAGAAGATGCACAAAATTGAAAGTGTGATACCCAAGATTACAGAATGTAAATCCATCCATTTACCTTAATAGATCCATTAATTACTTTGAAATCTAGCTTTGTTTTTTTCTGACAGTTCTGGAAAAAATATGAAATCACGAGTACCGATCTCAAAGTCATGAGCGACACGGAGGCAGAATGATTATACTGTGGGATTTTCTGTCATTCACTGCTAAAAGTTTCCAAAAACAATATGCTGATTTGAATCCCTGGCTGGAGTGAAAAAGGAGAAACAATCTCCCTTAAAAATTCACAGGAGTTTCAGAAAAAATATACTTGAAAATAGACTGCAAGAGATCTTAAGATAAAATGAAAACTAATGGATAGGTACATCACAGTGGCTAATCTCTTGATCAATCTGATGTCTGATAGAAAAATTTAGCTTAAATACCTTAAAGAAATTTTATGAAACACAATATTGTACGATCTTCTGGAATTAATTGTAGAACATGTTCTGTTTTAATTTTCAAATCAAGTAATGAGAAAAAATTACAGCAAAAAGCTGCTGTTTACTCTCAAATTGATAATCTTAAATGTCCAATGTATATTGAACTGTGTGCGCTCGATACCGAAATCCCTATCCTTGGTAAGGGCTTCGATAAAGCAAAAGCTTAAAAAGAGAATAAAATTTTCAAAAAGGAACGACCACTCAACGCCTTTTATGCATTTGTAACAAAAATTCCATCATGTCTGTAGAAAAAAATAATGGCTTCCATCGCAAAGCTTCGCCGTTGGATCATACCATCTGCACCGATGAAATCTCTGATGCTTAAACGAATTTACATTTCTCGGATTTTTTAAAGAAAGATGTGTTTGTGTTTAATATTTATAGATCTGCTTACAACATTAATACAAAAACTTCCTTTCAGCTTTGATTTTCACACTAGAAATCTCTCTGCAACTTGATAACAGAAAGCTGAAGACACAGATAAATATATCCACCAACAAATGTTCAACTAAAATTAAATCTCAAAAACAGCCAGAAATCTCAAGCTTTCTATAAAGTTTCATAAATTTATGGTAACATCTAGAACCCTTAATCAGCTAAATCTCTGCCAATTGATAACAGAAAGCTGAAGAAACAGATAAATATATCCACCACCAAATGTTCAACTAAAACAGAATTTCAAAAACAGCCAGAAATCTCAAGCTTTCTTAAAGTTTCATGAATTTATGGTAACATCTACAACCCTAAATCAGCTAAACCAACTACTATTTACATAAATAACTAATTTTCTGTAAAGGAAAAGCACTGCAATGATTAACTTTCACAGATAAACAAAAGGTGGAATAAACAACGAACGAATTTAGAGCCCCTCCCTGGTATTGACAATAGCGGCAGACCATGTGGAAGGGCACAACACAGAAACTTTCAATCAAAGAACACAGAATCAATCCAAACAAAAACTAAAAATAGATATCTGAGAGTAGACTGAGACTATTTCAATAAATGCAGATCCATCTATAATTGTTCAGACTCTTCTTTAAACCAAACGGCCATGTCTTCTTAAAATGGCAGCATGTCACTTCATTGCAAACTGATCCGTTACGTTCACAATATAGCTTTTCTTTATGAGCTGCATATTAACTTAAAATTTGTATATGTTATGATAATGGAAACCATTAGAATTATTATCAGTTACATCTGTAATCTTTACTACTCTGCCAATTCAGTTCAGACAGTAAAATGAACGTCAATTTTATTCAAAAACGCCAAATGTTTACAAACAATTTTGCTGCCACTATAGGAACGATCCCACACACATATCGTAAACAAATAGATGTTACAAAATGAGTCTCAGCACATATACACTTAGTGTGATTATTCCAGAACTCACAGCACACTGAAATATATATAATATCTGCAGATACATTGAGACTCATGTATCCTCAGAGCAGGATAAGCACACAACTCGATACCGTAATATATTGAACACTCACACACTGAAAACATAACTCCGCAACACAAGAATATTAAAGCTGATGTCGCTGCTAAAGACAGAGAAGATAACACAAAATTCCCGTCCAGAATAAGTCGTGACCATACCAAGAAAAACATGTCTGTTACGTGAATGCCAAATAATATATATCATTGGATGGAGAATGATCCCGATCACCTTTTGTAGAGACACAAACTGACCAAAGATGAAAGGTTGCCCATAGTCACCAAGCGGCGGACATTACCAAGGACATCTGGCATCGCTATAATGAGACCGACAACCTCATAAGAAGGAACGTTGCCTTACATTAATGAATAACTGCCTCGTCAACAAGTTTACGGTGCCATGTCACCATGTGAAAGACAACTCCAACCGAGCACACTAAATGATAACGCTTGCACATTTAAGTCTCAGCGGTGATGCTCTCTCGCAGCTACTGCTTCCAACATTAACAGGGAGAAGGTTTCATTTGAGAAGGACATCCAAGGGAGATCAATTTGGAAAATAATTATTATTCTCAAAGGCAGCAATGGAAAATGGCAACTGAATTCTTATGAAAGGTGATGACTCTTTCACCAATAAGTGTGAAGGAGAGATCATTCCAAGCATCCAATGTTCACTTATCAATCATCACTCGTGCATCCATCAAGCAACCATCAATTATCAAATTAAGCAAACAATAAATCAGCAAACCATCACTCTATCAAATCAAAATTCATTCAATCATCATTCACCAATATATTAAACTAGCATTCATTGCATCATCACTCACCAATCATATAAGTCAGCAATCAATCATCACCCACCAATACCTCAAATCATCCAATCAAAGGTACTGTAATGTCCCCTGTTAGGAAGCTGCCCATTTCCAATGATTAACATACATCACTATGCCATTAAATCAGATTAATTAAGAAACAATGAAAGATGCATAATACATTTGACAGTTAACATACTCAAGCCCCATATTCCGTACTTCTCCCCTAATCATCAACCCTAAGAAGGATGGGGAATTACTTGTCCTTAGGGCACTTCGAAACCAATCTACATGTAAGCGCCCTCAAGGTTTCTAGAACAAATATTCATACCCATCTTGGGACTTATCCCTCAAGGTTTCCGTGATACATATCCTTACCCCATCTTGGGATTCCCCTACCTTGTGAGACTTTACTCCATCTTTCCCTGACAAAACCAGCCTATCCTCTTAACGATATTAGCGAGTGATTCAAGGAATGGGCTAAGAGTGTACTAACTACAAATGTATGATGAGTAAGTATAAATGTGTATGTATAAATAAATTACAGCATAACTGATATATGTGTGTGTGTGTAAATAAATTACAGCATAACTGATATATATATATACATATATATATATATATATATATATATATATATATATACACCGCCCTGGGGGACGGGGGGACAAGTTTCCGAGATGGGGGGACAAAGGGGCCTCAATTTGGGGACGGCGGGGGGGGGTGTATATAGTATATACTATACATGTGGTACTTAAAATGGTAGTTATGAAAAGATGTATAACAATATAAGAGTCTTAAGACATAAAGATGTAAAGTTAAACAATAAAATCATTGAACATTGCATTGTTAATATATTAAATCATTGAACATTTAATATTGCATAATACATTGAACATTGAACATTGCATTGGACATTGAAGGTTGAACATTAAAGTTAAACAATAAATTTTAAATACTCCAATCAGCAAATGGAAGAGTTCTATTATATAAATAATAAATATCAAAAGTATGAGTATCTAACTCATCATAAAGATGATTACTGTATTACATTGAGTAGCATATATCAAAACAAGTACAAACAACAAAATCAAAATGCCAAGGAGGCCTCTAATCATCCATCTCGGGGTCGGCAAACTCATCATCATCGAAGCTATCTCCAAGGTTAAGAGCCACTAAAGGAACATTGACCAGCCCTGCATCTGAAGCATCCTCATCCTCATCAATCTGTGATGGCTCCTCTGGCTCTACATCCCATCGTGTTGTCGGGCTCTCCTTGTACATGTGTCTTGCGATCAGTGATACGCAAGACACTATGTACAGCCACTA
Source organism: Chamaecyparis obtusa (assembly GCA_027943335.1). Lineage (NCBI taxonomy): Eukaryota > Viridiplantae > Streptophyta > Pinopsida > Cupressales > Cupressaceae > Chamaecyparis > Chamaecyparis obtusa. The sequence continues at coordinate 522,247 of BSBK01000745.1, read as the reverse complement.
ACTTCTCCACTCTCTAAGAGGTAAGTCTGTTCCTCTTAAGAGAGTGGATGAAGCTATACATAGACCAGTTCCTCTCAGAAGCTGAAGAACTAGATACCTGAGATTATCAAATTTCAATCGAATGACTAGTGTGAGAAATTGAGAATTTAGAAAAGTTGAATCAAAAGTTAAATCTTTAAAAGTTAAAATATTTATTGAGTTGAAGAAATAGAAACCTGAGACAACAAACGAATGGCTAGTGTGGTAGTTGTTGATTTCGGTCCATGGCAATTCCACCACAAAATCGGATCCACTTGTGCCATAGTTTTTATGTCTGCCTTTGTTGCAGTTGCATAACCCCTAAGAGTAGTAAATCTGGTCCACTCAGTGCGAACCATCCCAGCAGTCTCTGCATCATACATCCTATCAATGCACTTGAAGAACCCTTCCTTCACCTGAAAAAATTAAAAATTTTAAAATTCAAATTATTGGCAAATGAAATAGAATTCTGAATTATTAATAAGACATAAAGATGATTACAATGAGTAGCATCAAGCATGATATGAATTTTCAATTACCTCATCATCCTAGGCATGTACCACTTCGGATTCAATGCATAAGCAACCATGTGTAAGGGAGTGTTTAGGTTATCCCATCTCCGCTGAATAATAGGCCGAATGTGGTCATTGTAGAAGGCTAAAGTGGGGTCCTTCTCTCGCACAATTGCCCTCATCTGGCCAAGCATAGAATCAATGCACTCATACATCTCTCCAACGCTAGGTGCATCCCCATCCCCATATTTGATGACTTGAAAAATTGGATGGATGATAGAGACTGTATTTTGCATCACTCCAAAATACATCAGTCTTCACTATCTCCTTCACTCTCCGCCCCTATTCTGTCCTGGATCCATCCCACCAATTCCACTTATTTGTCATAACCATGAGTTGCAGTGGCTCTTGCAACTCAAGCATTCTCTCCAAAAGAATGAAATAAGATGCGTATCTAGTCTCAACTGGTTTCAAGAATTCCTTTGCGAAGCTCCTGAAGAGTGCATGTGAAGTGTGGTGGTTGCAGATATACATCTGCACATCTCTAGCATCGCTGACCACCCCCTTAATCCAGTCAATCTTACCCATGTCCTTGAGTGCATTGTTCATGGCATGCACACAACATGGAGTCCACCATATATGTCTATAGGCTGCCTCAATAAGCCTCCCTACAACTTTGCACACAGGTGTTGCATCTGTCACTACTTGGACCACATTTTGTGGCCCAATCTCCTCAATAGCTGCCCAAAGGATGTCAAACTGAAAATCAACATCCTTTCGATGCCCTGAACAATCAGATGCTTTAAGAAAGAATGGGCCCTCTGTGCATGTAACTATGATATTGATGAGTGGACGGTTCCTAATTTTTGTCCACCCATCCATGATAATGTTGCATCCAGACTCCTCCCAAACTGCCCTCATGCTCTCCATTACTGTACCGATCTTGGCATACTCTTTATCCAAGACTGTGGTCCTCAATTTGTGCTCACCTGGTGGCACAAATGATGGTCCTCCCCCCCTCACCACCAACTGCATCATCTCCTTATAATAAGGAGATCGAGCTACATGAAGTGGTATGCCATTGGAAAAATAGAATCTCCCAATGGCATCCTCTATCTCCTCTTTCATGTGCGCATTAAACAAATCTTCTATGGGGTTACTTTCAAGTGTCACCTTTCGTTTCCCCTCGCTCGGTTGTGCTTCAGCCATAGCACTATAAGTGGAAGAAGGTCCCGAGGCTGTCCCTCCCAATGATGTTGCTCTCTGCTGCGATCTAGGAGTGTGAATATGTGGCTGCCCCTGTATATGCTGCTCATGAGCCTGCTAAATACTCTGAATTTGTTGCCTACCAAATAAAGTAGTAGGCATTGAAATTCCCAATTCATCTGGAACACCCCATAGCTTGTTGAATTCAATTCTATAATGCAAATTTTTAGGCAATTCCAAAAACTTACATGGTCCCACACCTTTGCCTGTCCAAAAAAGGAAGTGTGCATTCACTCTAGTGATGCTACCAAACCATTTTGTACTACAAATGTTGCATTTCCACTTCCTTGTGCCACCTGATTGTGTTAGGGTTGTTATCCTCATTGCAAACTGTCTAAGAGGAGATTTAGGATCATACGCACCCCTAGCCCACCTTGCCAAAAGTGTGGAGGGGCAATCAATAGATGGTGGACCAGGTGGCCAACTATTAGTGGACTCAGTTTTCTCATCCCCCTCATTGGTGTCATGATCATCACCATGCTTAGGTTCGTAATCTGAATGACTATCAGTGCTACTATGAGAATGAGTTTCCAATTCCACCTCATCATCGTGTGTTTCATTATCATAATTGTGGGAGCTCATTTTGACACTGCATTTCACCAAATGAAAAAAAAATCAATAAATACATGGTTTCAGACTTGCAAGTTTCAGCCTATGCCCTACATAAAATTTTTAAATTAATTTATTAAACAATAACAATTTCAATTTCTAGAAATGAAATGAAATAACTAAAACTTAAAAGAAATTTAAGAAAATGAAACAACAAGAAATGTAAAACTTAAAACAATGAACATTCATATGAAAATGAGAAAAAAAAAATCAGTTACAAACCCTACCTTTTTCTTGAGAAATCTCTTCAACAAGGTGAAGAATCTTCTTCCTCCTCTTCTTCTTGCTCCTTCTCACTCCTCTTTGACTTGCAATCAATCTTTTCACTCTTACAATCAACCTTTTTTTAGCTATTCATCTTCTTCTTGTTGCTGTTGCAAACACATAAAAATGAAAAACTCAATAGAAATGAATCTTCAAAGTGTTTTCATGCAATAAAACATAATAGACGGGCCCCACATATGTCTAGGGTTACAATGTAACCAATTAAAAAATTTAAAAACTTGTTTTGTTTTTTTTGCACTTTTTAAAACTGCCAAGATGGGGGACGTCTGGGCGTCCCCTCAAGGTCGAGAGACGTCCAGGCGTCCCCTTGTCCCCACCCAGCACGTCGGGACATCCCCGCATCCCCCATCGAGACAGTGGCGGGACGGTGGCTCCGCCAGGGACTTCGGGATGCCGTCCCCCCGTCCCCGTCCCTATCCCCGTCTCGGGTGCGTCTGGGATTTAGGGGGGGGGGATGCGTCCCCATGTTACTATGTATATATATATATATATATATATATATTGGATGTTACTATCACAATTGATACAAATATTACAGAGTATGTGTTAGACCATATATTGTCCCAAGTTTCTAGTTCTTTTGATGCTAAGAGGAATTAGTCTACTTATAGTTTCATCCAACTCTATTCAAAGGAATTGACTTACCTCTAGGAGGGCAAAGAAGCTTGTAGCTACACATAGTGCCTTGCATCTCATTGACCACAACACACTTATGTACAAGAGATTCATACAACCCGACAGGACATAGATCCAAAGGAGCCAACACAAGTTGATGAAGATGTAGCATAGGCAAGGTAAGTCGGTATTGCTTTGGAGCTTGAACTAGAGGATTCTAATAATTCAAATGATGAAGAATCAAGTGTGGACTTTGGGGATAAAGTATAAACAATTACTTGAGAAATTCAGCCATTGGTCAATTGTAATATCCAACATAATATAAATATTTTATATTCAATGTTTTCATTTTTTGTCCATGCAATATCAAATATTTCACAGTTAACATGTTATTCCTTTTATTTTATTTATAACTATTTTTTGAAGTACTATATATTTGTGCACCACCATCCCCATGCTATCCCCAAATCTAGGCCATTGTTCTCCCCATCCGTAAGACTTGTCCCTAACATCCCCTTGCTTGAGAATTCATGGAACATTGGTTTGAAGATACTCTAAGTGGATGGAGAGCATATCAAACATATATTTAAAGTGCCTTCCTAAACATAGGCATTGTGAAACATGTCCTCCACATTCAATCACAAGGATTTCAAGTTCCTAGAAAAAGGCATATGATTTGCAAGTTAGTTAAATCCTTAAATGACCTTTATCTTGATTAATATTCTGTAGATTCAATATCGAGGATATGTTATTCTAACAAAATCTCTAAACCAAAATCGATGGCGATGGCATAGTGATTCTGATTGTCTATATCGATGATACCACCATCATCAAGAAAAAGGCCAATAGTATTCAACAAATAAAATCTAATAAATGTATGTTTTTGACATGATAGATCTTGACCTCTGTCATGATCTGATATTGACATATGAACAATATAAACACATATATTTAACACATATATTTAATGCATATATAATTGCTTTAAATATAAATATATAATTATTTATTTAATTAAATTCCTCAAACAATAATTAATTCTTTATTTAATTACTAAAATATTTTAATCAATATTAATAAATAATAACCAAATTATGATTTGTAAATAATATTATTGGTGGTAAATTAATATTCATTATATATATATTGATTATATTATTGAGAATATACTGATTATAGATTATATATATTATAATAATAATGATATGCAAATATTAATTATATATATAGAATATTCATATTAACAAATATATTAATAAAACTGAATAACACTCTCAATATTCATAACTAATCAATAATAAATTATTCATACTAATAAAATTATAATTAAAACAAACAATGATAATAATAAATATTATATTAACAAAGACAAAACCGATGGAATTTGAATATAATGAAACAATGCAACTTTTCCCTGAAGGGTTTGTAAAAATTTTAAGGGGAAGGCAAAAAAACTTAGGAGGAATATAGAAAAAAGAAATAAATAAAAGGAGCAAAATAATAATAAGAGGGGATTATTCAATGGAAAACAAGAAAAAAATTATAGAAGGAAATGTTGGAGATTATTAAAAGAAAAGAAACATTGAATAAGCCAAAGAAAAGACATCCACATGAAAATAAGGTAAGTATATATCTTAAGTATGTATCTAAATTATATATCTAAATGTTCTAATGCATATAATGGAATATTTTATTTGAATGATCTAATATTTAGATATATTACACATATATATACTAGTAATAATAAAATCAGAAATTATATATCAGTTATATATATTTATTTATATTTTCATAATATAAAATATTAATACATATTTTGCCAATTCCTTAACAATTCACTAATTACTATTAAGAGGATAGAGAGAGTGTGTAGGAAGAGGAGGGTAAATCGGTCACATGATGGAAAGATCCCGAGATAGGTAGAACCTTGAGGGAATCCACTTGTAGATTGTGCAAGCGTCCTAGCACAGTAAATCTACCATCTTTCTTAAGGTCTATGATTAGGAATGAAGTAAGGAATTAGTGCATAAGTATATATTATGAATTAGAGATTATTCTTAATATAATATGATTTAATTGCATAATGACGTATGATAATTATTGGGGATTGGCATCCTCCTAGTATGAAAGATTACAAATTGTCATTCCCAAGTGCAATCCAAACCCTAATTGGGAATTTTGAGAGAAAATTAAGGAAAGCCCTATTTGCGGTCATTACAACCTCTTATATTACTACTTAGGTGTCAAATTTTGGCAACTTGAACATACCATTTTTGTATCACAAACTAAGTAAGCCCTAGAAAAGTTCAAGGTGGCATTAATCCAACATCTACAGCTATGGAAGCTGGGATTGAACTCTCCCCTTACACTAATTTGCCACCAATCATTGAATCAATATGGCATCGCTTGATATATTATTTAATTTATCTTACTACCACTCAAGTAGACCTTTGTTTGCAATAAGATAACTCCCTTAATTCATGTCCAAACTGCAAGAAGATTGGTAAGCTGCAAAACGTGTGCATTGATATGTCAAAGAGACCCTCAACTTTGCATCTTATACCATGATATCCAGATATGTTGATCCAAATAGGTGGTATTAGATATATTATTAAAATTTGTGCACTGAACCATTTGAGGATTTTCCAAATAATATGCAGCTGATTGTTACACCTTTTAGGTACTTGGTATGATCTTGTTGCACAGGTATTATTTATATTAGAAGACTGCCAAGCTACAAAAAGCAGCCTCATACAACATACTCTACATGGCTTGTGATTCAATTAACTTGCATATTTCACTGTTTCGGGGAGTCTGCTCATTTACCTGCGCACATATTACTATATTAAAAGACATCAGAATTGTGCTATATTATTTTAACTTCAACTCATTTATTTTATCTATTTTGACATTAGATGTGCCAATTTGCTACTTTTATCTGAGATGCACTGTTTGTAAGCCCTTTACTTCTACAAGTCAGTTGCATCACTTGCATTAGAAGCACATTATCCATAAACTGAATCATCAGATAGTAGATACGCACAACTATGCTGATCATTAATAATTATAAATTTCTGTAACTATTAGAAATATTTTGATCCTTCACTTGGATGAACCAGCAGAGGATAATAATGGTTAAATTCAATAAACATTTACATTACAATTTGATTTTGATTTTGAGATCGTGAGGCTCATTCAAATGCACACAATAGAGGCATTCACTCCAGGGTAACATCAATGCTAGGAGTTGAAAAAGATTTATTGGTAACTAGTCTAGAAGAGCACAGAAGATAAATTCAACCTCAGTAAAAACTGAATAGAATGATACCCAAGTAAATCTAAAAAAGCATTAAAAAAAGGCAAACATAAGCACGACTATATGCATTTACATCATTAGAGATTCCGAAATTGCATTACAATAGGCAAGAAACTTCACAAAAACAAATCATAGAGTAACTATGATAGTCCATTCAAAATAATAGAGCCAAACTACATGAGGAACAATTATTGTAAGGCTTAAGCTATGAGGATTCTCAAAAAATCAGTTCATATATTGTTCCAAGTACTTTTTTTGTTTATAAAAGGGATTGCTTTTTGTTAAAAAACTCGTGTATAATTGTAACTGCTTAGGAATTCTTGATTTATCAGTGGTTGTACCTAGTTGCTTTAGTGATTGATACAAAATGATTTCAGAACCTTGTCTTCACCAAGCAAGACAACTGGTGCAGGTGGTGATTAAATCCCCATGCCCAAAATATCAATTGGCATACCTGTATATTTTCAGCTGGTTCAGGAAATATCAAAAAAGGATTTGTATCTTCCAAGGGAGGAGCTGATGGAGCAACAACTTTCTCCTACAAGAAAAAAGCAACTTCCTCTATTCAAATCAAAATTTCATTAATCAAAACATATTCAAATATCAGTCTTCACTCTAAGAAAAAGCAGCACCACTTATCTAGATCCAAGCTTGAAAGCTCTCAGATCAATGAAAATGTCGAAGTCGCAAAGCTTACCTCCACTTTTGGAGGCTTTTCTTTTTTCTTCTTGACTGGCTTTTCTTCATCTGCGGCTGTCTTCTCCCCAAGTAGCTCAAAAAGCTTGGCATCCACCATTTCCTATAATATGGCCAATCAAAACTTGTTTCCACTTGATGGAAATATTATAGAAATATGATTTATTTACATCTTTCGCTACATCAAAATAGCTATATTTTATTCAATGTGTGATTACAAAATAGTTTTACACCATTAAAAATTCTGATATTAACAGACAAATATTGACAGTCTTAGCTACTCAGATTTATGTATTAAGTCATGGGGCTTCACCTTAATGACCTTAGCATCTGCCCATGGATGATGTTTGCGGACTTGGCCATATAAATTTCCAGCTAAGAAGAAACATTAGAGCTCGGGTAAGAAAGAAACTACACATACCAAGAACTATCAACTACAAAGCTAAGTACAATATCGGTTTTCTTTACAGAGAAATCTAATTATAAATGATGATAGACATGATAGACTGGCATTCACATGAAGTGTAACCCTGGGATTACTAAAAGAATTGACATGGTATGAAAAGCCAGTATGAAACAAAATGCAAATAAGGTTCTTATGCTAAGAAGGGCCAATACAAATGCAGAGGTACTAAACAACTGTTTATAATGTAACCGAAAAATGTAAGGTACGCTAATAAGGGCCAATACAAATGCATAGGTACTAAATGACCACTTATAGTGTAATCAAAAATATAAGTTTTCCAGATAAGAAACCATTTATTCGATAACGTTGTGCTAGAATTGCCTCTTTGTTCTCATTGATCACATCCTCCACAGCCATCTTGATTTCTTCAACAGTAACCTCAACACCTGCTTCCAATTCATTAAGTGTCAATATCTTCAAATTAGTATTAGCTTACCCTAATATCATTTCATTTCACAATGCCATCGTTTACAGAAAATCATAATGACATTTGTTTACAAGAGAGTACTTGAAAATCCATTTTAGCCAACAACAGTTTGTAACACAATATCCTTCATTTTCAAATTTCTATGTCTAACACAGAACTTAACACATTAATCTTAGAAAATAAATTCTAGAGCATCTTTTCGCCTTTGAGAGACAGCACGTGAACATTCTAAAGGAACGCATAAAGTTTAATAATATATAGCTTCAAAGTTAAACCTAACATAGACAAATTTGAAATCAATCGTAAGCACTTCATCATTTAGAGCAGAGGAAAAATATTTGACATGTGGCTATGAGGCATCAACTGAAAAAATCTTCAATGACAGTCAATTCAAAAAGATCCACATGCTCCATGATGGTGGGACATCTCGGGAGGTCACATCAGATGTTATTCATAGCAAAGAAGGGGAACACCGATTACTTTTCTGTCATATCAGACACTTCAATAAGATTAGCCTCCAAGACTGCTAAAAGTTTGACTATATCATAGGCTCATAGAAATAATGATAATCCAAAGACATGAGGAATTCAAGGGAAACAAAGGAGGTAAGTTTGACTTCTGCAGTGTTGTCACCATTTCAAATAGCAAGAAAGTACTTATGGCATCAAGTAGATCTGAGCCCAGCTGTACACACTGCAACTAGAATACCAAACAAATAGGGGTTTGGGAAAAATAAGAAGAAGCATCAAAAACCTGGTAGAAAATGATCAATCCTAGAGAAGACCTATCAGACATACACAAGACAAAATATTTCAGGATATGTTAAAGATATAATACCTCTCCCAGATTGTTATGCATTTTTTCATCTTCTGACAGTTACATTCAGAATATTGAACACAAAACATCCCGTTTTGATGTTATGATTGCCAAAAAGTTGTTTGCCAAATTTCGACCATCAGGTTCAAAATTAGGCAAACTTCAAAACATTAAAAAAAATTGTTGAAATTCACCAAAAAATTGTCCAGATAAAAGGCGTAGTTTTTTTTAATAAAATATATGTAGAAATACGGTTTTCCCAGTTTTTCAAGTCAGAGGAGAAGAAAGCAACTGAATGTAGCCCTGCCGCAATATATTTGAGGTTTTTTTTGTTCACACAAGACTGTAGCAGCAGGTAGAGCTCAATAATAAACATGTTTTACTCGATCCGGAAACAGAAATAGTTGGGGAGATGGGCGTTGGAGAAGGTAAACGCCAAACAACACACAAACGGTATGCTCCAGGGTCAGAGAAAGGTCGAATGCAGCTGTTATTTAAATTTTTAATATTTTGATTTTAATTTTTAGCTTTTGTTTTTATTTTCCAAATAAAATGATATAACCATGTTCATTAATTATTTATTTTTCTACTCATATTAAAAGTTAATATTTTATAATATTTAAATTAGTTTTGTATTATAATATATTTATTATTGAACATATAAAAAAATATTTGATCGATCAAAAGCAGGTAATGAGTTGCACCCATTTATATCAATATAATGTAAAATTTACATGTGTGGGAATTCATACAATCTACTCTGATCAGTCTTTCCAAACCCCATATCCCAGTTACAAAAAAGCCATCACTTCTAATACTACCAGTCTCCTATAACAAAATGGAGACACCCTAATCCCCTTTATTGTCCACTTCGGCAACCACTATATCATATCATTGATAATTTTTATCAGATATATGAAAATTGGGGCATGCAATCTACGCCCCTACCCTGTTTTGTTTGGCATCATGACAACGCACTTCACCTTGAGTGAGCAATTTGGTCCACATTCTGCATGAACCCCCACATCAACCTCTAAAGCTTCAGCACTGTCTTCGTCTAGCACCTCCTCCTTGATTTTGAGTCTTGACTTTGAAGATCCCCTCTTCATCGTCCATACCAATCCTTCCTCTATCAAATATCCTTATGGCCAACCCGCACCATCATCCGGCACTAGATCAAGCATCTTCTTTAGAAACATTATGCTTCTTTCCTCAATCAACTTATGGCATGGAATGGAATTTGGCACCTCATAAGTGATGAGAGGGAGTCTCTCAATCACCCTAATCCAACATCTCACGGCATAGTAATTCCTTGTCAGTGGAATGGCCTTGCCCTCCACGTTGTCCAAAACCTCCCCAATTTCACCAAGAAAGGTCTTCCTGACAAGACCTTGGTAGAGTGCATTTGCCATTTTTTTGGACTCATCATTTTGCAAGGTTGCCAAAAACATAGCAGATATATATCTATTAACACGGCGGCAATGGTTGGTCCTCAATAACTCATCACCCAAAACCATTTTAACAACATGAAAAACAAGATCATGCCTCGAGTAGAAGACAATTTTCAGCCCTTTCTTCATGACCTCCCCCAAGAAGGCCATTTGTCTCTTCCTACTCACAAGACGGATGGGCATGTACATTTCTTCCTCTCCCACTTCTCCTTGAAACTCGAGCAGTGCTTAATTGTCTTTATGATGTGTATTATCACTACCTTCCCTATTTAAAGAAATTTTGGGGCCTTATCATGTTAAATAATCATTGAATGTCGCCATCCTTCAATAGTTTGTCATCCTTCATCCCAATCGGCATCCACCGACAATGTTATAAATCGTGATTGCTTACAATGCTAAGCCCACCATCCAACCTCTTCTCATGACGCCTTCATCATCTTCTCCCACCAGGCCCACCTCAACTCCAACTCAAGCAACCTTTGCTTTATTCGTACTCCATGGAAAATTTGGCCAATTCACCTGCCACAAAGTTCTCCTCTATATATATATATATGAAAGTGTAAAGCTTTTGACTCGATCCACCAAATCCCATATTGGTTCTAGCCACATTTGCAATTTCCAGTTTGGAGTCACTTGTTGTCAATAGAGTTGATTGTTATTATGAATCCCCTTCCAAATATACCTGAGGGCAATGAATTTCTCTTCCACATTCAAGACCTAACAATGTTGCCCTAAATTTTGCCTCGTAGTTCCTCATAAACCCTATACTAACTGATTTTTGTTTGAATAATACCATTGTGATCTCTCACTACAATATCAAACTCCACTTACTCCCCAATTCAAAGCCCCATCAAAGTTGATTTTGACCCAACCAGACTCAAGAGCAGTCCATACAACTCCCTCCTAGGGATCCCTAGGAAGATCAACCTTCGTATCCCTATTAACGGGGGATGAAATAGAATATATATTTACTTAAAATGTAAATTTTGTATTTATTATTTATAAATTAATGATAATATACTAAATCTTTAGATGTATTGGGGTCTAGGGGAGTGCCTCCAACGAGTTGAAGGGGAAGTGCACCTCAAAGAAGTCTACAGGCAATGCCTCTACCAAGGTTGAGGGTCAACGTGTAATGAACCCACTCCTATTATGCTCTAACCTAACATAGAAGGCATGGGTTCATTATTAGTTTAAACTCTATACAAGTTTACAATTACATGGACATCGTCTGCATAACTAATTTATTATTAAAGACAGTAAGTTCATTTGACTAATTATATTTGATATTGAATTGGTATGAGTTTATCTCTCCATCTTCCTTGTCTTGATGGGGGATGATGGTTTTACTGTAATAGGACGCTTGCACAGTCTCCAAGTGGATTCCCTCAAGGTTCTACCTATCTCGGGACTTCTCCAACATGTGACCGATTTACCCACCTCTTCCTATACACACCCTCTATCCTATGTAAGCATTAAAGATGGAAAGGAGACAAACTCAATCAATTCCAATAATCAAATATACATGTACCAAGGACTGTGATTCAGATTATGTATATAATTCTGTTATTATCATCATGCAAATATAAGGTTCAGATTCTATCACGATTCATATCTTATCAGATTCAGATTCAGATATAAATATATATTCCAATCAGTAATTTATGATTCGGGTTCTATCATATGAGATAAGGAAATAGATTTGATCCCCTTATTTGTATACGGGCCAATGCTCATATGGTTATCGGTTTATGGACAGATTACGCCTTAATGCTATGTTCAATGCTATGCAGAAATCTACAAAATGCAAAGGTTGGTATTACTTACTGCAGTGAACATAAGTTCCCTGATAACCTGCGACCTTTATCCTGCAGTGATCAATCGATATGCAGTTAAGACTTGATGTCTTCCTTTTTTCGTATATTACACTTTATTCTGATGTGATGCTATTTTTCTATCTACCAACCCATATTTATATGTTTATGGGTCGTGAGTCGCGACCATCCTCTCCATATTTGCCGCCGCTTCATATTGCCAATTAAAATATGGCGATGCTGTGTATTGCGATGATGGTAATAACAAAGTCAATTATCATTGACTTACAAATCCTTTATTATTATTTTATCATTTATTGCCGTCAACTATTACTACTTAATTTATCAAGGCTATTGTTACGTCGATCATATTGTTAATCATATAGTTATGGATAATTATAATAATAAGAAAAGTATTAAATGATTTATTAATTATTAATATAGAATTGTATTGATATTATATTTGATTAATTGGCGGTATTACTATTAATTTCGTAGATTAATTGGCGGTATTACTATTAATTTCATAGATTAATTATTAATTCAATATTTATTAATCAATAACATATTTAACAGGTATTAGCATATTTATACAATATTTAACAGGTATTAGCATATTTATACAATCAATTATGGTTTGTGACACAACACCCCTTGCAGGTTCTGAAGATGAAGCCCCTCGTGTGTTCCCTTTTGCTATACATGGTGGAGCCCCTACTACCAAACCCAAAATAAGACCTTCAAACAGCAAATGAAGATGAAGCCCCTCATGTGTTGAAGATGCATACCAGAAATGAAGATAAACAGCAAACAAAATAAATGAACAAAAGACATAGCAAATTATCCTAGGAAAACCCTCCAACTTGAGGGAGAAAAACCCAGCCACAAATATATCACTTATATATTAATGAAAGAGGAGAAGACTGCTTTACAATGCCCAAAACTAGGCCAAAACTGAAGCAATGATCATCACCCCTCTGATCTACAAACAATAAATGAAATATCCATTTGATACAATCACTCAGAAAAGAATATCAAACCAGCAGCTTGAATACTCTTACATGTATCTCACCATGAAACAAGGAATATATATATATATATATATATATATATACACGAATTCCCCCTGAAGGAATATATAAAATTGCCTTAACCCTTAATTGACTTGTCATTACAAAGTGAAGATCCTTCATTGTCTTGACTCTTCAATGTCTTGTCCCTTCAAAGTGAGGACCCTTCGTTGTCTTTAATAAAAAATAAATTACTTATATATTTCAAATTTTAGGAAAGAAAGATAGCTCCCGACGTTATAACATCAACAATATTTACTTAGAATGTAAATTTTGTATTTATTATTTATAAATTAATAATAATATACTAAACCTTTAGATGTATTGGGGTCTAGGGGTAGTGCCTCCAACGGGGTGAAGGGGAAATGCACCTCAAAGAGGTCTAGGGAAAATGCCTCTGCCAAGGTTGAGGGTCAACACCCCTTGCAGGTTTTGAAGATGAAGCCCCTCATGTGTTCCCTTTTGTTATACATGGTGGAGCCCCTGCTACCAAACCCAAAATAAGACCTTCAAAGCCACACAAATCTTCATGGTGCACATCATTTTGCATTCATTCACACTAAAAGAATGTATTTATGTTTGTCATTAAAGTGCATTGGAATCCATGTTTTACGATTTAAGGGGCATTTTTGGAAGCCAAAATATAATTTAAAATAATAAATACAAATTTGTTGCCTTGGTGTGAAATCCCACCAGATACGTTGCAAGTTCACCCAAATTCATCCCAAACAGACCTACAAGTCTATGGCAAGACTATGGACAGCCCCCAAAGTAGACTAGATCTAGACCCATATCCAGGCCAAACCAAATCCACACTAGTGGGTCAAATATAGCAAACCTATAACATAGTAATTACTCTTACTTATTTCCAGTGTTTCTCCCAAATTCATAGGGAAAAGGATTTCAAGGTGGAAAAATATTCTAGATTTTGTAAATGGAGTAAGATTTGGCTATGAAGGTAGCCACCCAAGATCTAGAGGACTAATAGAAACTACTATAATAAGAGAAGAAAAATATGACAAGAATAAACCATATTCCTATCAAGAATGCAATAGAATAGATCAATTAATCCAATTGACTTGATTGAAGCAACTGAGATCAACATTACAAAGGAGACCTCTTGGTTAGATATACCAGGGTGAGAACATAGGAGTGCATAAGATTATGACAAGTTGCATAAGCTTATGACATAAGACATAAAGTGATAACTAATCACCCACATAAGGTGGAAAGGTGAAAATGTCACATGTCCACTATAGGTGGATCACCCTCCAAGGTGGAAATATGTTTGTGTCACACATCCACTAAAGGTGGATCACCTTCCAAAGTGGAAAAGTGTTTGTGCAGCACATCCACAAAAGGTGGAAAAAGTGATAAAGTGATAAGTCCACCAAAGGTGGATAAGTGATAACGCGATAATACCACCTCAAGTGGGAATACTCCTATGTGGGCCCTAAGTACACTTAGCAACATGTGAGTTTAGAGCCTAGGTAAATGATTTACTAGGTACAAAAATTAAGCACACCAACAAATGGTAATGAGAAAGCAATTAAAATAAGATTAAATGTTTAAGCTTTTTAAATACAAATATATTTAAAATAACTAAATGAAGTTGAAACTTTAAAAAGACTAAACACAATTTGTTGATAGTGCAATAACGATCCATTCATCCCACAATTCATCTAATAATTTTAATATCAAAAATGGTTTAGTTTTAATGTTTTATCACTCATCCCATTCAAGGACCATGAATGGGAAGGAAAATAGATAGACAAAACCAAGTAAAGGTGTAAAACTAAACCTTGATGGTGCCGCTAAAGGAAACATAGAATTAGCTATGGCAGGTTTTGTTGTTAGAGATGTGCAAGGTAGATTCATTCTTTGAGGATTTTAAGTTGAGTAGTAATACTAATATTAATACAATGGACTGCCCTTATAGGCCACCATGAAAGCTGGGCACAAAGAAATTGAAATAGAGGGTGACTTGCCGCCAATAGCTGTCAATGCTGCTAACAAAGGATATTGTCCTAGTTGGGAATTAAAATTAGTTTTGGGGGAGACTCTGGTATTGAAGGAGAAACTATCCACCTTCTCAATATCTCATTGCTCAAGAGAGCACTATAGCGGAGTGGATCTATTCAACAAACAGGGTGCCTCATAAAGTTACTTTTCCGTATTACAAAGCACAAATGCAAATGATTGGAAATCCTTAATTGAAATCATTAAAGAGGATGGTTCTTAACAGTCATTAAAGTTTTTTGTTTTCATATATAAAATGAGGTGGTTGCCAATAGCATCATAGTGGTAGTAGTCTCCTCACATGCATAGCTATTAATACCAAAGGTTGGATGTGCAAGAACAACTATGAGATTTATAGACTTACTCCTCAAAGGTATCTTGCTAGGATATTTGTCATGGGTGAACCAGAGAAGCTAAGGTTTGATTGCTTTTTAAGGGGTGCAGGAGGTTTATGTTTAACTATTCACAATAAATGTGCAATTTTGATAAAGCTACCAAAATTGTTGCTATAGTACTTAATGATCTTACAGAGTGAATTGTTTTCCCATTTTAAGAATCTGCCAATTTCAAATACTGAATTATGTGCATGTGGTGTGTGTTTATCTCCTTAATTGGATAACACAATGATATTCTAGCCCTAATACAGCATGGCATAACAACTAGTTACTTCTAACTGGAGAAAGAATGTGCATTACCTACAAATCAAGAGGACATAAATTTAATTCCTCTAGTTTTTCCAATTAACCTATTCATTGGTTTTATTTGCTCTGAGAAAGGAAACTGTGGACGGAAATATAAAACATACCTACACCACATGCTGCCTCAAAGTCATCCACTTTCAAGCTTTCTGGACCAATATTTGATAGATATGGTAAAGCTTTATCCAACTGATTAGTATTCTTGATCTGCAATAGATATATATCATTTTTCAACAAAAATATGAACTGGTTCTAGCACAATTTTCCGTCCAGCCATGGGCAATGGCTGTACCTATTGGCAATACATGTTTTGTCAAAAATTTCACGTAATATCAACTCAACAAAATGGTAAGTGTGTATCTAAGTACCTTAGAAGAGACAATGTAGTGACTAAGAAAGGGTCGATGTTTAAGGGCATTTGCTGGATATTTTGTTGCTACCTGTCCCAACATTAAATCTCATTAATTTAACAAAAACTAAATTATGGTCAAAAACTGCAAGAGTTTGATGTTAATCATTGTGAAAATTGAGTGATGTGATGAACCATGTAGAGAAGATTTCCAACTGACTTGTCACACCCATCTTCCACACCTGCCTGCACATATCACGAGTTTCAAAGCATGAATCACCACCATTGTTGTCTTCACAAGCAATGTAAACCGCAAATATTAGTGCTAATAGCTTGGAGATAATGCAAATACAATCTAAATGTCCAATTTACCCATAGAATTCAAAAAGATCCATTGTTTTTACCAAGGTTCAAGTGTCATGAGCCCATGATGATACCACTGGCGGTACATGATCGGGATGCAAGGAACCATATTCTTTTCTAATTGCTGATTGTTATTTGAGAAACTGATGGCATTAAGGCAAGTAATTAAGATGTTTTAAGATACCTGATGGCCTTACGGAATATTAACATGACTACTTGCATTAAGAATGGTTAGTGATTACTTAGGAAAAAAGACACAACTCTTCAAATGAGACATTGACTCCAGCAAGGGGTTGTGACTATAATTCCTCCACATAAATATGTATAGCTTGCCATTTAAGAAGTGGAAGGATCAAAGGAGGAAATAAGGAAAATATACAAACAGCAGAAAAAGACGAAGGCATTTTAACAGAGAGAAAGTATAAACAACCATATAAAGGAACACCATCGGAATTCTTCAGCAGCAATACTTAACTGAATTCTAAACAAAGACAATCAAAGACATACCTGGTGCGGGCATACCCCCTCTTGTTTCAGGCTGTCATTTACAACATATTGTAATCTCATATCAACTCTTGTGGTATTATCACTGCCTATATATTATTTGATGATAAATTAGTTTTATAACTATTTATGTATGATTGGAGAGAGATGCATAAGCCTATAATGTGTTTGCAAACCCCCATAATTATAGTACGAAGATGGTGTAAGGGAGAGGGATCACAAGGATTGCCATCTAGGTAGGGACCCCGAATGGATGACCATGTGCCTGCTACCGGGGCCAAGAGGGCCAAAGTTCTGCTCTTGGGCTTAGATAGGACAATCAAGGATCCTCTATTACAGCATTCTCTCTGACTCTATAATAATGATTACTGAGTCTTGGGATGAAGAATGGATAGAGAATGCAAATACCACCCCACTAGGTAAAGACCCCAGATGGTTGTGCATGTTGCCTACCATTGGGGCCAAGAGGACCAAAGTTCCACTCTTGGTCTTAGTGTGGGCTAGCTTCGGGCAGACCTACCGTATTTCTTCTCTCATGTATGATTACTAAGTCTTACTGGTGAAGCATGGATAGGGAAAGCAGATAAAAGCACTCCACTAGGTAGGGACCTTGAATGGATGTCCATGTTGCCTACCATCAAGGCCAAGAGGGCCAATATTCTGCTCTTGGGCTTAGTGTGGGATAGCTTTGGGGGGACCTATCATGCTTCTTCTCTCATGTGTGTGCAATGATACTATAGTATATCATATGAATATTATGTGTTATGGATCAACCTTAATAAATGGATATATATTTATATACACACATTTCTCTTATGTTATGATTCCAAGATTCAAACCAAAGATTGCACCATTTGAACAAAATTTTATTTAGTAAGATGTAACGCTAACCCTAATTTGTTGTCATTATGGTTTTAGGGCGAATTTGGGGACAAAGTAGGAAGGGGACATCACACTTGGTATCAAAGCATCTTTCCTACCATCCTATAAAAGGTAGTTGATGCAAACTAGCCAAAGGGCTCAACGGGCATTGGAAAGAAAGAGAAGGAAACTTACATCCACCATGAGCGAAAAAATGAGCAATGACTTGAGGACCTTCATGGAACAAATAGCTCAAACAACTCAAGCTCTCATAGAACAAAATGAGAGGAATAAAAGAACCAACCAACTCCTTCAAGTCATTCAAAATATGAGCAACAATGGCAAAGATACTAACTCCAACCACTCGGTAAATAATAATGGCTCTCCTAGAATAACAAATCCTAGACCAACAAGACCTCCCTTCCTACCTAGGGATAAACATATGAAAGAAGAAGAAACAAACACGCCACCTCTGAATAATATTGATGAGATTAAAAAAGCATACTCTAGAATTGACCCCGAACTTGGGAGGGCTATCTCTTTTAAAGATTACTATGATGCCAAAATGACAGCTGCCCCTAATAAAAAGAGAAAGGGACAACCAGATAAAGACCTAAAGAAAAGAGTAAGATAACCCTTCCTAACTTTGATGGATTCGGAAAAATCACAGCCCGTTCATGGGTGCAAAAGTTAGACACCTATCTTTCATTAAGCCACACGACGGAAGGAATGCCATTAAATTTGTGGTACTCCATTTGACAAGAACAACCCATGAGTGGTGGCACCATGGCCTTATCACCTAGGGCCACCAACAAATAACCACTTATGAGTTCAAACAAAAGCTCATCAAAGGGTTTGATCAAAAACATCCACAATGGTACTTCAAAGTTCAAAGAATTAACCCAACTCAAGCAACAAGGGACGGTGGCAAAATTCGCCATTGAATTCCAAAAGTTGGCTATTATGGTACCAAAAATCTCTCAAGAGACACTCACTTATCTATTTGTGAAGGGATTAAAAGAATCAATCAAAAGCATGGTAAGTGCCTTGGACCCAACAAACTTGAAAGAAGCAATTCAAAGAGCATTAAAGTTCGATTCACACCCAACCATAGATTGACCTAAAAAATCTGCATCAAACACGCATTCCAATTATCACCGTAAAGAAGATAGACATGAAAGAGAATCCCAAAAAATAGACCATGTTATCATTGAAAAGAGCCATGGGAGTGTGAGCCTGTAAGCAAAAGAGAAAATATGAAAAAACGTCATGAGTTCTTAAGAAAGAGAAATTTGTGCTTCAAATGCAAAGAACCATGGGAGTGTGGACACATATGTGGAAGAGGAGGCCAAGCCCATAAAATGGAAGCAAAGGATGAGGAACAGATTAAAGAAAATCCTAACAAGAGGACAAGGTGTGAAGATAAAGAACATGGAATGATGACCACTATTACTCAAGTCTCCAAACACCGTACATTCAGGATCAAAAGCACCATCAAAGGACAAAAGGCCATCACATTCGTGGATAGCAATTCATCCCACAATTTCATTAATGAAAGATTAGTTGGAAAGATTAAGCTGAAAACCAAAGACTTTAGAGGATTCATGGCAATCACATCCATAGGAGCTCTAGTTAGATGTACTAAAATAGTTCCACAACAAGAAATCAAATTAGGGAAACATCCCATTAAAAAGGACTTACACGTACTACCATTAGACGTCGACATAATATTAGGAGCTCCTTGGATATACTCCCTAGGATGCTTCAAATTTGACCTTCCCAACTTAAAAATTCATATATAGCATGAGGGACAAGAAATCACCTTGCAAGGATTACCCAACAGTTCCCCCAAAGTAGTGTCCTGCAAAAGAATAGAAAGAATCTTTAGGTATGGGCAACAAGAGTGGGTTGCCCAATGTATGATCCTAAATAAGACCTCCACACATGGCAAGGCAATCCACATTGACATCTAACCGATCTTGAGAAAATATAAGTATTTGACGACATTCCCCCAAGGCTACCTCCACAAAGAGGATTTGAACATACGATAGTATTGGAAGTGGGGGGAGGGGGGACCTGTGATCACCACACCATAACAACCCAAAAGGGCCCAAACATTCAAAGAAGAGATTGAAAAAACTATTAAAGACCTACACAAGATGGGACATATTCAACCTAGCCCTAGTCCTTTTGCATCATCCGAGAAGCTAGTCAAGAAAAAAGACAATACCATGAGAATGTGCATAGTTATAGAGCTTTAAACAAGAAAACCATAAAGAACTGATACCACATACCTAGAATAGACGAATTAATCAAAAAACTTCATGGAGCCAAGTACTTCTCCAAAATTGATTTACGATCATGGTGCCAACAAATAGGGATGAGGAAAGAAAACATCCCTAAAATTGCTTTCCGATGTCACTATGGACATTTTGAGTTTAGTCCAACCATTTGAACTAACAAATGCCCTAGCAACCTTTCAGTCATGCATGAACCAGATATTCCTACTCATATTTTTTATGACATCCTCATTTGCAGTCGGACATGGAAGGAGCATCTCAAACACATTGAAAAAGTCCTAAACATCCTAGAACAAGAGTCTTTGTATGCCAAAGCCTCAAAATGCAAATTTGGCATGGAAGTCAACTACCTAGGCCACAAGATCAATGCACAAGAGGTTAGTGTAGACGAAGAAAAGATCAAAGCCATGAAGAAATCGCCAAGACCCAAAACCCTAACTAAGAGGCTTCATGGGAATATGTAGTTACTATACGCGCCTTGTGAAAGGATTCTCTAAAATAGCCTCCTCACACACAAACTTAACCAAGAAAGGGGCTTTTGCATCAAATGAAGAATCTCAACAAGCTTTTGGGATTTTAAAGGAAGCAATGAGTTTCTACCTGGAGCTAGCTATCCTTGATTTCACATTACCCGTTGAACTATAGTGTGACACTTCCCACGAAAAATAAGCATCCTACTACATTTGAAATCCGTAAGCTCACCAAGACAAAAAGGTACTATTCAATCTATGATAAGGAGATGCTAGCTATCACGCATGCCTTGACCAAATTTCAGCAACATTTGGTTTGCGGAGGATTCAATGTCAAGACAAATCACAATAGTTTAAGATTTTTCATGAATCAGAAAGACCTAAATGATAGGCAACCGAAATGGGTAAGCAAGATACAAGCTTACAATTTCGACATTGACTACGTGAATGGGGGCAAATAATATTGTAGCAGATACTTTATCACGACAACCCCATGTGAACACCTTCACAAGTATTGCCACAAAATGGAAGGATGATATTATTGTAGAGTATGCCAAAGATCCACAAGCCAACAATACCTTAGAAGGAGACTTGCCCAGTAAAGAGTACAAAGTGGTGGACAAACTTATCCTATATAAAAATAGGATATTCTTGGCACCCAATTCAAAAATGAAGAATAAGATCCTTAAGCAAAACTGTGATAATCCCTTATTAGGCTACCAAGGGTGCTATGAGACTTACAAACAAGTGCAAGAGAGATTCACTTGGAAAGGACTCAAGAAAGATGTCGGAAAAAATGTAGAAGAATGCATGATATGCCAAAGAAACGAGACAGGACAAAACCATCTAGCAAGTCTTCTACATCCCTTACCCATACCAGATCAAACTGACACCTAGCATAACTTATCATCCTCAACTAGATGGACAAACCAAAATTGTTAACAAAAGGATGAAAGGGTACTTGAGGAATTATGTTGAGGGATAGTAAAACACGTGGATAAAATAGTTGCATCTTGGTGACTATTCCCGAATCCTTGATCAAATGGAAGGGCTTACTAGAAGAAGACACTACATGGGAAGGAGAGGAGATCTTCAATCATCCCAATTTGAAATTGTTGGAGGGCAAGCAATCTCGAGCAAGGTGAACTGTCATGAGCCCACGATGATACCACTGGCAATACATGATTAGGATGCAACGGAACCAAATTCTTTTCTGATTGCCTATTGCTATTTGAGAAACCGATGGCATTAAGGCAAGTAATTAAGATGTTTCAAGATACTCAATGGCCTTACGGAATATCAATGTGACTAATGGCATTAATAATGGTTAGCAATTAGCTAGGAGAAGAGACAAGACTCTTAAGAAGAGACATTGACTCCAGTAGGGGGTTGTGACCATATGTCTTTCCCATGAATATATATAGCTCACTATTAAAGAAGTGGAAGGATAAAAGGATGAAATAAGGAAGAATTGCAAACAACAGAAAAAGACAAAGGCATTTTGACAGGGAGATAGTTTATACAACCATATAAAGGGACACCATCAGAATTCTTCAGTGGCAATACTTAACTAAATTCTAAGAAAAGACAATCAAACGCATACCTAGTGCGAGCATGTATAAGAAAAGACAATCAAAGGCATACCTAGTGCGAGCATGTATACCCCTTTTGTTTCAAACCATCATTTACAGCATACAGTAATCTCATATCAACTCTTGTGGTATTATCAGTGCCTATATACTATTTGATAATCAATTAGTTTTATAACTATTTATGTATGATTGGATAGAAATGCATATGCCTATAATCTATTTGTAAACCCCCATGATTATAGAAGGAAGATGGTGTAAAAAAGAGGGATCATAAGAATCGTCATCTAGGTAGGGCCCAAGGATGGATGACTATGTGTCTACCAACAATGCCAATATGGCCAATGTTCCACTCTTGGGCTTAGATAGGGCAATCAAGGATCCTCTATTATGACCTTATCTCCAACTCTATAATAATGGTTACTAAGTCTTATGGGATGAATAATAAATAGGGAATTAAGATACAAGCACCCCACCAGGTGAGGACCCCGAATGGATGTCCATGTTGCCTACCATCGGGGCCAAGAGGGCCAAAGCTTCGTTTTTGGGCTTAGTGTGGGCTAACTTCAGGCGGATCTATCGTATTTCTTCTCTCATATATGGTTACTAAGTTTTAATGGATGAAACATGAATAGGGAAAGCAGATACAAGCACCCCACTAGGTAGGGACCCTAGATGGATGTCTGTATTACCTATCACTGAGGCCAAGAGGGCCAAAGTTCCACTCTTGGGCTTAGCGTGGGATAGCTTTGGGCGAACATATCGTGCTTCTTTACTGATGTGTGTGCAATGATACTATAGATATCCTATGAATATTATGTGTTATGGACTAATCCTAATAATGGATATATATGTCCATACATACATATATGTGTGTATACACACACACACACATATATATATGCATATATGTACAGTATGCATATGTATGTTTCTTTGTCGTTATAATTGCAGGATTCAAAGCAAAGATTGCACCATTTGAAGAAATATTTATTTAGTAAGATGTAACCCTAACCCTAATTTGTTGCCATTGTTGATTTAGGGCAAATTTGATGACAAATTAGGAAGGGGACAATCACATCAAGTCATAAGGCTTCATGGTTATCTTATTTACAATTCTACTAAATCAACAATTTAATGTTGATGGTATAAATAGTAAATACACATGTAGTATACAAATATAAATTAGAAAAGTACCAAAAGGTAAAACAAAATTGATAGTTATAATCTAGCTGAGCATTTGATATTTATAAGAAATCCATTTTATTCCAAATATAATCTAATGCTCATTACTCTTATTGTGAAGTTTGAATAGTTAAATCTTTGACTATAACAAATTTTCAAAGAATTAACTCTCACATTCTCCATGTCATAACAAGGCAAAGGGTTGTTTGAGTGATTTTTTTGGCTTGGTAATTGTTGGGCGATATTATTAGCTACCTTTAATATCATGCATAATGAGCTTGAATCACTTTTTTAAGATTTGTCATCCTTGGTCATGCTTGAAAGTACACACCATGACATCATCACAAGTCTGAAAGCATAAAGGACCCTTAACATGGGTCGTGCTATTACAACTACTACACGTGACCCTTTGGACATGGCTATAGAACTAATAACTTGAATATAATAGATGAGAAATGTTGTTATTAAAACATGGGAGAAATATTAACTTGTTTGCATATTGTATCTAGCAAGACTATCTTAAGATTGTGTCCCCGATGCTGATAACCTAAATTCACACTGACTGCCAAAGTAAAAGAATGCTTTACAACTTTTGAAAAGAAAGACACAAAAATTACTCGGTCTAGACAAACTCTAAGCAAGGCCATCTTTGAAAGTGCCTCTCAATAATCTCTAGGGATGATATACTACAGTTGGGAAGACTTATGTTCTTGAGACTAAATTTGAGATAGTTTGGACTATCATTTATGTTCATGACTGGTTTGATAAAGTTTAACCATATCAATCATAGAGTGACACAAGAGAATCTAAGGCTTCAATAAAGATAGGTAACCAAAAATAAATGACAGCAATATACACGCATATGCCATAAATTATACACCAAACACCTCATTTAAGCTACATTTTTACTGTCCTGTCACATAAACATGATAAGGTCATCGTCTTAACCCCAAGCATTGGTAATATACATCTAGCGATTCTGCCACCTACCTCCTTGAAACAATATTTATGAGTTACAAAAACTAAATTTATGGAAAAATATAACTAAGCCTAAGCATTCGTCTCTAGTGTGCAAACCAGACCAACATAACTCACAATTTGCATTCTTTCACATAGCTTAAAACTAAAGGTCGTAATGTCCCCTACTAGGGCTTTACTCAATTTGCCCTAAAGTTCTCTTTTTATGGTTTAATAATGCTTGGCAATGGGAATTGTTACTTTAGTATCCTAATGTAGGTCACGCAACCAAGTTAGTATCACAAGATAAATAAACATATAAGCCAATTTTGTACAAATAGAATTCAAACTCACTATTGTAATGTTCAAAATATACATATGGGATTCCTTTGACTTCTATCCAACAAATTCTTTGTCATTATGGACCACCAATTGGGAGATCATACAAGGCGCCTCAAGCTGTTCCACCCAACCCAGGACCATGGAATGACAACCTTCATCCAGCCCCCCCAGCCCCACTTGGGGTGTCTCTATTGACGTGGCTTCCTAGCTACTTGCATCCTTCGTATGTAGTATACCTCCCCTCCAAAATGAGATGACCCAATAGATGAGAATCCTTAAAAGGAATCTTCATATTTGTCACATTATACACAGGCAAAGATATATCAAAGATAACAACATATAATCTGCATATCAGCAGCAAGGTGGAATATTCTATCTTCTATCAGATGCACATCCAATGATTATTATACAATTAATTAAAAATTACACAATATACATCATACCACTGAATTGGATAAGTATAGAAGCTGGAGATTAAAATGAAAAATGAAAAATTATAATTGGATGCACTATCACTTGTACGCGACATCCATCTTGTAGGGGGCGTTGTAACTGTGAGCCTATGAGCCAATTTTTCTAGTTAAGTAGAAAATCTACAGGAGGTTGGAGGCACAGGAGGTTGGAGGACATTCAGCAACCTTTCATCAATCACTAGCAACAGGGTTGCAAAATTGCGTTTGTGACAAATCAACCTGTGCCAAACAACTAAAGCCAAGATCAATTTCCAGGTGGGAGCAGCAACTGTCTCATATCATTTGTCATCAGAGTGGCACTGATCTACAATGGTGGATGCATACACGACAACAAGGACTTGGTTCTCAAACTTTTTATATTGTGGTTGGATTTGTATGTCCCCAATCGCATTTCTTGGTTGTTAGTGAATGGATGTGTTTGTCCCCATTCACAAGGTAGTGAATTGATTGGAAGTGTTTGTCCCTAGTCACACGAGTTGGTGATTATGATTGGATGTGTTTGTCCCTGGTCACACAAGTTGGTGATTATGATTAGATGTGTTTGTCCCTGGTCACTGAATTGGATAAGTATAGAAGCTCGAGATTAAAAATTACAATTGGATGCACTATCACTTGTACACGACATCCATCTTGTAGGGGGGCATTGTAACTTTGAGCCAGTGAGCCAAACTTTCTAGTTAAGTAGAAAATCTACAGAAGGTTGGAGGCACAGGAGGTTAGAGGGCATTCAGCAACCTTTCATCAGTCACTAGCAACAGGGTTGCAAAATTGTGTTTGTGACAAATCAACCTGTGCCAAACAACTAAAGCCAAGATCAATTTCCAGGTGGGAGCAGCAAATGTCTCATATCATTTGTCATCAGAGTGGCACTGATCTACAATGGTGGATGCATACACGACAACAAAGACTTGGTTCTCAAACTTTTTATATTGTGGTTGGATGTGCATGTCCCCAATTGCATTTCTTGGTTGTTAGTGAATGGATGTGTTTGTCCCCATTCACGAGGTAGTGAATTGATTGGAAGTGTTTGTCCCTGGTCACACGAGTTGGTGATTGTGATTGGAGGTGTTTGTCCCTGGTCACACAAGTTGGTGATTATGATTGGATGTGTTTGTCCCCCCCCCCTCCCCAAATCATAATTGTTGTGAGCAAATGTGTGTGTACTCATGACTGATGTTGAATAGATGTGTTTGGCCCTATCCAAACCCGATATAAGACCTTGGATAAATGTGTTAGTCCCTATACTTGGTTCCATGGGCAGATGTGTTAGTCCCTATCCTTGGATGGATAAGCATAGTGAGACTAGTTCCACTACTGCTACTAATACCTTATATTTTTGGTGAGCTACTGTGTATGGTCATCAAGTATTGTGATGTACTTTCACCTCATGTTCACACTAAGGGGGATGTTAGAAATTAGTGTTCACATAGGTGAGGAATATTTAAATGCATATAATAATTATTGTTAGGTTTGTTAGAGTCAATATAATAGTGGTTCGTATGTGTTCATATAGAGTTGTTAAAACAACTCAGTCTATTTAGGAATATTGTTTCCTAAAACATAGGATATGAGAAATCATATAAATATGTAATATGTATTGAATGAAAAGAAGAAGAAGCAGGTATATGCTACATTTAATTAATCTTGCTTCAGTTGTTTCTGCCCATATTTTCTTATAAATAAAGTGAAATATATCCTTAAATATCTTTAGTCTTCATAATCTGTATCTGTGAGTATCTATATCTATATATGGGATAGCCGTGTAATGTCAGAAATTGAGTCCCCTTCAACGCATCTTCGGAGAAGGGGATAACCGATAAATATGTAATATGTATTGAATGAAAAGAAGAAGAAGCAGGTATATGCTGCATTTAATTATTCTTGCTTCAGTTGTCTCTGCCCATATTTTCTTATAAGTAAAGTGAAATATATCCTTAAATATATTTAGTCTTCATAATCTGCATCTGTGAGTATCTATATCTATCTATGGGATAGCCGTGTAATGACAGAAATTGAGTCCCCTTCAACGCATCTTTGGAGAAGGGGATAACCGATAACTGCTTGAATGAAAGCATCAGGGTAATAAAAAGCTAGAATGCTTTCTAACTAATTTTACCTCTTTAAGTTATAACTCTATTATGGATTACACAATTGAGATGTACAAACCTCACGAATGACGGCTGTTAAGTTGGAAGTGACTTTTGAATTAACGACTGCATTTTGGGCAGTACGCTCATCCAGGCCAATCTTGAGAAACAGTTCCAGAGCTTCCCCACCATTGTCATCTTTGTTCACCATTTTACTGCGCAAAAAAACAGTAACAAAATACTGTAAGGACTCCAAAAACAACAATCTTTGCAAAACCTCTTAAATAACTATTTTGTTTAAAGCTTCGATGCACTCTCTGTGAAAACTGAAAAGATAACTTAAAAACTTAGTATCGAGAAAAATTCAAGAAGAAAATATACATGCTAGTCACACATACTCGATTTCAAATGCACAAACTAAGCAAGCTAAACGCAAAAAAGTAGTAGCAATGACATGAAAAAAATAAGTTCAAGAAAGAAAAAAAAAGTCCTTGACATCAGCTCCAGATATATACATACTGTCTATATTGTACAAGGAAATCAAAAACCCTAGTTGCAGTTCGAGGGTTTTTGAAAGTTCTACAAAGCATGAACAGGAAACGTCCGAGGCACTTGATGAGAGAAAATTTGTACCAGATATTGTTGCGATGGCCGTAAATCCAAAGTTATTTTAATGAAGTGGTTTTGCAGTCTCTGGGATTTAACCCAGTGTCATACAATACTTCAAAACCGCAACAAAAGCGAAGATTTGCTTGATATTAACGAAAATTGGTTCGTTAAATTTATGTGGCAACTTTTTGACGACTCGAATTCTTTTATTCCTAGGTATTTGCTTGTGTGCTTTGCTTGCGCCCTACATTAACGTTGAATTCAACACTCAACGGCAATATTATACAATTCAATGTTGAGAATAGTCATAATTTTTGTAAGCTAAATAATCTTAATATTTTAGTTGTTTCCTGTTTTTTTTAAGGTTCAAACCACAAGGATGGTGTTCGAGGGGTACAAAGCCTGCGATCACACTAGTTCAGCGAGGGTCTTCGTGAACTATTTTTTTGGTACTTGATACATTAGCACAAGTCTATGGGTTGACACATCTTCAGCTAAGAGTCAAGAATTTCTTATAATGTCGGAGTCTTGCACTTAACAACTTGATCCCTAATGAACCCATTTGGAGCCATTTAACTTCACCAAACCAAGGGCCCATTAACATTGTTCTTTATTTTTTAATATTTGTGTAGATGAAAGGTTTTAATTCTATTGACTGAATACAATTAATGAGGATGGTGGTATGTTTATTGATTATGCTATCAACCAAGATTAAAAATCTTGAAAGGTGTGATATACAAGGGACAAGGTTGAGATTATATCTTGCGCAACTTTAGTGGAATGGGAGCTTCGTGATTTTTAGCTCTAAACCAAATAGGTATCATCATAGACTCATGGTCTCATATTGAGTAGCAAAACAAATTTTGGTATGATATGAAATCTTATATCGAATGTGTGTACCCGTGCATGCAAATTGGGGAATATAAGTGTATCAAATTGTAGAACATATGTGTGTGTTAAATTGTGGACTATATGATGGAGCATGTTGAAGATTAGTAATCTAGTGATAAATGATTTTTGAAAATGTGGTGTTTTATTAATATATACCAAGACAAATACCATGGTGTTTAATATGAGTTTTTTTCAATTACCTTATCAAGTATAAATCAATTTTTGCCTAAATTTTGTTATCACTATAGTTTCTAATCTTTAAAACACATTTGATTCATTGTTAATTTGCTTTATTAATGTAATCTTCACCTTTAACCTATGCACAAACCGTTTGCAACCTTGACTTTTAATATTGTATGCATTTCACATGAACAAAGTTTGAATGAGTACTCAAATAAAAAAATTCAATCATATGACTTAAGTTTGTATCGTTCATAATTACTTAACTTTGTCATTTATTACAACACATGGATGAGTCGATCAATGCAAGCTGGTTGAATTTAGAAATCAAATGTAAAGAAGTTATTAGATACAGAGAAAATTTCAACCAAAAAAGGATAACAATTGGGGGCGTACGGCCAAGAAACTTTAGAAATATTTATAGAAAAAGATAGAACAAACCTTAATTCAATTAGAATAGGCATATCACAACATCCTAGAAGAATGTGTACTCATTAAAAAAGGGAAATATTACTTGAGTTATGTATATTCAATAAGGTTGGCAAATATCTTGAGGCATACACCTTATAAAAATGACAAGTAAAACAATGGTTCTTATTTATTACAATAGAAAATCAGATAAGAAGGATTAACTTTTAATATTGATTTTCAAATTTGGGTGTATTTTATTTTACAATTGTTGCTTCTCTCTACTTGAACACAATAAAATTATGCCTTAAAGGCTCTTATGGACAAGTGGATATTATCATATTTTAATTCTTCTTCACAATGCAAGTGTGATCCTAGACCTATTTATGTTGTGCTCTTTGCAAAAGTTTTGATATTAATCAAAAACAAGAACTAGGGTGTTCACCCTTACAAAACAATTGTCCAAGGGTGTACAGACACAACACACTAATAGTAGAAAAACATCAAAAGTAGCTTTGAACAAAGTAATCAAAGAAGGTAACCATAGGTCATACTCAAAGAGCCTATAGATATTGAAGTTACCACCACAGTACGAACTAGTACCATTAATAATAGAAAAAGAAATTCTACTCCTACAGTCGAAACCATAGAGCAACAAACAAGAGTCCAATAAGACAACTAGTTCATGAGTAAGTTATCCACAAAAACCCCAACAGAATGGGGGGTTGCAGCCCCGACCAGCCATGAACTAAGCATTATGGGAGGGTTTGATGTTGTAGCTCAACTGATGTAGCACTTGTGTCCAATCTTCGATAAGGAATTTGAACAATTCCTTATAATTGCCCTCTTCCTACCCATCATTACTAAGCATCTTACATTGTAGCAAGCATAGTGAAGTTGTAGATTTGTGCATCACCCGAAGAATAAATATGGAAATGCTTCCCTATTTTCTTTCTATCTCACTCAATATGTGCTTCAAACTATCAACTTCCCTCTATAGGTTAGCTAAATCCTCAGTACAAGCCACAATGGAGCTTGTCAGAATTGGATTTTTCTCACTTGGAACATTGTTAGTACCATGATCAATAGACACCTCCTTCACCCTATCAAACATGTGATTTGAGTTGTTGGAGGTAGATTTGTTTGAGCTACCAATAGTATCAACCTCCAAATCTTCACTTTCCATAGTCTTGGTCTTCTCACTCTCCTTTTCAAGTTTTTGATTCCCTTGCTTAGTATTATCCTCTGAATCATAATCCACCAAGATCTTTTTTCCTTTTTTACCAAACCTAGTTGCTAATCTATTAGATCTACGAGGGGTGTTATGCTCCTTGTCCACTTCCTCCTCTTCACTATTTACCTCCTACATAAATAATTTAGTTTTCTTGGTGGGGGTGAAGAATGTTTTCCTTTCCTCTTGGAGGTGAACAACATGGGATCTTTACCTTTCAAGAAAGCATCAGAAGCAAGAATATCAAGGTTTTAAATGTTTAGGGTGTCAGGACAGGAGGCAATTTTAAGGGTTCTTGGGTACCTAATACCTTTTTTTGGCTTTGGCAAGGCATATCAATGATGCTAGTAGGTGGGGGGACTACAAAATAAGGGCCTCATAGACAACAATAAGTTTGGGAGAGAAGAGGACCAAAGGAAAGTGGTAAAGCCTAAAAATAAAACCCTGATTCAAGGGAATTAGCTTTTACCTTAGGAACGGGCACTTTCCTTGGCATCAAACACATAACTCTCCAAAGAATTTAACAAGAAAAAAGGAAATTATATGATTTCATGGTTCCAAAATTGATTAAGGAGAGGCTTAAGATAAAAGTAATAAATTTTAAATCATCATTCTAGTGTAAAATATTCCATGAGTATTAGACAAACGTGGTCCCAAGGTGGTAGAAGTAGAGCTCTGTTATATCCTCCCTGCATTTTGACTGAAGTCATGCACTACCTTTATAAAACCTGCTCAAATTGTCGTTATCAACTACTCAACTGGTCTTCTTCCATTTACTTTCATTAGTGGATAGTCTAGTAGTTTGTGCAATGACCTCTTCACTAATCTCAAAGGAGATGACCGCAAGAAGAAATCTCTTGTTGTCCCAAGAATTAGAAAACTAGATAGGCATGCACTCATCAAATCTATTAATTGATTTAATAAAGTTGGCAACCCCCCTTCCTTGCAAATATGTCACACTTTGGAGTCATTCTTGAAGTCATTCAGCTTCCCAAGCTCAATGTGGGCTGGTCCCCTCCCATCATTGTAATAGAATGCATGGGCTAATCAACTTCAAGAAGAATCCTATAACCTATGATATGGTTAGAGAAATTTGCCATTAAAATAGAGTGATTTAAAGGGAAAGAAAAATGTATGTTTGTCTAATTGGGCAATATCATTAAACCATCCCCCTAAGAAATTAGGCTCATATGAGCTATATTCCCACAAGCATAATTCTTTCAATATGGCATAAAAGAGATACTCTCCATTATGCGAGGGACAATGATAAATATTAATGTAGGCATTCATGACCCTCGTGTAATGTCATCTCATCATTTTAGGGTACTACTTTAGGTTATTTTAATTGTCATGATAACCTGGGGGCCACCTAGGCAAAGCTCTATGCCAAAGGCAATAACTAATATCTTGTTATACAAGGCATGGCTAATGACGAAGGATTCAAAGCCATGCAAGAGTCTATGGAATCCCTTGAAATACCCTAAAAAAAACACATAGTCTTGGACAATCCTTTTATAACATCAATGATTAGCTTAGAACCACCTTTAATTGAAAGGGATCTAATACCAATGGAGAGTGCAACCTTGAGTCCCTAGAGAATACCCATAGCCTTGCTTAGTTGTTTGTACATTTGGGTAGAGCACCACTATAAACAACAACAAATTTCTTGATATCCATTTTGATTACCCCTTTGACAACAACCAACCCCTGATAATGCTTCATAGTACCATCAAAGTTGAGCTTGTACCATCCAGGCATAGGAGGGGTTTATTTTGTTCTTTTCTATTTTAGTTTTTAAGAGGAATAAAACTTCCCAAAAGAGCCTGGGAGACTCCAATTCTTGGCAATTTGGTGATCCATAGATTAAGGAGCGAAGAGGAGCAAGGCCACCTAGTGATAGTCAATTTTTCAAGTAACATTATGTGGAAGATATGAAAAATAACTTGTAATGTCCTACTAGGGAACACGGGAGAAATTAATGTAAAACATGTTGCTAAGTTTAAAGAATGTTTTTTTTCTTAAAAGTTTACAAACAATAATGAATAACAATGCGGAAGCAATATGTAGATCCATTTTTGATGGGGTAATCATAGCTCAAGAAGCTTTCCACTCGATCCTTAAAAATAAGAATCCAAGCATGCTTATCAAATTAGACATAAAAAAGTCGTATGACAAAGTCGATTGGAGATTTCTATGCAAAAGCATGGAAGCCTTTGGCTTTGCTAAAAGCTGGATCAACTTAATTTTTGAATGTATTTCCACCCCCATGATA
Source organism: Chamaecyparis obtusa (assembly GCA_027943335.1). Lineage (NCBI taxonomy): Eukaryota > Viridiplantae > Streptophyta > Pinopsida > Cupressales > Cupressaceae > Chamaecyparis > Chamaecyparis obtusa. Next base: position 489,098 of record BSBK01000745.1, on the reverse strand, counting down.
TTAGTTTTAGTGAATGGAACCCCAGAAGGATTTTTCGGCATATCTAGAGGGCTTAGGTAGGGAGACCCTATCTCCCCTTTTCTATTCATAATCATGGTGGAAGCACTAGGTAGGGCAATCACAAAAGAAAGGAAAATGGGGCTATTGAGGGCATCTCCATTACTAGTAACTTGGATCCCACTACTCATCAACATTTTGTTGATGATACTCTTTTATATGGAGCCAGTAATAGAAAAGAGGCAAGAGCCTTTAGGAGGATTATGGAGACATATTCAAGGGCTTCAGAACAAGAAATTAATCCGGACAAATCAAACATCTTCTTCTTCAATACTGACATAAAAACTGAAAAAGACATATGTAGGATCCTCAATTTTAATCAAGGTAAGCTTCCTTGTAAATACTTGGGTCTTCCCTTAGTTAAGGATAACAAAGCTACAGATATATGGGATCCCATTATTGATAAGATTAAAAACAAAATGAGCTCATGAAAGGGAAGATGGTTGTCCTTTGCTGGAAGAATAACCATGGTAAGGTCAGTCCTAGTGCCTATGCCAACCTACCATTTATCTTGTATGCACCTTCCCTCAAACAAAAGATCAGAAATCATCAAGCATTTAAGGACATTTTTTTGGCAAGGGAGCAATGAAAATAAGAAAATCCCTTTAATATCATGGGATAACATATGTAAACCAAAAGAGGAAGGAGGGGTGGGACTCAAAAACTTAGGGGACCAAGGAAGTGCCCTAGGAGCCAAACTACTATGGAGACTCTTTAGAAACCCGAAAGCTAAATGGGAAAAACTACTTATTCACAAATATTTAAAAGACAATTCCCCCATTAACATTTTTAGAGAATCAAATCCTCTAAAAGGATCAAGAATATGGGATTTTATGACGAAATGCAGATATATTATTATGCAGAAATTAACTTGGTGCCTAGGTTCGAGGGAGGAGGTTCTATTCTAGGATGTCTCATGGGGTGGCTATGAGGTAATTTCCAAGAATTTAAATAACCCTTCTCTCATTAATCTATTGAATGAAAAGAATGGTCTCTTTCTCAAGGACTATATGCCTTTCAATGGGGAAAAATGGCTCTGGAAATCCTTGAAAAATTTGGGATTTCATCCTCCGAGGAGGCAGCAATCATGGATATTCTAAAGAACAGGAAGATTTCATTAGACAACTCGAAAGATACATTAGTTTGGGATGGATCTAAGTCAGGAGAATACAACACAAAGGATGGCTATAAGCTTATTGTCCAAAACTACAAAAGACCCAAAACCACTTTACCAATCCACCTTTGCTGGGGCAAAGACTGTTCATCGAAAGCAGGTTTTATCACATGGTTGACAATGAATTAAAGACTTTTAATGGCAGATAGATTTAAGAAACTTGGTTTCTCTAGCCCTAGTAGATGCCCACTCTATGAAAATAGTGAAGAAGATGTGGACCATTTATTCTTAAACTGCCCTTTTTCAAATCTTAGTTGGAATTGGTTGCAAGGCAGCTTGGGATGGTCCTCGGTCTTTCCCCAATCCCTTAGAGCAATGTTGCAAGCATGGCCGATCATTAAAAAAAGAAGTATATTTTCCAACTTATGAACTATCTCCCCCTCTATTTTAGTATGGGAGATTTGGAAAGAATGTAATAGAAGAATTTTCAAAGAAGAAATACTAGAATGGAAACAGCTATGCAACAAAATCGAAGTGGTAATTATAAAAAACATGAATTGCAGTATTGCCAAAATCCCAAAATAAGATCTCAGCATGAGTCATTGGGATGGCAACATGCGAGGGAAATGGGAGGGTCTGGCCCTTCCACCCTTTACTAGTTTGAGTGCATAAAAGAAGGCATCAAAGAGAGATGATTGTAAATGGAGACCTCAAAGGAAGGCTAGCACAAGCTAAACTTTGATGGAGCATCTAGAAGAAATCTGGGAAAAGCGGACATTGGGTGTTGCATTCATAATCAAGAAGGAGTAGAAATAGCATATGTAGCAACTCCTATTGGTATTGAAACAAATAATTGGGTGGAACTTTATGCTTTAGTTAAGGATCTTCAAAAGAGTGCCTCCCTGGGTTTACAACATCTAGAAATAGAAGGGGATTCGACAATTATCATTAATGCACTCAGGAAAGGTGCCACTCCAAATTGGAGATTAAATTCCCTACTCTCCCAAGCATTATCTCTTTGTGAATCCTTTCAAGAAATCTTGATTAATCACATTTACAGAGAAGGTAATAAGAGAGCAGATGAATTAGCTAATTTAGGGGCAGATGGGATCACTCTATCTTAAGAATGATCCCACATCTCTGGCGCCATCCTCAGGTCCAAACAGCTTGCCTAATGGCTCAGGAACCTTAGCTTAACACTAGTAAGGACATTGTCATTATTTTAGATACTATACATATCATAGATTAAGAGTCCCCTTTGATCTATTTTTAGGCATAAGGGAATAATGCTCCCTTAAACTAAGATTTCACCTTGTATTAGATGAAATTCCTCTTAGGAGGTGGCATCAGATCTTAATAAATTCAATCTATAGTGAAGTAGCACACTTAAAAGTCACTTCATGCTACAATATTATGAGGTAAAGTGCTAGCACATAGTTTCTCTTGCATATAGAACATTTTTCACAATTGTAAAGCTCCACTTGGCTTAACGATCTTTTCTAAACATATAGGTGTCCACTTCAGCATCACTAAAAATGATATAATAATTATAAAGAAGACCTTCACCCAATGAGAATCGTCAGAATCCCAATGACAATTTAGAAGGACCGATGAAAACAAGGACCCTTTGTGGATTTTTTTTCTAGAACGAATGACACATGTCATGACACGAATTTAGTAGCGTGGCTCTAGCTAGGAGAAATTTTTTAAAATTAGGAAGTAGGGACACATGTAGTTGCTAAGATGTCTAGTTTGCGAATATTAATAGCGAGCTCTTCCCGAAAAAGGCATAGTGCTAGTTTTAGAGGAAGGTCATAGGCATGGAAACAAAGCTTATTACCTTTGCTAACCTAGAAAATAGGGCAATGGCATTCAAGGGCACTATTAAACCAGAGAGGTGGAACCAGCTTCTTAACTCCATCCCTGAATCGATTAGAAGAGCTTTGGAAAGAGGGCTCGGGGACAATCACTTTGATAATGAGTTTACTTATCACACAAATGGAAATATAATAGGAAACTTCATTGCCCTTTCCACCTTCGCTAGGCACCAACCAGAAGCAGTAGAGGTAGCTGCAAAATTTCTTTTTCAAAAGAATCTTCTAGAAGGACTAGAGAAAATGGTGTACAATATAGACTGTCATCTTACTATTCCTTTCCCAGAAACAATAATGAGAACACATATAGGAAACTTGAAGGTAGTTCCTAAATCCAAGAGGACTCCATTAATATCTTTCAAGGATAAGGAGAGTTTTGATGCACATTGGCCGAAAATGTTGAGAAACTTGAATTATCTATTCAAAGAAACTCAAAAGGAGAAGCTGGAAACAAAGGAGAGACTGAACTACTGGAGAGAGGAGGGTTTTGCCATTCCCAAACCCTGGGATAAACTAGAAAGGGAGAACTTGCACATTATCTCCCCAGAGGTCAAGAAGTGCTCTCGTCATATCAAATCTAGCAATATGAGTGAAGAAACCATTATAGTCATTAGAAAGGAGGAATGAATTTGGAGCTGTCATGAGCTTCAGAGGAGACGAAAGGAAATAGAGGTGAAAATAGGTAGCCCCCTGCTGTAGAATAATTCAGGACTAAACATGGACATGATCAAGGTTATTTAAAAAGAGTATTGCTCCTTGTTAGCTAGAAGACTTACTTCAGTTTTAATCCTACAGTTTTAGTTCTCTCATATTCTCTGAGGAATAATTTAGGAACTGGGATATCTTTATGTTTCACAGGCAGCCTCTGGTCTTTTAGCAATTGTTTCTCATATAATATACTCAGTTAGCATTAGATGATATTTTAGTCTCATTATCATACATACACATTTATAGAGATATTCATATTAATTTTAGACATATATAGTCCCACAAATTATATCAGGCTATAAATGTGAGCATAGTTTTTCATATATAAATATATACACTTACAATCATATAATCATTTAAGGATAATGTTATTAATTTTCTTTCTTAGTTATTAGTCTACATACAACCATTAGCTCTTACATCCTTTTCATATCCTTTCTTTCATCTAGTAATAATTTAGGGCTAGGATAATTTCATATTCATATGCTTCCCTCGGGTCATACCTTGTTATTTACTTGTATACTTATTTTATCAAAGAGATTATATTCTGTTACGTTCATATTTTAAATATTTATTCATGAATTTTTATTTTTAAATAACTAAATACGTAGCATGTTTCTCCCCATTTTTAAATTAAAATTATTTCCTAAATATATATAGAGCAGTTGTAGACATATATTCTCTTATTATATTCAGATAATTATATGCCTATAGTTTAAAGGTTTTTTCTTCCTAACTTAAAAATGTATAGGAGGTGCTCTTTTAGGTTTATTCTAAGCTAAAGTTAGCAATCTACACTCATTTAAATCCACTCTCAAAAGTAATTTAGAAATGCAAATATCATTGCACCTTTATGTTTGAAGGACAACTGGAATAATAGGTAAAGTAAAATCGGCCAGTCTGGCTTTCGTGAGAATCGCTATCGATTAGGATTCACCTTCTTTAAACACTCTTTAGAAATATTTATAAGAAAAGCCTGGCAACATTTGTAATTATCCTACACACAATTAAACAGCTCCTCGGGAAATGGTAACCCCAATCAAGTTGAGGAGCTTACACAGACAAGTAGCCTTCGATGAGGTAATTTCCTCCAACAGGATTAGAAAGATAATTATGATCAAATTCAGTATTGTAGTAAGAGTTTTATATGTGGTACTAGGAAGCGAGTTCAAGGAAAATACCAATAGGTATCGAGTTAACTCAGATATTCTGGCGATGTTCTTAGCTTCGGCCCTTCAAGTGGACCCGGATATTAAGACTATTGGAAGTATATGTAGGAGAATTTTTAAAAGGAAATATCTGGTAGATTTGGACAAAGTTCTAAAGAGTATACAGATAGATTTATCTATTCCGAAACCTAAAGAATACGATAGGAGCATCATCAACAATAATTATGTTTCCACCTCTCCTATTCTTGAATTGGAGGACTGGGACATATATATAAAGGAAACACCTTCAATAAGAAGGAACTTGGACTTCTTGTTATTCTTTACCCATTTACGCTCTCCTACTGAGATAAATTGAATGAATGACTTTATTTCAGAAGATGGTATTGGGCTAAAATTGGCCCGAGAAGATAAAAGCTCCTCGATGTCCTCATGTTCTTCAGGTCGGGCCTAGGGAAGTCAAGCCCTAAGGAAAATTTGTACTTATCATATTAAAGAAAAGAAAGGCTTTATGTTTAAAATAATATGGCATTCCTCGCTTTGTTCAAATTTTGAGTTTAAAATGAAATCTATCATAGATCTTTCTTTGAATAAAAATTAGAATTTTTTCGTTGAGCTTTATTATTCAAATCAAGAAAAGTAGATTTCACATTACTTAACTTTATTACAATAGAAGCTCCATGTCAAGTACATACATCTTATTAAATACAATAGGCAAGTGGACATAATTTGGCACTGTCAAAATAGCTAACAAAACCTTCCCATTAATGGGTAGCCATAAATAAATAGACATATGCCCTCGATGAAAGCATTTGCAAACTGATATGGAGTCGAATAGTAAGCTTATTTCCCTCTCAGAAAATAGAATGAATGCCTTCAGGGGAAGTATCAAAGCAGAAAGATGGGATAAAATCCTATAGACAGACGACTTAGGAAGAAGAGTGATTGAGAAAATTATGGGTGAAGATAACTTTACTCATGAATTCATCTATAGGGTCAACTGTGATATTGTGGGTACCTTTGCAGCTATCCTACTAATGATCAGAATTCCAAAGGAAGAGGTAATATCAACTTGTTTGGAATTATTTGATGATAAGCATTCTAGTGGGCTCCTTTTAGCTATTAATAGTGTTAACTCTAACCTAATGATACCCTATCTGGAAGATTACATGGTGAATCCTATGGGTTCCCTGACCCATAAAATTCATTGCACCCGAAGACCAATTCTGGTCTTCAAAGACAAGAAGATTTTTGATGAGAGAGTTGATATTGTGAAGCGTAATACAAAGTTTCTTCTTAAATGGATAATGGTTAAGCCATGTGAAGATGTCAAATGGGTAAAATATTATTTAATCGCGGAGGGCTTTGAAGTAGAAACTGACTTCGCATCTTTGTCACTACACGACCTGCAACTTTTTCCTCCAACAATTATCAAAAAATCAACCAAGGGTTTCAAGGCGGTCAAGGGTAAGAGAAACTTTGATCAAGGCCTAGAGGAAGACATGGAAGAAGAAGAAGAACTGGTGTTCCACACTCCAGTTAGGAAGAAATGAAGGAAGATTAAACCTTTAAGGAACTTTTTTGGATAGGATAATATACAAGCGTTTAACTATTATAGCATAAACTTACGTCTGTTTTGTTTTTGATTCTCAGTATATAAATGTTTAAATCGTAATAAAATTTCAGTTTAGACTCTGTATATGCTTGAAGGAAGCGACACGGGTAAGATTTGTAAGATTTTAGTAGCCAGTTATAGTATGAAGAATATATGGCCGGTGAAGTACATTGTGATTCATAAATTAAGTATTTACAAAAAGTTAGTAGGTTGGATATTTTGGCATATGCTGGATAGTATTATTCAAGTTAGTATAGGTATAGTACTGTTAGATTTCTAGCAAGTAGGGTCTTTGATAGAAGTTGTAGGGTTACAACATTGTTTAATTTTTGGTGTGGAAATTTTCAATTATTGATATCTAGGAATGGTTGTTATTAAATTTTGGTCAATCTAAAAAGCACTAATCCAAAGGAAGTTCTCTTATCTTAAAAGAAATGCTAAAGTAACAGTATAGGAACATAGTAGTCTCTTGATGATAATGGTTGGTTAATGTGATTTAAAGGTTAAATCTATATTCTAACTTTCAATTCGTTATGAAAAATAATCTGTATGATGATTCCTGGATCTTTGTTGGGAATAGACTACCAACATGAATCTTAGACTAGGGAATTAATGAGCATTGTAGATAGAAATGATAAAAAAGGCACAATTTGTGGTTTTCTATTACTAAAATTGGTACTCTCAAGTTTTCGATGAGTTCGACAATATTTATGCATGTATAGTCATATATCTGGAATCTTGCTTATTAAACTTCTTACTTGAGGAATTAAAGATTAAGGATGTAAGGACACCAAACCACTTGCATAGTTTATAAATAATTCGTACAGTTTATTATCTTGGATTAGTTTAGAGTAGCTTAAATTACAATGGTTTAAATCAGGATTATTTATATGGGTAATTTTCAAAGTAAATTTATGACCTCCATGCGAAGGAAGAATTGGTTTTACTAATGTTACTGATTATATTACCTTGTAAAATGAACTTTCTAGGAATGGTTCTTTATAAATAAAGGAGAGATCTATCCCAGATACTAACCTTGTTCCAAGCTAGGTAGCTAACGAGGTTTTGTAGGATAAGAGGAAAATACATAATAGTCTACAGTTTTTATATGATCAATATGCAACAGTAAATAATCTTAGCTAGAATACATAATTTACTCCAGGAATATGTAGTAGCTAGGCCCAGTATACATCCTCCATCTAACGATTTGGGTATCAGTATTGGTTTATTTAAGTAAGTTTCAGATTGAAATAAATGACACTTGATAGATTTCTCAGAGATATTCCCTGTCAAGAATAAAAATAGACAGATACTACTTGACCAAAGGTTTTAATATGGGCCCATTTAACCAATGGATGGGACTGGTAGTCTTTATTATTAATTAATGGTATTCCTCTTAGCTATGTGCTCCAGAAGCTAGAAAAGAGTAGAAATAGATATGACTACCGTGATAATCGCTAATTTTGAAGTCAATATATATATGTTATATATTGGCTTCAGGTTAGGGCTTATCATGGTGATCTTATGTTTTGAGATAGTATGTTGTGATTCACTTTTTGTATGGTTATCTTGTATCGTGTACCCTCCTTCCTTTTTAGATGATGTTTATTTATGTCTCATGCTCAATAGCACAATTCAAATGATGTGAGTTTTAAAAGAGCAAATATATATATTTTCTTGGATGAATCTTTTGTTATCATGAAATCAATATTTATATACATCTATTATATCTGGTTATCTATTGTAGTCATAATTATCCAGAAGTCAATATATATAGAGATTATAGTGGTGCTTTTATGGTTCTCTGATCATGATACTCTAAGTGTGCCTCGAAATAAGGCCAAGATAGCAAGGATAAGAATATTGCTCTATATTTATATTGTCCTTCTAATAAGTTTTAGACGAATTTTGTTTCATACAGCTAACCTGCCAGGTGCAGTCAACTTAGCTAAGTGGTTAATTCATTCTTTACAAGCATGGTTAACATCATATTTCTTACTAAAGCTTAGGATATGGATCATTTAAAAACTGTAGCTCATAGATTTTGAGTTAGTAACAATATAATAACAAGGATCTTAGCCATAAGTGTAGTTATTTCAGGAAATAATGGGTCAAGAGGCATCCCGAGGAGTTATCATTCAGGAGGAATAATGACTGCGGAAGTGACCCTTGTGCCAGTCATAATGCTTTCCACACAAGGAATTAAAGTTTGACATCATAAGAAAGGAATTGTACAAAAACAAAAAGCACAAATCCTAGAAGGAAGGTATTCCAACCCAGCCGAATGGATGAAGCAATCTACAAATCGAGAATCACTTTTGGACAAGATATAGATCAGCTGCTCATGAAATTTGTAATATATAACTATCATGAATCTGATATAGGATGGTATGCCCTCCTAAATTATTATGTATTAGAATTCGGACTACGATCCCAGCCAAGGCTAGAGGGTTTCTCAACCCTGCTCTTCCCTACCAGTGCCTGCATTGAGCGGGGTTTTTGTATATATGGTTATTTGATTAATAAAATTATTGGCTTCGGCCTTTTACCAAAAAAAACAAAACAAAACAATGCGGAAGCAATATAACACAAGATAATACATACTTACAAATGTAACTCATTTATAGATTATAAATCCCAAGGGTTCCATGACGTAGAATTGCGTAAGTTAATAAATCTACTAAATACAACAAACAATATACAATCTCCATATACTACAAATGAATAACAAATACATCATCTCATAAATGAAACCTAGATACATCTGATACCATAAGGTATATACATAATGAAACACCATCCACTACACAAGTCATAGGGTATGTAATAATAACTAAATACAAAGTACAATACAATAAATGAAAGATAAAAACAAGTCTCCAATGAATAACAAGAGAATACAACTACTACAAATATCATCCAGCACTGGCACAAGGGCGTCAAAATCTCAAATGGTAAAAGAATCACTACCACCCGACCTTGTGGAAAAAAAGTCCACTCCCACCATGTTGAGGAGATAACAACAGATCCTACTCAGATAATAAACACCAAAATCCAATCACAATACAACTCTTGAGAAAATGATCCTAAAATATCTCTATCTCAAAAAAGGTACAACTCAAAATGCAAAGGTAAACATACTAATCCCAGAGGAAACCAACACAATTAGGAAACCTAAGATGCATAAAGGGAATTGTCATCACATGAGTCAACTGTAGAGTTACCCTGGCAATCTCTGTGGACTCTGACCCCCTAGTGACTCTATGCGGTATCAGTGATCATCTCATACAAATAAGGTACCAACTATGTTATATCCAAGTCCATGCAGGTGGAAAGCACCATCTCACACTCCATCCTAGCCTGTACTGGTGCTCAAGACATGGGTGAGGAATACAAACATCTTATTAATTCATTTTAAATCAATATATTTAAGTTATCACTTTATTAAGTAGCTTGAAAAGGATACCTAGGCAACCACTTCTGGGCTATGGCGCCTCCAAAGCAAGCCACTTCCCTTCTAACACCTAGATAACCTACCTTAAGCTCATAAGTCATAAAAATATCTCATAAATTCAAAAAGACATGATAATCAAATTCAGTTTCGTAAAAAGATACATGCAACACATAGTGGCCCTCAAACCATAAACTCATAATTACACATTGGTCCTCAAACCATCACATCACAAAATCCATACTGGTCATCAAACCATAACATCATAAAAACATACTCTCTCAAAGAGTTCACAAACTAATGAGATTAAAAATGAACAAAGGTTGTCTAAAAAGATTGAAACCATTGTCACATTACAAACATTGTAAATATCTATGCCATAGTAAAAAGGTAAAACCTCAACTCTATAATAACAACTCCTAAAAGCCAACTTAATACTACCCATATTGACAATTAAACACAACAACTAAAAACTCCAATAATACACACATCAACATTTAAATTCTCATCGAATAATTTTTTTAATTTTTTATTTCTAAAGTAGAATTTCTAAATATAGAATACCGCTGCAAGCAAAATCCAAAAAGTTGTTTTTTTTAAAATCATTTTTAAAAAAATTATTATTATTTTTAAATAGAATTTTTAAAAATAAAATATCGCTATACAATGCAAATAAATATTTTTTTCTTAAATAATATGCAAGTGAATATATCTTTCCAAATAATATGCAACTGAATATATCTTCCTTAAATAACATACAACTCAATATATCTATTTTTTATACATGCAAATTTATTATTTACATACACATCTATATTTGAAAAGTATACATTTTCTCTAAAAACAAACTCTTTCAAAACCCTCAAAACTATGGAAGGCCATAATTGAAAACAAATCGAAGCAAAAATTTTAAAAAAAAAAACCCTAATCAAATTTTCCTTCCAAAAGATTCCCTAACATTCCTGATTATCAAAGAAATACATCCTTTTAACAAACACTCATCATTTACACACAAGATCTAATCAAACATAAAGAAGATAATGATTTCAATGAACAACTTTTAAGGATTTTAGAACCCTACCTTAATACACAAAGTTGAATAAAAAATCAATTCCAAATCTTCAAAACCCAAAGCTTTCAAAAACACCAAAACTTTAATCCTCAAAAAATTTGCCAAGAGAGAATTCTTCAAACTTGATTGAGTTCTTAAATGACCTTTAAGCTTTCTAATATAGAAATTCATAACCTCGAGTTGAAAGAATGCAACTCCAAAATAACAAAATAGAACTCTAATGTTAAAAACAATAAAGTTGTTAACTCCAAATCATAAAAATAAGAACTTAACTGTAACCTTATTTTTATCAACTTTAACTTATTAAAATAATTATTTATTTAATTTCCTCAAATTTAAGTCACTTTAACTCAACTTGATTTTAAAAGGTTAAGTTGTACTTTTATAATAAAGTATTTTTTTAAGTTGCATTATTTAATTTTAATTAATTTAAAATATGTAACTCAACTAATAACCACTTAACTCAAATTGTACATTTAAATTTAATTTTTATTTAATAATTATTAAATTTCTCAATTAATTAATTTTGATTTTACAATTAAATTATATATTTAACAAAGATAATTAATTAATTAACCTTATATTTAATATTTTAATGTATCATAAGGTGTAATTATTTATTCTCATTTAATTAATCTTAATTAATTCTTCAATCTATTTTAACACCTAAACCACATCAAACCACATGACATGTAACCATGAAGCAAAATTGACTAAACCAAAATGAAACAATCAAGCCTAAAGAAAGGGCTCACGAATTTATGTCACCTTAACGAATCCGGATAAGTAGAAAATTAGATACTTGTCCACTATTTCAGGATAATTAATGGCTTAGGTTGGGATTGGACTTGTATGTTATCTCCTCTCTCTTACCATTGAGATATTGCGATAAGGCACACTCATTCTGAAAATTCAGGGAAGTCAATGCCTGGTACCCGAAATCCTACATAGTGATAAACTAAAATGGAGACAAGTAATAGAAATAACTCTACGCTTAGTGGAAGAGAACCCCTTTTACACAAATGGGCAATAAGAACAAGCCTCACTTGAGGGAGGATAGCCCTTATTGCACATAGATCAAACATATAGTAAAAATGAGCCTCACTTGAGGGAGGAAAGCCCTTACTAGCTTGATAAGATAATATAACGATATATCTGAAAGTAAATATATATATTAACTAGATAATCAATAGATAGTGAATGAGATGCAAACAAGATAAGGCACAAGTGTATCTATCTTCCCAATGTCCTTAGTAAAATCCGGTAGAGCTTCGCTTTGAGAGCCAAGAGATATCAATAAAAATAAGAGAGTATAGTTGAAGACAAAAGAGAGGGATATTTGTAGATTTTAGCGAATCAAGAGAGACAAAATGACCTCAAAAATAGCTTTTATGGTTGCTCGTGATCGGAAGTAGTCATTTCATACGCATCCAATAGAGGGGACACACACTGAAAGTGGCGTTTCCTTTTCAAATTTTGTGGACATTAGAACGACACGCAGACATCTGCGTGCTACACTCACTTCCCAACATATGGGTTCCAAATTTAAATGGGAGATCATGGACATTGTGTTGTGAGGGGCCACGATTTCAAAATGTTTCCATTTGATCATGGTCCTCTATTTCTAACTCGTGGGACTTGGCACAAAAGTGTCATAAATGTAGGGGTACAAATTTGTGACATTACATTTTTCCCCCTTTAGTGAGCCAATCATTCCAAGGGATTGGGTGCACTTAAGTCATGCATGTTAGATATAGAAGCAAATTTAAGTACATTAATTGCATTGTCAAAAAATGTACCTGTAGAAAACTTACCTACATCGAGTGACAAGTTGTTCTCGACTGAGTTGTCTTCGATGTTCATGTGGAATGTGTTGCAAAACTGAAATTTTTTTGTCAGTATCAGAAATGGAAGAAGCTACCCTGGTGATAATGGTCTCTATGTTTTTGCCCCTAGCAGACCTGGGGAAAAATAGAACCAGAGAGACAGCAAAAAAAATTTCACATATTTGGGCCCATTTTAGGCTATATATGTGTCTTGTGGGCCCATAGAAGGATCATTTTCACTATTCACTATGGGGGTTTTTTCTGAGATTCTGAGCATCTTGAGAAAAAATGCCTCCCAGACGAGACTTCCGTGCAACCAGGATGGAGGAGTTGCGGATAACAGTCAAGTAGAGCCTACCTCCTGATGAGGTAGGCCTCATTTTGCCTTCTTGTGTCCTTAATTTTTCATTTTTTAGCATAATTTCAAGTTTTAGCAACACATGCATCTGGCGATCACGTAAGCATCTAGACAGTTTTGGCTATGCAGGGGCCAAAATGCACCTGTTTAGATAATTTATTTGCATTTATTAAATAAATTAAAATTCACAAAAACATTATACTATAATTTTTAAATTAATCAATAAATGCAAATAAATTACCTAAACAGGTGCATTTTAGCCCCTGCATAGACAACACCCATCTAGACATCTAGGGTGATTTTGTGCTGGCGTCTCGATGGTGCCAGCAGTCATGGGTCTGAATGTGCTAGCGTTCGGGGAATCCCAGCACTGGCATCCTTAGGTCATGCTTTTGTCTTGCTTAACTTTTTAAGTACTTTAAGAAATTTAGCATGTTATTGACGCATTTCTTTGTTCGTACTTGCAGAGCATTCTAGAGATCACAGAGCACACCACAGGGTGTGCATTTACCTTGATCCAGGAGCGGGTTGATGATGTGACCTGTGAGTATGCACTATGTTGCATGGGGCTCTGGTGGGTATACCACCTTTCAAAGATATGCTTCCATGGACCTATTTTGATCGCATTGATAGAGCATCAGGATTTGAACAACATGTTCATTCATCTCCGTACTGGGGGAGATGACCGTCACCATAGAGAACGTGCATGATTTTACGCTTACCTATTCATGGAGCGCAAGCATCATTGGATGAGCCCATTTCAGTGCACGATCTGCAAGAGGGGCAGAGATGGGCGGTAGGCCGAGTCTTAGGTGACAGTGGACACATCTTCCTACAATGGTTAGAGCAGAGATAGGTCGCTATTCCTTTGTTGTATCATATTCTCGTTACAATCGTGGCACTGCAAGTGGTGACAGACGGACGAGGCTCGCACCTTCCTGGGGGCCTTGTTCAGTATATCAGAGAAATGGAGGAGCACGGAGATTGATATGTGTGGGGACAGAACATGCTCACACACCTATATTACAACTTGTGTCACTTTGTCTACCATGAGTATCATAACATCAATGCCTGCACACTCCTTCAGGTGTGAATTTTTTAGAACATCATGTGCACTAGACCAGTGGGATTTCCCATCCTTGAGCCTACGCCTATCCTCTGCGGTGTAGAGATTGGAGGCTACGACTATCCTTTGTCTCCCCTGTCGATAAGGACGAGACTGTCGGCACCACTGGCACAAACAGTGGGCACACTTGGGGCATCAGAAGTCATGTGCCCCTTGTCGATCCAGACTAGCAGACTGGAGATCCAAGTATAGATGAGTTGTTTTAATATAGTAGATGTAGATGCACAAGCCTCCTTGGTACAAAGAGATGCATAGCTTGATGTTGTGGATGGCCAGAGAGATCAGAGAGCGATTGGAGGTTAGGTCCACAACTGTCAAGGAGTTAGTGGATGCTCTACATCTCTAGGTGGATGCAGCTAGGAGTGGAGCAGTTGCAGACTTAGATCACCCTCGCATATGCAAGCTGATGCATGAGCTCACAGATGCCAAAGAGCAAGAGGTGCAGCTCTAAGTATAGATAGGAGATTTGAGGGGAGAGTTGAGAGGGCTACGTGGAGCTAGCTCAGCTACTTGGTCTCGCTTTGTATCAATGCGCTAGCTTGCACAGGATTCAGAGCCACTAGCTCCTCCTGACTCTAGGGCTCATGTACCTGAGTCCTGAGATTTTTGATAGAGAGATTCTTTTTTATACATGATGTATAGCATTCTTTTTGTACACACAGACACACATCACATTTTTTTGTAATGATGTGATACATGTACATAAGATATATATATGGGTTCTTTGAGCAGGGTACCATCCATATCAGATAGTCCATAGGCCCTATTGATGTGATTTTTGTTCCACTACAACATACAAAATCAAACACTCAATGTTTCAGAGTGAAATGCCAAATATTTAATCATCTCTTGATATAAGGTCATCTCTCATGCTAAGATTGCAAAGTAAGATCATGAAATGCCTTCAATGTTCCTTCTATTGTGGGTACTCTCTTAGTGAAATAATGTGATTTGCTGGTAATCACTTAGGGGACTTACGTTGTTCATTCAATGGATACCAACTGCTTTCACTTCTAAAGATTTAGCTTCACAATGTGCAATGAAAATATAGCTTTTGATTTTCAAACTTTTCAACTTCAATTCAAACTTAACTTCTACTAGTAATTCTAACTAGGAATGAAAGTAAGTACGGATGATTTGGACTCTACTAAATGCAATCATGTTAGCAACTCCAACCACATAGTGCAAGCTTTTAAAGAATACTCAAATGGTTTTCAAATTAATATCTCCTTTGCAATCCCATCAAATGGATCTGCAAACTAAAGATTGAATATCAATTAAATTTAAGTGCTTTCAATCATCAACTAACCACACAAGGGACACTTACAATTAGCAAGAGGCTAGTGCCTTATTTTTGTTCAAGTTAAGCAAATAAACATCTACAATTAAATTCTTATTCAACTAAGCTACTTCAACATGAAATAAAATCTACTCGAAGTGAAAGATTGAGGAAACCATGCAACACTTCAGACAAACATTAAGTAATTCACCATGAAAAGCCAACAATGAATTATCAATCACTTTGATGAGCATTATAGAAACAATTTGATCAAGTCTCTCCCTTAGCTATCCTACTCTACTATAAGATTTCTAATGTCATCTTCTACAATCTCTAACCTACTAATTCTCCCACTAACTCTCACAAATGAGAAGGCCTTGGCCTTTTATAGATGTTCAATTACAATGAAGGGCCAAGATAAATTCAAGATCAAGGGCCAAGATTAATCCTACAAACCCTAATTAGGGTTGTCAAACTATCCACCAATTATACGAAGGCACCACATTGTGGGCCAATAAGAAAATTACAATGTTTTTGATAGCCAATGAGAAGATAGTACACTTGGCATGATTTGATTGACTGTGTTTGAATTTGGAATTTGTTGATTGGAGAAGACAAAAAACTGCGACCTTATCATCCTTATCTTGTAGATCAATTTAATCATGAGCTTTGATTTTTGACTTATGGAATGTGTTTGTTAAAATTGCAAATATTTCTTGCTCGATTGTTAGAAAGTAACATTGATTAACTCTTCAACTCCTTGAGGATGACTTTGATGGCTCATGTTCTCAAAATTTTCCTCTTTAAGATCTCCTCCATCCCTTGGAAATCTTCTTCATGGCTCGACTTAAATTTATACTTGTAAACTTGATTAGACTTCAGTTGCAGTCATGAACTTGATTAAATTATCCTCGTGTAGTTGAATTCTTGAACTTGATCTTTTGAATTTGATTTGATCGAGTATTCTAAAATTAATTACTATTGGTTAGTAGGTTATGTGGAGGGTCAATAATGTTGCACGGTAAAAAATTCCCAATCGACATTAAATAAATGTCTAGTCACTGACAATGACATTCTCTATCTGTGAACCGCTCAACACTGATGATATTACCAATTTACCTATTTTGAGATATGAAATATTTAACAGGATTTGAAGGACATAATAACTAATAGAGTTAGAGAAGGAATTGTTGCGCTATTTATAGACGATCTAGCTTCTTTCTTCTTCAATTCACCTTTCCTGGAGAAATTGTTGGAGTTGTCTTTGGTTTAGGTCATTAGGCTATAGATAATTTTATATTCAGATTTCAAAAGATTTAGATGGACACTCCTATTAGGCTTAGAAGAACATCTACAGACGCTCAGAAGTCCTTTTTGGGTTTCGTCTCAGATTCTACCCTAGAGTTAGTTTGTAGGGAGGTAGGGCCTTTTTTAAATGAGGCTATGAGGATTGTGTTGGGAAGAGAGTTTCTACAAAATGAAAAGACACCAAGTCAACATATACATTACATCCTAGTTTTTGGTGTCTCTTTTGGACCTTAGAGGAGACAAGGTGGATATGTTGATGCTACTAAGGAAGGTTTTCAAAGAAGAATTTGTGGGAGACGACATTCATGTTGTTGTCTTTACAAAAATAGGGGTGGGTATCTCTTGGACAAGTGAAATACCCAAGCTACTCCAGCTAGGCTAGAATGTGTCAATGCTTTTCTCTTGGGCTTGAATGCTGGGCAGTTGAAGTGCCATAGGGAATGGGCGTTGATTGGTTGGGATATCCTTTATAAATGGTTTCTCCTTGACGAAGTGAAGCACTTTGGGTGGCTCGATGAATTCTCACAATTAATCCTCTCTGGAGAATTCTACCTAGATGGAGTGAAAGATCCCTAGTGTTACCCATGGACCGTCACCCCATGGTCAGGCATTATGAATTCAAGTGCTTAGGGTTTCCTTTTTTGTTTTTACGATACAATTATACCACATTTTTTGGTTTTTTTATACAACCATACCACTAGTACTGGTCCACTGCCAGTGACGTAGTAGTTTTTTTAATTGTTGGTGCCTCGTAACCTCCATTTTGGTTTTAAAGTTTTGGAGGCACTACAACAGTCGACTACTATAATTTTGTGAAAGAAATTAATGAAAAATTTGCAACTTCGTTTCACTTTTCCTTTTATGGATATGAAAAATGATTTCGGTTTCATTCTTTTGTGCTTAACATAATCTAGTTTGTGAATGAAATGGGCAAAAATTGTGTGTAATAATTTATTTATGGACGAAATTGAAATTTCAAAGCAATATCAAGTTAATAATTTCTGAATTTGAAAATGAATTAAACAAATGTATGATGTATCTGTGTGATTTTGTGAATAAATTAAATTTTAATTAATGTAAAATAAAATTTGAATTATTACATTATGAAATGGCAAAAATTGTGTGAAATGATTTATGTGCAAAAATGACATTACAATGCAGTACCGAGTAACGAGTTTATAATTTTCAATATGAAAATGAACCAAACAAATGTATGTGTGTGATTTTGTGAATCATTAAGAAAATGACATTGCAATACAGTGTAGCAAAAAATATTAGTGTAACCCTAATTCTAATGTTAACCCTAACCATAAATTATATATTTTAATTAAATTTCAAAATTGGGCAAAATAAAATCTAATATATTAATACATTATATGTCATATAAAGACTTTGAATTTATGTTATTGAAGCTCAATGTGGAATACTGATTATAATAGAAATAATTAAATCTTGAACATTAACATTGATTTAAAATTGTAGTCAAACATTTCTCAATATATAATTAACTGTTAAATATTTATATTGTTTACAAGGTTAAACATTTATTATGTTTCATTAACATGGTTATTAACTCATTTATTTAAGTTTACATATGATTCAACCCATGGGAAGATTGAGTGTTTGGTGATGTGGCCCCAAATTGACAAAAATCCTATTAATAAACTATAATGGGACCTGGACGGTAATTGACAGTGACAACAGATACCTATTATTGACGATTGTTGGATGAGAAAAGATCAACGACCTAAGGTGTATTTTAGGCCGAAGGTGGAAATGATGAACATTTTCTCCAACGTTTCTCTGGAAATGAGACACATGTGAGTGTTAGTGAGTATCCACTTTGGCACTTAAGAAATTTAATTATGTATAGTTAAAGATACAGTTTAACTTTACATGGTTATTTAAATTTATATTGTTTAATTAACATGGTACTTATTTATTTATATATGATAAATTATAAAGGGACCCAAAACAAGTGACAATGACAACGGATACTGGTGTTCGTTGTATGAGCAAAGATCAATGATTAAAGGTGTATTTCGGGCCGAATGTGGGAATGATAAACATTTTTTGTAACCTTCCATTGAAAATGAGACGCATGCCATTGAGCGTCCACTTACTAGATTTAATTATGTATCATTCAATTGTATAGAGTTTAACTTTACAAATTACATGGTTAAACATGGTTATTGTTTAATTAATATCCAATACTTATTAACTTATTTATTTTGGTACTTATTAACTTATTTATTTATATATGATAAATTATAGAGGATTGTGGGACCCACGATAAGTGATAGTGACAACGGATACCATCGCTTGTTGGATGGATACAGATCAACGGTCTAAGGTGTATTTTGGACCGAATGTGGGAACAATAACTATTTTTTGCAAACTTCTACCAGAAACAATGCACATGTCATTGAACATTGTCCTATCATAAGGCATAAACGATAAATATTTAACTAAGTATAAAATTCTAAATTTGATTAAATATTTAATTAAGTGTAATAAACATTTAATTAAGTGCAATAAGTTCTATTCCGGGCAGAAGTTGTAAAGGATTAAAAAGTCTTCAAGAACATTATGAAAAACTGACACATGTTAGATGTCAATCTTCAGAAAGAAGAAATAAACTTATTGTTCTGAGGCTGCAAATAGTAATTATTAATTAATAACAATTTATAAAATTCTAACATGATTTTACAAATTTCGTCCTTTAGATTTTAAACTTTTTAAGGGTTTTGAAACTAAGGTTTTGAGTTCTAACTCATATTGGAGATTCAGAAATGACTTCTACGTTGAGGAATGCAACACAGTTTGTCTCTGCCAATCTGCTCAAATAGAAAATTCGGGTAAAATCCAGAACACCTTTAAATCCTGTATTTTTTATTTTGAAGCTCGTGAGTTGTGGTTTACTGTTTATATTATAGAACTAGAATTATGGGTTCAACTTGAGGGTTAGCATTTTTAGGGCTGTTTGTGTAGCATTATTTTGAACCATTACACTTAGTAGTACTAGCGATGGAGAACCCGAAAACTACCACTATAGGAAATTCCAAAGGGAAAGAAAAAATAGACTTCAACAAACTAGTTAAAACAACAGGTTTCACTGATGAATACCATGATATTTATGATCTTGTTATCCATGATAATAAGCGAATTATAGATATTAGATATGCATTATCTAATAAGTCGAGAAATTTTGATAGGGAAAATTTAATGTTTCAAACAAAATGTTAATAGCACAAACAAATAAAATTGCATCATGGGATATTGGTTTGGGACGCATGATGTTTCCTAAAGTATTCCCTTACCCAAAAATTGTCATGGTTTGCGCCCTAAATTATGATGAAGATAGAAAGGCAATTGTGAATAAAAATACTCAACATGAAATTGTATCCATAACCGAGGGAGAATTTGTTTATTTGTTGGACCTAGGGTTCGAAGCAAAAAATTCAAATGTCCACATTGACCTAGACAACCTGGTAGAGGACTATGATAGAATCAGTGCAAATTCTAAATATTCATTATCAAAGGTCTAACAATGTGTGATGCTCGATTGGATCACAATCATAAGCCACCTTATGATTTTGATATATTTGTGACATGGGTTCATGATACTATTTCCTTGCTAACATTTTGCCTAGGATTGGAAACTAATAGGAAGTGGGTGCTAGTGTTCTTGAAATGATTTTTCATATCCATTGTAAACATTAACTAGTAAGATTTAATTTTGTTGAGCATGTTGTTCAATCCATGCAAAAACAATTAGTAATGATTATAAGTGGTTCTTGTAAAATATTTAGGTTCACAACCTACTTGTGCTATCTTCTTTTAGCAAAGTATCGTGCAATGTTTGAGACCAAAAAGCTTAATATTCAAGTCTATAAGATTGATGAGAAGACTCGAAACAAAAAAAGTGTGTCCATTATATGAATGGACACTTAAGATAAGGATGAATGATAATATAAAGAACTACAACCATTTTGTAGACTACTTTGGCACCAATGTATCATGAAATTACAAGCACTCCAATGCCTAGATTGTTTGTCTTGTAGAGATTGCATTCAACAAGGAAGTACAATAAAATTGGTTGACTGGTTCTTCATGGAAGAATACATTGTGTTAAGGTTTTATGGATTAGTAGTAGAACCCCATAAACTTCCAATACATGTGATAGAGAGGGTATTTTCATTGGGATATGTATGGAAAATGCAGAGTATAGATGGACTCTTTCATGCTCAGCAAAAGAAGTCCATATTTCCTTCCTTGTCTTTCTCACGTGGAAGGTTCACATTTGATAGAAAAGGATTCAATGTGGCACATGATTTTTTTGACAATTTTTAGTTTTGATGTTGACAGTTACTCGCAGTATGATCCAATCAGTGTCATTTGAACAAGGCTTGTGGAGAATAGGAACTTTGCAAGCAAATTTCAACATGAAAGTAAACCATTGCTAGAAAAGTTTAAAAACATGGACTCTTGGATTGAGGTTAAAAAGAGATGGACAAATAAGATGCTAACAATAATATCTCACTAGAAGAATTGTCATCACAAATTATGGCATAGCACACACTGAGAACAATAGAGCAAGTCAAGACATCCTACAATTTCTACCAAAAGCTGCAAATCCATCTAATAAAGCTATTCCAAAAAATTTAGTTCAACAATGTAAGGAGAAAAATTGGACTTAAAGAAAAATTACTATTTTTTGGATTATGAAGAAACATCTTAATGAAATAAAGACATGTGCATATCTTTATGAAATCAGAGAGGATGAAGAGTTTAGCAAATTGTGGAATATGGAGTATTCCACTGAAGCATATGACACTAGTGATATTGAAGACAATGAGTATGAGGTTAATCTGAATTCCACAGCCACTCCAACAACTACTACAGTCTGTACAAATTTGAGTGGAGTCGATGAGTACATGAAAGAAAAATATAGCATAGAGGCATCCATTATAGAAAAAATGGGTTTTACAAGTCGTGGTGGACTGGGTCCCAAAGGAGAAGGCCCTTGGTTTCCAATTGAGACAACATTTCCACCAAAATGTGGTCACAAACCAGTCATTGGAGTTAAATCATCAGATTCATCAAACAAAGGTACTACTTAGTCTCATACCCATGCAACTTCATTTTTTAGAGCTTCAAGTTCAAATTCGCCTTCTGCAGACACTCAAATTCAATTAGAACCACTAACAGAACATGGTATTCCTATTGGTGGTGAATCAAGTGCCACTACCACTGGTGGGGATGGCATGAGTACTAATACTAGTTGTCTTGAACAAGTGCAACTACAACAACTACAAGATATCTCTCACAAAAGTCCAATGGTAGTAGATACTATACATAATCCCAGTGATCAAGGCATTGTAAAGAAGAAAAAGGTTATCGCAATCCCAACAATGTCAATGGTGAGTACAAGTTCAACTATATCAATTGCCACTCCAAATTTTTTGCTTGTAGCTTCAGAACAAAACCCTTAGAATAGTCCAAAAACTCCACTTATCAGTGACAGTGGGATAGGATTGGGAATGGGTGTTAGTAATCCTCAAAATGCATTAGTTAGAACCATTGGCATAGGTGGAGGTGCATACATCACTTCAAATGCTATTTCACCTTTCAAACATTCAATTGTCTCAGCAACCCCAGATTTTTGTTACAATGTTTCTGTTAATAATTTTGCACAAACAAGAAATATGAATAGAAAAATAAGAATATATTGAAGAGGGATGCAGTTGTTACATCTCGTGATGATGAACATGCATCGAATAGGGTATTTCCCACATATGACCAAACAAAGAAATGGTGGAGTTCATGGTTGTTACGCCCCCAGCTAAAGATCGAATTTCACATTAGTGCCCTCCAAATGGATTTTTCCAAGGTTAGAAATGTGGACAAAATCAATGTGTTAAAACAGACCAATCAAGTGATCTACAGTCCACTGCTCAAGGTGGAGAGAGAGAAAAGTAAGTTGGAGAAAAGAATAGAGAAGTTATAGGTGGACCTGGAAAATGAAAGAGGAAAGAGGAAAGCAACAAATAGCAAGTGCAATGTGTTAGGAATGGGAACACTGAGAGGGGGGGGGGGGGTTGAATCAATGTTCACTGTATTTTAACTTTTCCCTTTAATATTTATTTTGAACTTAAATGCTTAAGTACTGAAATAAACATTCACATAAACATGAAACATGAAATCAACACATGACACCAATATGGTTACGGGGAAACCCAAATAGGTAAAAACCCCAGTGGGACTTGATACACACTAATATTCTACACTAGTGTTTTGTGATCCTTGTTAGAAGATCCTTTACCCTGTTAAGAGTAGCTTTACAATTCTTTAAGTACAGAAGACCTTGTTAAGGGTCGGACCCTGTTAGGAGTCTTTTACAATGATCCATGTTAGGGGAGTGGACTCACTATCCTAGAGCTCACTGCTCAAAAGGTAAAGGCTACAACCTTCTGATTTCAGATACACACTATATCTACTGGTGAACTGTCACTATGACACTGCTTGTCCGATCAGTTCCTTTGGTGTGCTGATGCTTTGATCTCTAGCAAAGCTCTAATACATCTTATGTTGTCTTCGCATACCTCTTCTCTGCTTATCACAACTCTATTACAACTTCCATACCGAATACAATGGGCACATCTTATATTTATACGCTCATACAAACAAAACAATTAGGTCGGCCCTATAACTAATTACAAACAACGCTTCCAAATGAATTGGCTTAAGCGTTCTTACATTTATACATATAAACATGTCGGCAACCTAAATACAATGGGTGCATGGCCTTTACAACATTACATTATAATCGCAAACCAAAATGCTAACTGTCGGCTCCATGCTCTGTTCTCTACTGGCACACACTGGCTGTGCAACTTCAACTGATTGTAACTTTCACATCTTTGCATATCTACGTATGCGCTCATAGACTAAGCATAAGTATAGTCTAACAAGCTTAACTTCCAGGGCGTATACCATAATTCATCTGTACACACATGCGCTGATGCTCTAAGCTACAGGAACTCTATACACTATCCAGTCTTCAACACTTAACTGAACTCTGTACACTATTTCCTTGCTAACATTTTGCCTAGGATTGGAAACTAATAGGGAAGTGGGTGCTAGTGTTCTTGAAATGATTTTTCATATCCATTGTAAACGTTAACTAGTAAGAATTAATTTTGTTGAGCATGTTGTTCAATCTATGCAAAAACAATTAGTAATGATTATAAGTGGTTCTTGTAAAATATTTAGGTTCACAACCTACTTGTGCTATCTTCTTTTAGCAAAGTATCGTGCAATGTTTGAGACCAAAAAGCTTAAGATTCAAGTCTATAAGATTGATGAGAAGACTCGAAACAAAAAAAGTGTGTCCATTATATGAATGGACAATTAAGATAAAGATGAATGATAATAAAAAGAACTCAACCATTTTGTAGACTACTTTTTGGCACCAATGTATCATGAAATTACAAGCACTCCAATGCCTAGATTGTTTGTCTTGTAGAGATTGCATTCAACAAGGAAGTACAATACAATTGGTTGATTGGTTCTTCATGGAAGAATACATTGTGTTAAGGTTTTATGGATCAGTAGTAGAATCCCATAAACTTCCAATACATGTGACAGAGAGGGTATTTTCAATGGGATATGTACGAAAAATGTATAGTATAGATGGACTCTTTCATGCTCAGCAAAAGAAGTCCATATTTCCTTCCTTGTCTTTCTCATGTGGAAGATTCACATTTGATAGAAAAGGATTCAATGTGGCACATGATTTTTTTGACAATTTTTAGTTTTGATGTTGACAGTTACTTGCTGTATGATCCAATCAATGTCATTTGAACAAGGCTTGTGGAGAATAGGAACTTTGCAAGCAAATTTCAACATGAAAGTAAACCATTGCTATAAAAGTTTAAAAACATGGACTCCTGGATTGAGGTAAAAAAGAGATGGACAAATTAGATGCTAACAATAATATCTCACTAGAAGAATTGTCATCACAAATTATGGCATTGCACACACTGAGAACAATAGAGCAGGTCAAGACATCCTACAATTTCTACCAAAAGCTGCAAATCCATCTAATAAAGCTATTCCAAAAAAATTAGTTCAACAATGTAAGGAGAAAAATTGGACTCAAAGAAAAATTACTATTTTTTGGATTATGAAGAAACATCTTAATGAAATAAAGACATGTGCATATCTTTATGAAATCGGAGAGGATGAAGAGTTTAGAAAATTGTGGAATATGGAGTATCCCACTAAAGCATATGACAATAGTGATATTGAAGATAATGAGTATGAGGTTAATCTGAATTCCACAGCCACTCCAACAGCTACTATAGTCTGTACAAATTTGAGTGGAGTCGATGAGTACATGAAAGAAAAATATAGCATAGAGGCATCCATTATAGAAAAAATGGGTTTTACAAGGCGTGGTGGACTGGGTCCCAAAGGAGAAGGCCCTTGGTTTCTAATTGAGACAACATTTCCACCAAAATGTGGTCACAAACCAGTCATTGGAGTTAAATCATCAGATTCATCAAACAAAGGTACTACTCAGTCTCATACCCATGCAACTTCATTTGTTAGAGCTTCAAGTTCAAATCCGCCTTCTACAGACACTCAAATTCAATTAGAACCACTAACAAGACATGGTATTCCTATTGGTGGTGAATCAAGTGCCACTGCCACTGGTGGGGATGACATGCATACTAATACTAGTTGTCTTGAACAAGTGCAACTACAACAACTATAAGATATCTCTCACAAAAGTCCAATGGTAGTAGATACTATACATAATCCCAGTGATCAAGGCATTGTAAAGAAGCAAAAGGTTATGGCAATCCCAACAATGCCAATGGTGAGTACAAGTTCAACTATATCAATTGCCACTCCAAATTTTTTGGTTGTATCTTCAGAACAAAACCCTTAGAATAGTTCAAAAACTCCACTTGTCAGTGACAGTGGGATAGGATTGGGAATGGGTGTTAGTAAGCATTAGTTAGAACCATTGGCATAGGTGGAGGTGCATACATCACTTCAAATGCTATTTCACCTTTTAAACATTCAATTGTCTCAGCAACCCCAGATTTTTGTTACAATGTTTCTATTAATAATTTTGCACAAACAAGAAATATGAATAGAAAAATAAGAATATATTGAAGAGGGATGCAGTTGTTGCATCTCGTGATGATGAACATGCATCGAATAGGGTATTTCCCACATATGACCCAAACAAAGAAATGGTGGAGTTCATGGTTGTTACGCCCCCAACTAAAGATAATAATCCACCAGAGTCGGGTGGATCCCTTTGAATTTCACATTAGTGCCCTCCAAATGGATTTTTCCAAGGTTAGAAATGTGGACAAAATCAATGTGTTAAACAATACCAATCAAGTGATCTACAGTCCACTGCTCAAGGTGGAGAGAGAGAAAAGTAAGTTGGAGAAAAGAATAGAGAAGTTATAGGTGGACCTGGAAAATGAAAGAGGAAAGAGGAAAGCAACAGATAGCAAGTGCAATGTGTTAGGAATGGGAACACTGAGAGGGGGGGGGGGTGAATCAGTGTTCACTGTATTTTAACTTTTTCCTTTAATCTT
Organism: Chamaecyparis obtusa; assembly: GCA_027943335.1. Classification (NCBI taxonomy): domain Eukaryota; kingdom Viridiplantae; phylum Streptophyta; class Pinopsida; order Cupressales; family Cupressaceae; genus Chamaecyparis; species Chamaecyparis obtusa. The sequence continues at coordinate 462,518 of BSBK01000745.1, read as the reverse complement.
TATTCTAAACTTAAATGCTTAAGTACTGAAATAAACATTCACATAAACATGAAAGATGAAATCAACACATGACACCAATATGGTTGCGGGGAAACCCAAATAGGTAAAAACCCCGGTGGGACTTGATACACACTAATATTCTGCACTAGTGTTTTGTGATCCTTGTTAGAAGATCCTTTACCCTGTTAGGAGTAGCTTTACAATTCTTTAAGTACAGTAGACCTTGTTAAGGGTCGGACCCTGTTAGGAGTCTTTTACAATGATCCCTATTAGGGGAGTGGACTCACTGTCCTAGAGCTCACTGCTCAAAAGGTGAAGGCTACAACCTTATGATTTCAGATACACACTATATCTGCTGGTGAATTGTCACTGTGACACTGCTTGTCTGATCAGTTCCTTTGGTGCGCTGATGCTTTGATCTCTAGCAAAGCTCTAATACATCTTATGTTGTCTTTGCATACCTCGGCTCTGCTTATCACAACTCTATTACAACTTCCATACCAAATACAATGGGCGCATCTTATATTTATACTCTCATATAAACAAAACAATTAGGTCGGCCCTATAACTAATTACAAACAATGCTTCCAAATGAATTGGCTTAAGCGTGCTTACATTTATACATATAAACATGTTGGCAACCTAAATACAATGGGTGCATGGCCTTTACAACATTACATTATAATCGCAAACCAAAATGCTAACTGTCGGCTCCATGCTTTGTTCTCTGCTGGCACACACAGGCTGTGCAACTTCAATTGACTGTAACTTTCACATCTTTGACTTATGCGCTCATAAAATAAGCATAAGTATAGTCTAACAAGCTTAACTTCTAGGGCGCATACCATAATTCATCCGTACACATGTGTGCTGATGCTCTAAGCTGCAGGAACTCTACACACTGTCCAGTCTTCAACACTTAACTGAATTCTGGTCTTTACACTAAGTGCGCTGACTTCAAACCGTTGTATGACTTTGTTGCCATAATGACAACACTATATCAAGTCATATACTTCAGTATAGATAACTTGCCAATAATCTCCCCCTTTGTCATTGATGGCAACAAAGGAATATGGCCAAGTTGCTAACTGTTCCTTTACACAAAAACTTTTGTCTTCTATACATTTTTATACATAATCGTATATCTCCCTATACATATATATACTCCATATTCTATACACAACTCCCCCTTTGACATTAATGACAAAGGTGCATCAAAAAACTGTATATACACATACTCACTGAGGGAAAACATCTGGATATTCAATCTTGAGGTTCTGGATCTCCTTCTTCCAAAAGGTTATCAAAGAGTTAACTATCTGGAGATGGGCGCATAATGCATATTGAAGCTTCTCCATCTTCTCCAAGTCACTGATGGGACCATGATCATAAGTTACCATGGTGGCATCAATCTCCTTTATATTCTGATTGAGGATGTCTAAAGAGGGCGCAAGATCATTCCTCAACTAAGTCTGTCTAGACCTTATCCTTGTTATCTCTTTTTCTTTCTTCTCAATCTTGTCTATTTGTCCTTGGTAGAGATTGTTGCACATGTTCACATCAGTGGATGTGTCTGACATTGAATTCTTTACTTGCTCAATCATTGCTTCTGCTTCTTTTATCTTCTTGAAGTGAGCATTGGTGAGCTTCTCTTGATCCATGCATGCTGCAATGATCCTTCTTCCTTCATCAGCAAATTCTTTCAAGGATGCTTGACCAGACTTAAGAGAATTCAAGTCTAGTGCAAAGTTGCTCATCAACTCATTTAGTCTCTTCTTTAAGTACTTCTCTTCTGCTACTATGGACGCAGATTCTTCTAGGCTAGAAAAATTGCTTTTGAACTAAGAGAGGACTGAACTCACATCATCAACCAAATGTACTTTTAGCACTTTCTTATCCTCTGGCAGCAAACTGTTCAAAATATTCACTGATTCTATCAGGAGAGGATTCCTCATAACTTGTTTTTCTTTTGCCTTCTCCATAGCCAAGACACTGAACTTAATCAGGTCTTCTTCTTTCCAAGAGTCCAAACTACTTGTGTTAGGTGTCAAACTTGACAACAATGCTGATGAGGAAGTGATGGGAGTGTTGCCCATCACTTCTGCTTTTACCTTTGCAAGATCAACAAAAGTATCTTCTTCTTTCTTTTCTACCTCTTCTTCTTTCTTATTAGATACATCTTCTATGAGTACTTCTTCTTGCTGAGTGGGAGGTGTATTGCTGCATAATATTTCAGCTTCTTCAGTACTAACAAATGCTTCCTCAAACTTGTCCAAATCCTTATCAGTAGCTGCCATGGCTATCTCCACATTATCTATGAAAATAGTGCTGCCTTCATGTGATTTTGAGATGGGCGTAGACTTATTTTCTTCTATTTAAGTTTCTGCTATGGGCGTTGAGTCTTGAGGACCTGTCACTGGTACATTGAAGGTCTCTGCTTCTTTGTCTTGCTTACTAGGTGCATGAGTGATGGGTGCAGTAGGTGGTTTTATGTGTTGTTCTAATAACACTTTTTTAATTGCCTTCTCTATTTTCTTCGTTATCAACTCATAGTCTTTGTTCATAATGTGTAGAGTTCTCATCTTTGTCCTTAAGTGCGGCTTCACTAGATTTAGTAACAATGACCTTTCTTCAATAGAACATACTGGAAGAGTGGAATCAAGAATTTGTTCCCTTATTCTCAGATCTTCTTCAGTGGCTTGTCTTTTTAAGGTGTCCATTATTTCCCATACCTTATTTGGAATTTCTATTTTCAATTCAAGAACTGTCTTCTTGAACTTTATCATATGTTTGACAATCATCTCATGTATCTTTGATTTGTCAATCTCACTGTAAGTTTCATAAAACTTCCCTACTTGATCAATTCTGCCCTCATCAATAATTCTAGTGCTCAATACTTTAAGGCTTGGTCTGAATCCTACCTTAGGAGGTGCTTGAATGTTTTTCTTGCTCCTTAATGCTCACAAGGATGGATGACTAGTGCTAGCTTCTTTCTTCCTCTTGATTATAGGCTTATACTCTGGAGGAGTGGAAAGATCAATAGTATCTATGGGCACATAAGGAGTATTATCTTCTTTACCCTTCTGACTGTCATCTGATTCAGTTTTCATCTTCTTCAACTTAGGATCTTCTTGTTCTTCCTCTACTGCTGCGCTTTTCAATTCTAGGGCAATCTTTTCATCCCTTGCTTTATCAAGGTCTACTTGAGACACACCATGTATTCTCAAGATCTTAGAAGTGACCTTTGCAACCTTTCTTTTAGTTGCTGCCCTGTTAAGTTTTGCATCAACTTCTCCAGTCTTTTCCTCATAGGTTCCCCACCTAGGTTCATTAGGATCTTTGGGGGCTAACAAAAGTACCTGTGCATAAGCTTCAAGAACTTGTTCGTCTACCTCATACCCAAGTGGATGAATCCACTTAGTTCTAGGCTCAATAGCTTCCATACATGTAGTATCAGTCTCCACCATAAAGCATATTGTATCCTTATATTTCTCTATAATGCTTTCTGGAATCCTATACCTCATCTGCATCTTAGCTCTAAAGGTCTTCAATTCCAATGTGACATAGTCTCTTAGTGTGCTTTCTATGGATGCTTTGTTGGATATCTGAGGCATTGTTGGAATGGACTTGTCCAAATACAAATTTGAGACTCTTCCAACTATATGAAGGTACATATAGATGATTAGGGACCCAAACCTAAATATCTTTATTTTGTCATGTTTGATAGCTTTGATGTTATCTATCAATTGTGCGCGTAAGATCTCACACAAGTTGAACTCTCCATCTTCCCTTACTAGTCTGATGGTAGCTAGAATAGTGCCCGCAGACACACTATTCACCCTGCTGGTGTGATGAAATCTATAACCCAGTATCATTGACATCAATTTGATGTCTACTTGCTCAATCGGCTCAATAGTCATGTTGCGCCTATCGCTCCTTGACTTACATACTTGTTCTACCATTTTCCTGACATCCTTGCCCACTGGAGGGACAACACTTGTCCTAGAAAGGCTTGTCATCTCATGTATTAGATCACTTGTGATTCTTACTAGAACATCTCCAATCCAAAATAGATCATTGTGGATTCTTCTCAATAAGATCTTTATCCATTCTATCTCATAGAATTCATATGTCGTAGCATACTCAATAATAGGGTGATCATTCCATTTGGCGTATTCATCCATGAATGTTTTATCCTATTTCAACATGGTATCCATGTGCGCCCTTAACCTATCTAGTCCAACAGGTTCTTTCTTACAGTAGATGTAAGCCCTTATGTCTTCCACATGCATGACGCCCATAGGCGTGCAGGAGAAAGCTCCCTCTAAATCATCTAGGGTTGATTTAAATGGGTGCCTCTTGAAAACATATATTTTCTTCTCAGCGACATCATAAACAATGGGAGTGGCCATGACTTACTTGTTAATCACTTTTCAACTGAACTTAGAGATAATCTGATGGCTTCCGAATCGGCGCAACGAGCTAGGGTTTTGCAACCGATCAAATGCACTGATAACTACATAAAATCTCTGATAGATCAATCACCAAGACTTCACAACAACTTCCAAGGCTCCTTATGAGCAATCAAATAACTTCTGTGTACTTTAAAAGTGAAAAATCTGCCATTAATGCACGTTGCGTAAATCGGGCTGTCACTTCAAAATTTGCAACTCGAGTTCTGCTAACATTCAGCATGTGCACTCTTGCATGAAGGTTCCTATACACTCCAAAAGCTTAAGTCCAAAGGCGCATACTCTGAGGATGAGTATACCAGCCACGCAGGGGTCTAGAGCTAAATTAGCTCCCCCTATGACCTTGAGGGCCATTCATGCAGATGTAGAGGGTGCGTCCACTGGGGATGCATCCAATACATTCTCATCAGTCTTTTCCTTCTTTTTCTCTGACCAAATCATGCTCACATCATCCGAGGCTTTGAAAAAGTTAACTTCTCCTACGAGATCCAAAACTAGTTCTTCGGCCTTTTTAGGGCTTCCGTGACCTTGCGTCCTTGATCTACAAAACCTTGAGATGTGTCTAGCCTTGTTACAAGAGTGACAAATGACTGGAGGTCTTATAGTCCTTGGTGCATTGACATGAGTCACCATTCTACATTGCTTTGCTGTGTGACCAATATAGTTGCATATCTGACATGTAACATTCTGAGTACTTCTTACATTTGTCTGGTTCTGATTTCTCTGATCTTGTTGAATTCTATTTTTCTTACTAGTCTTGCAATTCATAGCTCTATGACCAAAATTGTTGCATGAATAACAGTAGCCATTAAAAGGTCTTACCTCTGTACAGTTCCTCGCAATGTGTCCATGCTTGTTACAAGCAAAACATGTGTGATCTACTTGCTTGCGCTCATTCTTAGGTGGTTCACCATTATCTATGGTTTGATCTTCAGTCTTTTCAGCATCAGTAGAGTCCTTTTGTGAATCCTTTCTTGCTCGCAAATTGTCAATCTGATTTTGTGCTTCATTGTATCCAATACAACTAGTGTCTCCTTTGACTCTCCTTGCATACAACTAAGATTCTATCAAATTAGTACTGGTGTGTAATTTGTTAATATGATTCTTTGCTTCTTTTAATTAAGACTCCAAGCTTTCTTTGCTATTTCTTAGCTCCAAGATTTCCATATTTGCTTTCCTTAGTTCTTCATTTAGCTGAAGGTTCTCTTTGATCTGTTCATCATAGACTGCCTAATTATTAGTCAGCTTATCATCAACCTCTTCAAGTTTTTCTTTTAAGGATTTGTTTTCTTCATTGAGCTTCTTGACCATTGTCCCTAGATCACTGGTAGAGCATTCTTTCAAATCTTTCCTTATCTTTTTTATGACTAATTGAGCATCACTAAGTTTGTCCTTTAGTTCTTCAGATTCTCTTTCTGACTTGTCCAGATCTTCAAGAGCAACTTCAAGATTTCTTATTTCAGCTTTGTCCATGATCTCCTCAAGTGGTTAAACTTCTATGCTGAGGACCAGAGCTCTGATACCAATTGTTAGGAATGGGAACACTGAGAGAGGGGGGGTAAATAAGTGTTCACTGTATTTTAACTTTTCCCTTTAATCTTTATTCTGAACTTAAATGCTTAAGTACTGAAATAAACATTCACATGAACATGAAATCAACACATTACACCAATATGGTTACAGGGAAACCCAAATAGGTAAAAACCCCAGTGGGACTTGATACCCACTAATATTCTGCACTAGTGTTTTGTGATCCTTGTTAGAAGATCCTTTACACTGTTAGGAGTAGCTTTACAATGCTTTAAGTACAGTAGACCTTGTTAAGGGTTGGACCTTGTTAGGAGTCTTTTACAATGATCCCTGTTAGGGGAGTGGACTCACCGTCCTAGAGCTCACTGCTCAAAAGGTGAAGGCTACAACCTTCCGATTTCAGATACACACTATATCTGCTGGTGAACTATCACTGTGACACTGCTTGTCTGATCAATTCCTTTGGTGCGCTGATGCTTTGACCTCTAGCAAAGCTCTAATACATCTTATGCTGTCTTCACATACCTCTACTCTGCTTATCACAAATTTATTACAACTTCCATACCAAATACAATGGGTGCATCTTATATTTATACGCTGATACAAACAAAACAATTAGGTCGGCCCTATAACTAATTACAAACAACACTTCCAAATGAATTGGCTTAAGCGTGCTTACATTTATACATATAAACATGTCGGCAACCTAAATACAATGGGCGCATGGCCTTTACAACATTACATTATAATCACAAACCAAAATGCTAACTGTCGGCTCCATGCTCTGTTCTCTGCTAGCACACACTGGCTCTGCAACTTCAATTGACTGTAACTTTCACATCTTTGCATATCTACTTATGTGCTCATATACTAAGCATAAGTATAGTCTAACAAGCTTAAATTCCAGGGCGCATACCATAATTCATCCATACACATGTGCACTGATGCTCTGAGCTGCAGGAACTCTGTACACTATTTAGTCTTCAACACTTAACTGAATTCTGATCTTTACACTAAGTGCGTTGACTCCAAACTGCTGTATGACTTTGTTGCCATAATGACAACACTATATCAAGTCATATACTTCAGTATAGACAACTTTCCAACACAATGAATTACAAAAAAAGATAAAAAATTCTGCCTCTACAAAAGCAATTACAGAGCAAGAACAAATGGAGACAGAACTGAAGGAACTGAGAGAAAAATTGGATAAAAGCAATGAAAAACTTGAGGATGAAAAAGCCACTTCAAAAAGATTATACAAAAGTGCGGATTTTGTTGCTATGGCAAACAAAAATTTATAGAAGCAATTCGAAGATGAGAGAGAGAAAGAAAAACAGTGTGAAGAGAAAGAAGAGGAAATAAGAAAACATAGTGAACACTAGTTGTCAGAATTGAGAGAAGAGTTACAAAAGGCAAATACTATAATTAAAACTTCCCAAGATAGCTTTAATGAAAAAGTAAAAATTATAGTGAAGCATATAAAACAAGACTTTTGGGGGAAAATAATGCAGAGGAGTGACATGTTGTATGAATGGTTTGAATTGAATGATAGTCTGAGAGAGATTTTTTGGAAGCTCAAAGAGCACATTGAAAAGAACATATTTCTTTATTCAAAAGAGGATATTGTAAAATAGATTTTGCAAGAAGTCTACACAACCAATGACAACCATTTGGCTTCCAAGTGAATTAACAGTCGCGTTCGTGCCTCAGTAAGGGCATCATCTATCATTCAAAAATGTCAAAAACTAAATGAAGGACATGAAATCTTAGAGAAAACTAAGAAAAAGATCGTGAAGTTGAATGAAAAGACACAAAATGTTAAATCTTGGTTTGTCAAATGTTGTTGAGACATCATTGAAATTTGTTGGAAGAGAAGCTTTCAAAAAAGGTTGGAGGAAAAAATGAAGTATGAATTAGACAACCTTCCTAAGGACATAACTCATCAAAGATTTTTGAATTACATCAAACCACCGACAACTTTGAATGCAATATTTGATGAAACAACGGTTTCAAGTCAATCTCCCAAATATGCATTGCTAACGAAGTTGCTGTTGACTCTTCATACTTCAAAAAAAATTGAACTTCCATCAAACGTAGAGTGGAGCACCCTACAAAAACTAGCACAAACATCACATCAATCATAATATGTAAAATTAATTTCAAGGTTTTGTGTTATAATGCTATTCTCTATATATTTAATTTGTAATGGCTTGAATTAAGTTTTAAGTTTGAACTCTATTTTCTGAACAAGAGAAATGTAGCAGTTGCTAATTTGCTAATCCGGCCTATGATAGTCATAGATACGTTCAAGATTGTACAATTGTACTGAGGTTGTGATATTGATTTTGATGTTGAGTCTTGACTCTTCACATGTTGCAAATCGACCTAACATTGTTGTTGCTCCCTTGTTTCTATAAAAGGGAATTCGGGGTCATTTGCTAAAGGTTCTAAAATTTTGGATTAACTTTTGCATAGAGAATCACACAAAGTTGTGTACTGAATGAATTGTATCATATGTCAAAATATATTATCGAGAATCTCTATGAATTGTATCATATGAATTACTATATTTTGAAAGAATTAATAAAAATCTCAACGTGTCTAAATAAATATCACTCTACCAATAAACACATTACGCTCCTTTATTTTGCTATTTTCTATCTGAAAATAGAAAGTTGAAAAATGTAATTAAAAATTAATATTAATTGCTTGCAAAAGTTGATAGTCGGCAGACACATAAAATATCATCAAGGTATCAAGTAGATTCAACCATGCAATAATATGTTTTTGTAATATGAATGATGAAATACAGTAAAAAGATTAATAAATACCTAGGAACTACTAGTGCTAAATTTCTCAAAGTTGTCATTCCTTAACAAATCTTGAGCTTCCTTCATTCTTGCCTATGTTTTCATCACTCTGAGTCTCAGTCTGCATACCTCTGTTGAACTGCATCTCATTGCTACCACATAAAATTGACCCACTAACACTTTAGTTTGTAGTGTTGCCCAAAACTCTTTTTTCACATTTGGAACTCCAACTTTTTAGTGCCCTATCATAAGGAAAAGTGTTGACATCATACCTAGATGTATAAAGCCTCAAGCAATTTTCTAAATTCTTGTCTAGCTTATTTCTTATCTTTGACTTTAGGAACCCCAAAGCATTGAAATCTCTCTCATCCTCCATCGAAACCAATATCGTGCTAAGACATAAATCAGTAAGCTTGAAATATTATGATATTGAATCACACAACATTTCACTCCCAACTAGATTTTTCCAAAGACTTGTTATTGATTCCTCTGCATGAGGATTCTCCATAATTTCATATTGTTCCATCATAGTGGATGCAAAACGGCCTGATTACTCTCTAAGAAGAGTTTCATTTGAAATTCCATTTATAGTTATGGGTGAACCCACAATAGTGGGTTACACTTTTTTGCCTGAACGGACACTGAACTCTACATTTTTAAAAAAAACTTTCAGATTCGGATGCATATTGTCATTGAACCATTTGAAATTGGAGGATTAAGAAAATTAGAGTCTTTTAGGATTTTTTTATCTAGATTCTAAATATTTTTTATTTTTTTTTAATTGATTTGAATGGTTTTTTATTTCTCCCACAAAAACTGGTATGGTGCTGAAAACGTCATTTTCAAAGAGTAACATTATTTTCATAGAGCATAACTTTTTTTTCTAAAATAGATATGAATGTGATTCTTTCAAATTTAGTTTCATAACATCCATACAGAGGACATGCAATTGGTTTGATGACATTATCACAATTATTGCATATTTTATTAACGTTTGAAGTTGACTAAACCATAATTTTGACATACCTTAACTACATAGCTTATAACTTGTGTATTTATCGAATTTCAAAAAAAAGATTGATAGAAAGTAGACTCGAAGATGGAAGGCATTGTTATTTTCAAAAAAAAAATCCCTTTTTTCACTATTTTTCATTAAATGTCAAACTCAGAGGTTTATATTTGATTAAAAAAACTACATTTGATTAACATCAAAAACCATATACATAATAAATTAAAAAATAGTCGAATCTATAATTGTTAAAAAACCCATTCCAAGTACTTGTGCTATGCAAAAGGAAGTCTCCTTATTGTTCCATTTGATCCCCGCACTTGAGCCCCAAAGCCATGAAATTCTCAGAATTTCTTCAAATTTTGCAGACAAGGCCTAACTAGGTACTTTCGATTGAAACTTTTGACTTTCGATCGAAAGTACTTTCTGAAATAGTGCCAATTTAACTCTTCACTAAAATAAAACTTTCATACTTTCAGACTTTCGATCGAAAGTCCCTTACTAAATGAATTTCGATCGAAAGTAAGAAAGTACTTTCAATCGAAAGTGACTTTCGATCGAAAGTAAGAAAGTACTTTCAATCGAAAGTGACTTCCGATCGAAAGTACATATCTTTTGTACTTTTGATCGAAAGTTCTTTAGTTATGATCGAAAGTGCTAGTCACTTTCTATCGAAAGTAGGATGGGTTTTTTTAGTCAATCTCTTTTTGGGACGAATTTGTTCCTTCGAAAAAGTGTAACCCACTACTGTGGGTTCACCCTTACTCCATTTAATTTTTCAGGTTTACAAAATTGCTTTATCAAAGTCAGTAGATTATCTAAAAAATCAGCCAAATTATTGAGACTCCAATATTGAGGAAACACAATAGACATGGTTTCAAGTAGTTTCTCAAGAGGGAATCTAAATGTAATATGCGAGGAAAGATTATAGGTGATTTTCTTAACAAAATCAGTTACAAACTCAACAATCTTGGTAAAGTTTTCCCTTGTAACTCTTGATAGTCTCTTTTTGGGGTGCTTTCCTGGTTCCTCGGGCTCAACCCTAGTAAAGTAGTGCATTGGTATCTCAACTCCGTGTACACTGGCACATAACTTCCCATTTGCACTGATCTATAAAAAGTTATCAAGATTGTTCAAATCTGTGAGTGTCTGCCACTTGGAAAAAAATTCATCACATAATGTTGGTTGGGATTGATAGAGATTATCGAGGGTGATGCATGTAAGTTTACGCAGCTTAGCATATTCTGCAATATGTGTAGCTCTTTGCTGGGCCTTTTTCATAATATTTCGCATTTCCTCTAGCATGGGGAGAAGAACTACTAAAGTTAAGAGTGTCTCTATATCACTTAACCTCTGAAGCATGTCATGGAGTTTTGGTTGCTCTACTTCATCGTGACTTGAGTTCATTTGTCCAAGAAACGATGGATATTCTGAAAAAACACAATGTGCTAGTCCATCCAAAGAGATCCATCTGGTATCATTATCCACAAGAAGCTTGTTTCCATCGATTAGTCCTTGGGAAAAGTGTTAACATTCCATAAATTATTTGGGACTTCGACATAAGTGTTGGTAGACTTCTCTAATTAAAACTTCATTTTTTTTACCAGAGCATGATCGCTCACAATTCCAAAAGCTAGATTCATTATGTGGGCCATACAATGAATGTCAGTAACATAGGGTGCACAATAACTTTGCATATTTGTGCAAAGACTGTTCCTGTGACCTTGCATTACTAGAGCTCCATCCGCTCCAACACACCAACTTTCTGGCAATCGTCATGTCATCCACACCTCCTTATTCAATTAAAGAACTCTTTACTAATTGAGATAAATTTTTCACTATTGCACTATTCTTCATTTGAGCAATAGATAGTAGATGAGGTTGGTGGACATGATTGTGTACACTATAAACATGCATGCATGCCCACGAAATATTATCTATTGGTGTATCTTCATCTAAAAATAATGCATTAAAGTTTGACTCTCTTATTTTTTCCTTTACATCTTCTTTTTCAACCTTAGCAAGACAACTTGCCCATTCCCATCCATTGTTTACTAACTAGTGACTGTTAGGATAATTAGGAATTTTTAAAAAGTGTAATAAAACACTCATTGATGGGTAGTTTGTCATAGCATGCCCTCTGCTCAATACATAAAAAAACACTTAATTGAACAACTTTTCCCAGTTGTTCTACTTGCATTGCTTTTCCAAGAAAATCTTCAATAGAACCTTTAACTTCAGTAGGCTTCATCTTTATTTTGTCCTAAAAATAATATTTTTCAACATTCCTAACATGCTAACATTCCTCCTTTGTTTTGCATCTTATCACTGATTTTTCAACTCCATCTATGATTTGTTTTTCATAAACTTTACCCATATGCTTTTCTAAGGTGTCAATTTTCAACCGCAACCTCTTTTCCTTCTTATTTATCATGGTGCAAATTTTAAACTTGCATTCTATCAGAGGCTCACCTTCAATTGAATTGTCCACTGGTTCAATGAATGTATACTTTGACACCCATTTTATTTGAGAATTCCTTGACAGATCCCACTGCCAATAATTTTTTGATTCCCTATCCTCTTTTGAATTGGATATCTTTCCCCTTTCATGCATCATCATTATTTGTGCCTATGGCATTCTCACCCAAGTCAATTATATCATTCCGACTACCCTGGGTATCGACCCAAAAATCTTCTTCAAGTTCATCGTGATATGAGATATCAGGTTCACTGCCTTGTTCAATATGTCGTGTAGGTTGTGAATCTTGTACTTGTAAATGTACTTGTGATGATTTACCTTCTTGATTTTCACCACAAAATTTTCCATCGTCGAAGTATGATGATAAGGTTTTGCATTTTGTTGGCCTCTCTTGGCGTTCCCCACATGCAAGAGTCTTACCCTTTCTGTTTGACATCTCCAACGAAATAAAGGCTACACAAAAATATCAACTTGTTTAAGAAGTGATAATAGACTAGTCACATAGATATATAATATGATTCATTGGCCCTACAAGATACGACCTACAATCTAAAATCTAGATGTCATCGTGTCTGAGGTCACCTGGGTGACCACTAACGGGTCCCGAATTAATAAGAATAAACTCAAAATTGCAGACAGGTAGAGATGAATTCATAATAATATTATAACACTTCAAAAAAATAATCACTTACCTTTACGTCAGTAGCAGTCGCCAATGCACTCAGAAACAATGGTTGATCCTGGTCTAAAGCTTTGTTATTGATCTAAATTGATAGATCAGAACCAACAAGATTGTGTAAAATAAAACAGATCTTTGAATATATTTATACAAATCCTTATTTGGCAAATTCGGCGAGAATTTTGTATGGTATTAGGTATACAACTATTTGGTGAATCATGCATAATAATAACACATCTTATGTAATTTTTGAGGCAATTATGGACCGTCCAATAACTAGCTATTATAATATGGTTGGAAAAAATTACTGTGATTTGAGACATACTTCTGCAAAATGCGAGGCGAATTTGGGTCCTCCTCCAAATATATCTCTATAAAACTACTGGCGAATTATGGTTGTCAATTAAGACAACTTTGGAAATTGTAGGCAAAATTTTTGAATTTGTCATGTCCAAAAATTACATTCTATTGGTGAAATCATGATAGAGATGGAGATAATTACATAAACCAATGGGCGACATGGCCACCCCAATGTGCAATTTTTATTCGCCAAATCCCATGTCATCGATGTGAGACATTAGCCAATTAGCGAATATTTGCCACTAAAAGTTTCCCTGGAAATGACCCCAAGACTCCCTCACACAACTCTGAGACTTGACTAATTTAAAACCTTGTATCCCTGACTCCATTTTGCCAACTGCTAAAGCCTAAAGTCTTGAAGATTTTTTCTATTTAAGGACCCTAAAACCATCTAAGCCTACTGTTGAAATGGAAAAGAGGGGTCCCCAATTGCAATGAGGAAATGGTGTGAAAAATAGACAACAAGCCCTAGACCCATTAACAAACGTGATGATGTACGAACCTAATCAATTAGGACTGAACTTCCCTCTCTGGTTAGGTGCCACATTTACATTTCTCTAGTTCTCATGGAGAGCAAGATCACCCACCTTAAACGTATGAGCCAAAACATTTTGATTCTATTATTTAGAGAGAGATTTTTTATAAGCCTATAGATGTTGGAGCACTTTTAGATAACCCTCATCCAACATTTCCAGCTCATGTAAACGATTGACATGATTGGTGTCATCATCGATTACTCCTCTTAAAGAGACCTATAAATATGGTATCTCGAGCTCAAGAGGCATTATAGCATCAACTTCGAAAACAAGGTTATAAGGGGTAGTCCCTATATGTTGGCATCAAGAGATGGTAATCGGTAAGCCTGCTACCAGTACACGACAATTAAGTATTGTCATTGATTGGAAAAACAGAAAAGAAAAAGGAGATGTTTTGTCATCTCAATCTAAGGTCCAAAGATCTAAGAAGATATGTATGTAAAGAGGCTGGTTTAGCAACCAGTGGAAACCAGTAACACTATGCAAGGAAGAAAAGACTACATCTGCTCATCAAGAGCAACCGGTCACTAAGAAAAGTGCATTTGCAACCGAGTAAAGGATACAACCAAGGACAGGGATACAACCGGTGTCAACAACGCAACCGAGGAAAATGGTGCAACCGGTAAGTTAAGAAAGGAAAAGAGACAGGTCAAAGTTCTTACCTGTTGACAACATGAGGATCTCAACCGATCAAGTGAAGACTTCGGTATGATATGATGAAGTGGGGAAGTCATAGTCAACTATCTGTCAGAACTAACTCTTTGACTGGGATTTAATGCACTAAATCCAAAATGACTTTAAGTTAACATGGTGATCAGTTTGAGGCATGTTTAAAGGTTTTAAAGCCAAAGTTTGTGGCTTTAAAACAAGGAGTTATCTCTTGTGAAGGAAAGGTGCTTGACACACATCTATTATTTTTTCTCATAAAACAGATAAAGCAAGAGTGTGCATCAGATGTCTCTTCAGTGAACTAATACTCCACCAAGTGATGTATCTGAAAGGAATCTGAAATTATGTCATGCATGAGAGGTGCAATTAGGGAAAGAACTCTATATATTCTTCTGCTCGTTGAGAATATTGGTTGCCTTCATTCTGTCGAAGAAAAGAGTGAAGCTGTACGCTAAAGAAGCTAGGGTAAATAGAAAATAGAAGAAGAGAGAGAAGAGTGTGCAGAGAAGCACAACAATGAAGGAGAACACACCTGCCGCACCCGATGATGCTTCTCAGTTGAGCATAATAGAGATCTTATCAGGCTAAGCAAATCCATTTGTAAAAGGTCAATCCCTCTATTATTTTCTAACAACTACAATAGTTAAATTCTAGTATTTGGGTGGACTCTAACAGGTCCCTTGTATCAAATCCCTTAACTGGGTGACATCTTGAAAGGTGTTCTAAGTCCTCTAACCAGGAAAACACTAATCGCCTTTATTGTAACAAATCCCTTAACCAAGTCGCATCTAATAGTGCATTGTAATCCTCTAATAGGGAAGGCTCCTAACAAGGCACACTTTAGAAGAGTGCATAATTTGTGAGGTCTCTTCACACTATGGTTTTCACCCAAATTGGGTTTCCACGTGATAAATCTGGTGTCGCTATGTGATTGTTTGCTTGATACTATTTTATGCTTAAATCAGTTTAGCTTACAGTTAAGTATACTTCATCAGATATATTAGGAGAAATTTTTATAGGTGGTGATTCACCCCTCCCCTTTCAGTACTGGTTGGGACTGTCAATTGGTATCAGATCCAAGTTGATTTTTCTTTACCGCTTAACCGCATAAAGAAAAATTCAAGATGATGTGAAAGGAAGGACCAAAGTTTTCAAAGGAAAACTTTACTCTATGGTGCAGTAGAATGAAGCTGTACATGAAGACCACCGGAGATCAATACTGGACTCATGTTACCACTGATTACAGTGAACCCACTGGCACCTTGACACCTAATGAACTGAAGATCAAAACTAAACACATGGCTACTATGGATATGATATGAAGCACACTACCTTATCATGTCTATACTGAGATTGAGCACCTAGATTCTGCTCAAAAGATGTGGGCTATGCTGCAACTGGTATATGGAGGGGACCCAAATGTTCAAAGAGCCAAGGTTGAAAGCCTAAGAGGAAAGTATGATGACATGAGGATGAATGAGGGAGAAGACATTGAACAATACAACAACCAGATCAAAGAAGTGATCAACTCCATCAAAAGCGCTGGAGGAAAGCTTAGAGACGAGGAGATGGTTAGCAAAGTACTAAAATGCTTAGACCTCAGTATGCCATCAAGATCTTTGCCATTCAAGAGTTTAGATCGGTCACCAAAGATCAAGTCACTCTAGACTCCCTGATCGGTAAGTTGACTGCATTTGAATTGAGTAATTTTGATAATAGCTTACCCATTCAGGAAGCAATTTTTAAGCCTTCTGTCAACATCTCTTCCACCAAAAAGGGAAGAGAAACTGGTAACTGCTCTATTGGTAAGATTGGTAATCTCGTTGAGAATTTGCTCTCAGAAGAGATGGAGCAACATGAGTTTGAAGCACTCATCGCTAGGAGATTCGCTAGAGGGAAAGGGAAGTACAAAGGACAACTTCTTTTGAAATGCTTTTCTTGCAACAAGATAGGACATATTGCTGCAAGATGTCTTGATAATGATAATAAAGATAAGCGGGACCGGTTCAAGAGCAAAGCAAAGAAGGAATGCTATCTTGTAGAGGAAGGAGTCATAGACAATGAATCTGAAGACTCCGAGGAGCCAGAAATTGCATTTGTTGCAATAAAAGAGGAGAGCCCAGTGGTAAGTGAAATGACACTTATCTCAAGATCTCATTAGCATGATGATTGAATAATTGACAATAGTTGCACTCACCACATGACCGGTGATAAGAATAAATTTATCAGCTTGGAGCTCAATGATAGCAGATCAATAACCTTTGGAAATAATGCTCCCTGTGCCATCAAAGGAAAAGGTTCTATTACACTCGGTAATGATGCTATCTGTGAAGATGTGTACTGGGTTGAAGGACTCAAGTACAATTTAATGAGTGTTGCATAACTAAACAACAAAGGATTCCTATTGGAATTTGGGCAAGGTTCCTATGTAGTCAAGAACCAATCCAGAGCTCATGTTGCAACCAGTAGACAGAGCAAAGGGAATCTGTTCTATCTAGACTCAATGGAAGGAGCATGTCTCATAGCTTTAGTCAAAGGAGAATCAAACAAAATATGTCTTATATCTAAAGAAGACAATAGCTGGTTATGGCACAAGAGACTTTGCCACATAAACTTTGATAGCATTGCCAAAGTAAGCAAAAAGAAATCAATAAGAGGACTCCCTGAGATTACAAAACCCAACAGAGGAGTTTGTAAAGATTGTCAGTTAGGAAAACTGACAGGAACAAGTTTCAACAATAAATCTTTCTCTGCTGAAAATGTTCTAGATCTTGTGCACACAGATTTGTGTGGATCAATGAGAACCAAGAGCTACTATGGAGACCGATACTTCATGCTCTTTGTAGATGACTTCTCTATAATGATGTGGACTCTCTTTCTTAGAGAGAAATTAGAGGCATTTCACATGTTTAAAATCTACAAGGCTAGAGTGGAGAAGGAGATCGGTAAAAGTTTGAAGTGTCTGAGATCAGACAGAGGAGGAGAATACACTTCTCAAGAGTTCACTCACTACTGTGAGGAACATGACATAAAGAGGCAGCTATCTGCACCAAGGACTACTCAGCAAAATGGAGTGGCAAAAAGAAGAAACGAGATGCTGATTGACTGTGCAAGAACCCTATTGATTCAGAAGGATCTCCCTCATCACTTCTGGAGAGAAGCTATTAGCACTGTTGTCTACACACTGAACCGAGTTCAAGTCAAGAAAGGAACCAGTAAGACCCCCTATGAACTATGGTTCAATCATACTCCTAGTCTAAGTTACTTTAGAATCTTTGGTAGTAAATGTTACATCAAAAGAGATATGTACTCTAGAAAGTTTGATCCCAAGAGTGATGAAGGAACATTTTTGGGTTACTCTACCAAAAGAAAAGCCTACCGGTGTCTGAACAAGAGAACGGGAAAAATAATTGAAAGCATCAATGTAAAAGTTTATGAATATTCAGAACCGATTAAGAAGATCGGTCATAATGAATATGACAGTCTGGAAGGCCAAAATGAAGGGAATCTTATTGAGTTCAATGTAGTAACAACCAAAGATGAAAGATAAGAACATATGAACAAACATCTAGAGTGGGACACTGTGCCTGAAGCTGACAGGCCAACACAAGATGGTGAACAAGAAGTTGTTCATATCCATGATGAAGAAATTGCTCAACCGGAAGAACCTGACCAGGAACAAAGACCGGTTCTTCCAAGGTATGTCACATATCACTCCACTGATAATATAATTGGTGACAAACATGCAAATGTCTTGACCAGGAAAAAAGCCAAAGAGAATATCTGTTTGTTTTCCTGTATAGAGCCCAAAACCACTAAGGAAGCTCTAGAAGATGAAAATTAGGTCAAGGTCATAGAGGAAGAAATTGAGCAAATAGAAAAGAATGATACATGGGTACTTGTGCCTAGACCACAGGACAAGAATGTCATTGGGACAAAGTGGGTCTACAGGAACAAGTTGAATGAAGAAGGGAAAGTCATAAGAAATAAAGCAAGACTGGTCTACAAAGGGTATGCTCAGGAAGCGGGACTGGACTATGGAGAAACCTTTGCACCGGTGGCTAGATTGGAAGGAGTAAGAATTATTCTTGCCTATGGTGCTCACAAGAAATTCAAAGTATATCAGATGGATGTCAAATTTTCATTTCTAAATGGAATACTGGAGGAGGAAGTTTACATTAAACAACCAGAGGGCTTCACATCTACACAAAAAGGTGGTATGGTCTGTAATTTGAAAAAGACTCTCTATGGGCTAAAGCAAGCTCCAAGAGCTTGGTATGAGAGGTTGCACTCATACCTCTTGACCATAAGATTCACAAGAACCGGGGACAACAACAATATGTATCTCAAAACTGAAAAAGATGGGAATCTGATTGCATAAATCTTTGTGGATGACATCATCTTTGGAGGAGATGACAGGATGAGCAAAGCCTTTGCTGAAGAAATGAAGCAAGAATTTGAGATCTCTATGATAGGAGCCATATAATTATTCATTGGACTACAAGTCCATCAACTAAGAGAAGATATTTTCATCTCTTAGTCCAAATATATAAAAGAAATTCTTAAGACTTTTAGACTTGAAGAATCCAAACCGGTTGGTACACCAATTATAACTAACCTCAAGTTATCAAAGGAAGATGATGCAAAAGAAGTGAATGAAACATTGCATTGGTCCATTATAGGGAAATTACAGTATGTAGTACATAGTCGACCAAACATTACACATGTTGTTGGCATAGTTGCAAGATTCTCTGCAAACCCCAAAGAGACAAATCTGATAGTAGTAAAGAGAATTTTCAGATACCTAAAGGGTACTAAGGAGTATGGCTTGTGGTTTCCTCACAAGGGAGGCGTCCAAGTAAAGGTTTACACCAATGCAGACTGGGCTGGAAACATTGATGACATAAAGAGCACAAGTAGTGGTGCATTCTTTCTTGGTGGGAGGATTGTGTCTTGGACAAGTAAGAAACAAAACTACATTTCACAGTCAACTGCAGTCAACTGCAGAGGCTGAATATGTTGTTGCTATAATCAATTGCACACAGGTGATCTGGATCAAACAACTATCGAAAAGAATCCAAGAACAAATACCTGAACCGATTGCAATCTACTGTGATAGCACCAGTGCAATAAACATATCCAAAAACCTTGTCATGCACTCCAAGACAAAGCACATGGCCATCAAGTATCATTACTTGAGAGAGCTAGTTCAAGACAAATAGGTAAGATTGGAGTATGTTCCCACAAAAGAACAGATTGCAAATATCTTCACAAAACCACTACTAAAGAGCACTTTTGAGTATCTCAGAGGTAAACTAGGGGTGATACCCCTTCCTGATCATCAATAAACTAGAAAAGGTGATCATCAGTTCATTATGCTTCAACAGAAGGTTTCACCTCATCTTTCATGGACTGATGAAAAGGACTGCTACTTGAAGGGGGAGAAGATTACATTAAGGTGTCTTTCTAACTAGCCTTTGACATTTTTGTCAAAAGGGGGAGATTTTGGCAATAGCTATGAACTGGTAGATGACTGGTAGTGGCAGTGGCATTGATACAGAGGTACAAGCACATAGGACAGGTGACATGATTGCCCATTAAGATTTTTCCATCAATGTCAAAGGGGGAGATTGTTGGCATCAAGAGATGGTAACTGGTAAGCCTGCTACTGGTACATGGCAATTAAGTACTGTCATTGATTGACAAAAGAGAAAAGAAAAAGGAGATGTTTTGTCATCTCAATATAAGGTCCAAAGATCTAAGGAGATCTGTATGTAAAGAGGCTGGTTTGGCAACCGATAACACTATGCAAGGAAGAAAAGACTACATCTGCTCATCAAGAGCAACCAGTCACTAAGCAAAGTGCATCTGCAACCGAGTAAAGGATACAACCAAGGATAGGGATACAACCGATGTCAACAACGCAACCGAGGAAAATGGTGCAATCGGTAAGTTAAGAAAGGAAGAGAGATAGGTCAAGTTCTTACCAGTTCACAACATGAGGATCTCAACTGATCAAGTGAAGACTTCGGTATGATACGATGAACCGGGGAAGTCATAGTCAACTATTTGTTAGAACCAACTCTTTGACTGGAATTTACTACACTAAATCGAGAATGACTTTAAGTTAACATGGTGATCGCTTCGAGGCACGTTTAAAGGTTTTAAAGCCGAAGTTTGTGACTTTAAAACAAGGAGTTGTCTCTTGTGAAGGAAAGGTGCTTGACACACATTTATTATTTTTCCTCATAAAGTAGATAAAGCAAGAGCATGCATCAAATATTTCCTCAGTGAACTAATACTCCACTGAGTGATGTATCTGAAAGGGATATGAAATTAGGTCATGCATGAGAGGTACAATTAGGGCAAGAACTCTATATATTCTTCTGCCTATTGAGAATATAGGTTGCCTTCATTATACCGAAGAAAAGAGTAAACCTGTATCCTGAAGAAGATAGGGTAAACAAAAAATAGAAGAAGAGAGAGAAGAGTGTGCAGAGAAGCACAACAGTGAAGGAGAACACACCTGCGACGACTGGTGATACTTCTCAACTGAGCATAATAGAGATCTTATCACGCTAAGCAAAGTCATTTGTAAAAGGTAAATCCCTCTATTGTTTTCTAACAATTATAATAGTTAAATCCCAGTATTTGGGTGGACTCTAACAGGTCCTTTGTATCAAATCCCTTAACCGGGTGACATCTTGAAAGGTGTTCTAAGTCATCTAACCAGGCAGGCACTAACCGACCTTATTGTAACAAATCCCTTAACCAGGTCGCATCTAATAGTGCATTGTAATCCTCTAACAGGGAAGGTTCCTAACAAGGCGCACTTTAGAAGAGTGCAGAATTTGTGAGGTCTCCTCACACTGTGGTTTTCACCCAAATTGAGTTTCCATATGATAAATCTGGTGTCACTGTGTGATTATTTTCTTGATACTACTTTATGCTTAAATTTGTTTAGCTTACAGTTAAGTATACTTCATCATATATATTAGGATAAATTTTTATAGGTGTTGATTCACCCCTCCCCTCTCAACACCGGTTGGGATTGTCACTATAGCTGTATGAATGCTAGTACAATATGACCACAAGGCATAATTTTCTCAATGGTTTTGTTAGAAGCCTCAACTTGACCATTGAATTGTTGGTAATAAGGTGTAGAAAAGTGATGTTGAATGTGAAATTTTTTGAGGAATTGCTTTACTTGTTTTTGAAACATGTACCATTATCCGAGATAATGGTGGAAGTTAATCCAAAACGAGAAATGACATTGTTAAGAAGGAAGCTACAAATTGTTTCAGTCATGGTGGACCTCAACATGGCCAATTCTACCCACTTCATGAAATAATCCATAGTTGTGATGATGAAGGTATGCCCATTTGAAGATGGAGGAGATACCTTCCCAATGATATATAGCCCCCAAATCTAGAAAGGCCACAAAGATATCTAAGTTCTAAGCTCCTGAGTGGAAGCCCTTATCAGATTGCTATGTTTTTGGCATTGGGGACACTTTTTGACAAAGGCAAAGGAATTTTGTTCCATTGTTTTCCAATAGTATCCCATGTGAATCAAATTTTGTACTGATTTACCGTTAGCATGCCCTCCAGCAGATCCTGAATGGGCTGCGCGGAGAGCAAGGCATATTTCAGTCTTAGTTAAACAACGTAACAAGAGGTCATTGTATGACCTACAATATAAAACATTAGATAAGATTAGATAATGAGCAGAAAACTTTCTAATTCTAATGCACTTCTACTCGCACTATCAGAAAAAAAATCCTATTTTTAAGATAGGCAATATGTAAGAAAACCATTCTCCTGAATCTATGTGAGCACACACAAGATTGCTAGAGAAACGTTGATATGATACCATTGGAGATCACAAAACATGCACCACAAAGTGATATGTTATGTGTTGAAATCGGGTCGGACTAGGGAAGTTGCGCTTGTCATTAGGTCTGCATACTGATTTTCTCTCCTAGGGATATTGTCTATAGGTATAATGGGAGAATTGAAGAGTCAAAACCAGTTCTCTATACTAGGATAGCTTCAACTTCTTTTCTTTGTACTTCCTAGTGATTTAATTTATAATCAACTCAAAATCACCATACATACGAAGGTGCTTCAACTTAGCAACAATTGCAGTGTGCAACCCCACGATGAGGGCTTCATACTCAATGATGTTGTTTGTACAATGGAATTCCAAGCGAAAAAAGAGGGGAATAGGTTTTCTTCTAGGGGATATCGGGATGACTCCGGCCCCTGAACTTGTTTGATACCTAGACCTATTGAGCGTCATTTTTACATGAGACAATGACTAGGAATTTACGTGCAGCAAATTCCCCTCTTGGAAGAGTGATGTAGATCAATCTCAAGGTTCCTTATGGGCTGGGTCTCAACCGCTTGGATAGCTCAATGGAAGATAAATGTTAATCTGTTCACAAGGAGGCCTTTGCTGGTTCGTATCTCGAAGGGCTGCAAAACAAACTTTATCTCTCTTTTTTTGAATTTTTTGAGTTTTAAATAAAAAGCAAAGTTAATCTAATTAATCTACTGTAATTGATTTGCAAATAAAGTAAGAGGCAAGGTAACGAGAATTCGAAAGAAATTTGCTAAAAGGAAACTAATGGACATAAACTGATATTACATTGCTTTGCGAATTAAAGAACCAAGAGGATGAGGAAAACCCACAAAACGGAGATCTGAATAAATCATAATCCCAGCCTGGCAAATGCAATCATCAATGGAAATAAACACAAACGTATGATAATCCAAAATTCATCATATCACGAAGCCACCGCAAATGTACGCACACGCGAGACAAATTTATCTTCTAGCACTGAACAAAGAGAGATCTTCCCGATAATTCGTCACAACAAAGCAATGCAGCAAAGGTAAACACCTACTAAAAGAATCGTAGATCAGAATTACCATACAATCAACTGGCTCTTTGAATTAAACAAATGAGCAATTCACACATTCATAAATTTTGCAAAGATAGCAAAATAATCACACCACAATTGAAGCACCAATTGTATGTATTGTATTGCAATAAAAATCCAACCCTAATTACATTCTTTTTCTTACAATTTATAGAGTTGTGCTCTTTAGGGAAAGTAATTCGCAGCTAGGGTTTTGGCTGCCCAAAACTTGAAAATAAATCTAAACTAGAGCTTACATGAAAAGAAACTATCCCTAAAACAAGTTTAAACTACCCTAGCACATAATTAAACCTCGTGCATTACAATTTGGGAGCAGATTATGTACAAAAATAACTCAAAATCAAAGTTTGGAACTCATGCATGTTCTTCTTAAAATTTGTAGTTTTGCCCTTTATTCATTATTGCAGCGCTTCTTCATGGACTCAACTGGAAGATGTCCCCAAATCATGCAGAAACGACCCCATAGTAGTGATCAATCAGACTGAAAATCAACTGTAGAAGACTGGAAGTTATTGACGGCGATGACCTAGAAATTTCGGACCCCAACCCTTGCTCTGAAAAAATGAAGTTGAAAAAATGGCTAAGTATTGAACAAAATTTTACAAATTTTCAAACTTTCGGAGGCCGAAAAAATAGAAAGGCCGAAAGGCCAAAAATATCGAAGCTTAAAATTGGCTAAGTCCACAAAAAGGTTTTTTCTCCATGCAAAAATTGGCTAAGTCCCAAAAACTCCATGCTGGGCAGAATTTCAAGCTTTTGGACACCAAAACTCTGAGCAACTTCGAAACTCCAAAAATCTACCAGCACTTCTGGCATTTCGGACTTTTAGACAGCGAAACTCCCAGCAACTCTGAAACTCCAAAAATCTACCAGCACTTCCAGCATTTCTAACTTTCAGACAGCAAAACTCCCAGCAAGTCCGAAAATCTACGAGCACTTCCGACATTTCAGACTTTCAGACAGCAAAACTCCCAACAACTCTGAAACTCCAAAAATCTACCACTGAAAATGACTAAGTGTTGAAATTATCTGAACTTTTCAAAATTGAAGACTTAGTGTTTTGGAAGAATGTTGGGGTGAGCTCTTTAAAACTTCTTTGTCACTTCTTGGATTTCCAAAAATCTTAGTACTCCCATGGATGTCAGTTTCCTTTGTTGTTTCTTCGTAAACCTCAAAAGGTGGGAACCAAATTTCTGCATGTAAAAGCAATTGTCAGTAATGTCTTATTAAAAGCATAAAGAATATTTTAACTATGTAAGCTAATTGCACAAGAAAAAAAACCAAAACCCCAAAGACAACAAAAAAGAACCCTAAAAAAGGGGGTCCCCATTAAGCCAAGTGGCCAAAATGGGGCGTGTGTTGTGGAACCACAACAAATAGCCTTGACAAAAAGAGAAATAACCAAGGCATTTCTTTAGCAGCAAGCTTTCTCTGAAACTGTCTTATAATAAACTGAACACAAGTACCATTCATGGAAATGTTCTTTTACCAACTTTTCAAAATTGAAGTCCTTTGTTGTTTCATCCAGTGTGTGTATCTATGTGTTCATTCCTTTGCCACTTGGATGAAGGTCTCTTGGATAAGAAATAGTTGGAACCAATATTTTCTTACTGTCATAAACTTCCACAATCTCATTCTAACCTTGCTCTACTGCTAGTCAAGCGTTCATAGCCCCGGTAGAGGTTGCTAGAGTCACCCTTCTCTATCTTCTGACAAGATGTGAGATTCTTTTATTTTTTGGAGGGCTCCTTTAGACTCAACATCATTTACATGGAAGGTGACTTTTCTTAAGCCATTGTGCTCTGAATATTGTCACTTCTTCAATTGTCTTCAATTTAGCATTTTTGGTATGCTAAGGTAGCACTTAGGCTATGCCACCTTAGTACTTGCATTTCTGATTTTTTCCTTTTCTTCTTTCTTTTTTTTTGAAACCTGGGCAGCGATTAGGCCATGCCACCCAAGCATTTGAACTTTTCTTTTTCCCTTGTTGACCTTTCTTTATGTGTTCCTCCTTTTGATTTTGTCTCTTCAAGTCAAGATGTAGACGGAGAAGGGTTCTGAGATCTGAGGTCACCCATAACAATAGGCTCCAATCAACTCCAACTGATACTTACCCAAGAAAACAACAACCACAGTATCATGTTTAAAGTGTGTAATGTGTTGAGGATGATCGACTTTGAATATCAACTTGATTGTCAATGAAAGGTATCACCATTCATGATCCATGTATACAATTTCTTGCAAGACAAATTCCTTTAAAAGATTTGACTAAGAAATACCTCTACCTCCTATCAAAGACCACTTGGGATTGACGACTTGCCAGGAATAGCCCCGAAATTTTTTTGTTTTCCCAAGACTGAAAAATAAAAGAAGAAACACACAAGCAACAAGGAACGAGACTGACACACTGACAAAACAAAACTAACCTCTAAAACATAAGGGAAACTAACTAACACCTACCTAATTAGGAATAAAGTTAAATTATATACAAAAAACATATAACAAACACATGAGTTTCTTATTAATTGATTTTTCTTCCCATGAAGTAGCAATAACACACCTTGTATAGTTCTAAGGAGTGCAAACTCATCTTTGTATTCAGAAAATAAAATTTAGACAAATTTTGTTCAAATTCTAGGTACAAATTACACAAAATCAGAAGTTGTGGCAACTCTCCATAATCATGATTAATCCACAAACAAGTTTTTTCACCTTTATCATACTCAAATTGAAAATCATCAAAAAGCAAGGGATAATGGACAGATACAACCTGGTTTATTGAGTTCCCAACCATGAGCATATACTCACTCAATGTGCTTTCTTGTTCTAGAGGTCTTATCTAATGGTACACCAATCCATCCTCCTCAAGCGCATGCACACATTAAGAAAATATATGCATTAGTGATGTATTATACCTGTCATTACAACAAGGTTCAAAAGGGAAAGCATCTAGACTATGACCCTTATTATAATTATCATTAGTCCTAGACAATAACTCATCACATTTGACCTCATTAGGACTAATAATTTCACTCATAAGAATGTCTTCAAAATTGAAAGAATCATTAGTATCAGCATTCAAATCATTTTCTCCCTCATGCCTCAAAGAAACACATTCAAAATCGTACTTACCTTCTAAGGCAATCTCCCAAGCTAACAAGAATTCAGGACAACTTACCTCTGAATGTACCTCAAATGGATGAATCCTACATGAATTGGCTATTGCAAGGTTTGATATGTGCATGGAATACCCATAAATGGAAATATCTTTACTCAAACATGATACCAAGTCAAGTACTTTGTCTACCTCCTCTGATGACAAAAACTGAGAGTCATCTTGTTTGTTGATTTGTAAATGTTGAGAGTCCTCTACCTCATGGTACAATTTGTCATCTTCATGATCTTCCTTTTTTGATTGACTATCCCAATGATCTTCTATAGGAATTAATACCTCTTCAATAGTCATTTTTCCCTTCAAATAGAAGTCCATCTTTCCAAGAAAAATAGGGAATCCATCTCACAATGTTGATTCGTGAGGTGTATTCTACATCCTTCCATCCATGAAAAATCCGATAATGACATAGGAATACCCAATTCTTGCAAGCTCTCATTCAGTTCACTTTGTTCAAGTGGAATATCTACCCAACAATGACTATCCATGTCTTTGTCGTGTGAATCTTTTTCAGCATCAAAAGTGCCATCATAATTACCTTGTGAAGATGACAAACATATTGTACTTGTTGCTCTTTCATGGCAATAATTCTGGGACAACATTGAATATTTCTCATCCTCATGGATTTTTCAATCATTTCTAAACACTTCATTACTGATTTTTGTATAAAAATCATTTGGTAACTTGAATTCTGAATTACAATCAACATTTAGGATCATTTCACTTTCATTATTGAACAACTTATCATGCTCATATAATTGACCAACAATATTTCCATTTGAAGTATCATTGTGATTTGATGGATCGAGTATTGGAGTATAGCAAGAATATGACATGATAGACATAGGAGCATTATTGGGAGGCAAAATACTTGCATCCAACGCTGTAGCATGGAAATTTTGACCCCAATTATGATCTTGAAATTGATTGATCTGATTCTTTTGATTGGATGATTGCATCATTTGGATATCAGGCATGTTGTAATTGGTTGAATGAGATGATTTCAGCTGATTTGATGTATTCACTGGGTTGACATAGAGCTGCAATGATTGGAAACATTCAATCAATTGCATATTGAATCTTCCATCAGAATCATTTGTACCATTTGCAACATCACATCCACATCGTGCTAAGAAAAGAGCCTTGTTGAATGCATCATGCAAGGTAGTAACCTCACAAAAAGATCCAATCATACTTGCAAATGAGACATCCAAACACCATAAATAATGCTCTTTTAACATTGAATTATGCACCATCCGTTCTGAATCTTGAACCATTTGATACATGAGAAGAAATTGATGATTAAATTGGGCAATGGACTCTTGAGGTGTCCTTCTTACAACAACGAAATAAAATAGTGAATCTTGTGAACTCACATTGGGATCAAATTGAATTAAGAATAAATCCTTTAATTCAATCCATAAGCAAATAGAATTGGATGGGAGCCTCTCATACCATTGAAGTGCCACACCTTGAAATGTCTTGACAAATAGATAGCAAACAACATCTTCATGTTCAATTTTGAGAAAAACCATTAGGTCCTTGCAAATCTTTACATGACTTGAAGCATTTTGTCCATTATTGGGGAAGAACCAAAGAAGCCTATTATGTGCATGCAAAGGAATCTCATGGAGACCTCCCGGTATACACAACGAATTATCCATTGAAGCTAGATTTTCCCAAGATCTAACTTATTTAGTGTAATTATAACTTGAAAACCTTTTGGTTCAGGCCCTCCTAGCGCCACTTCTGTTGAGCGTTGTTTTTACATAAGACAACGGCTAGGAATTTACGTGAAGCAACTTCCCCTCTTGGAAGAGTGATGTAGATCAATCTCAAGGTTCCTTCTGGGCTGGGTCTTAACCGCTTGGATAGCTCAACATAATATAAATGTTAATCTGTTCACAAGGAGGCCTTTTCTGGTTTGTATCTCGAAGGGCTACAAAACAAACTTTATCTCTTTTTTTTTTGGATTTTTTGAGTTTTAAATAAAAGCAAAGTTAATCTAATTAATCTATTGTAATTGATTTGCAAAGAAAGTAAGGGGCAAGGTAACGAGAATTTGAAAGAAATTTGCTGAAAGGAAACTAATGGACATAAACCGATATTACGTTGCTTTGCGAATTAAAGAACCAAGAAGATGAGGAAAACTCACAAAACAGAGATCTGAATAAATCACAATTCCAGCCTGGCAAATGCAATCATCAATGGAAATAAACACAGACGTATGATAATCCAAAATTCATCAGATCACGAAGCCACCGCAGATGTACGCACACGTGAAACAAATTTATCTTCAAGCACCGAAAAAAGAGAGATCTTCCCAATAATTCGTCACAACAAAGCAATGCAACAAATGTAAACACCGACTAAAAGGATTACCATACAATCAACTGGCTCTTTGAAATAAACAAAGGAGCAACTCACACATTCATAAATTTCACAAAGATAGCAGAATAATCACACCATAATTGAAGCACCAATTGTATGTATTGTATTGCAATAAAAATCCGACCCTAATTACATTCTTTTTCTTACAATTTATAGAGTTGTGCTCTTTAGGGAAAGTAATTCGCAGCTAGGGTTTTGGCTGCCCAAAACTTGAAAATAAATCTAAACTAGAGCTTACATGAAAAGAAACTATTCCTAACACAAGTTTAAACTAGCCTAGCACGAAATTAAACCTCGTGTATTACAATTTGCGAGCAGATTATGCATAAAAACAACTCAAAATCAAAGTCTGGAACTCGTGCATGTTCTTAAAACTTGTAGTTCTGCCCTTTATTCATTATTGCAGCTCTTCTTTGTGGACTCAACTGGAAGATGTCCCCAAATCATGCAGAAACAACCCCATAGAAGTGATCAATCAGACTGAAAATCAATTGCAGAAGACTAGAAGTTATTGGCGGTGACAACCCAAAAATTTCGAACCCTGACCCTTGCTTCGAAAAAATGAAGTGGAAAAAATGGCTAAGTATTGAACAAGCTTTTACAAATTTTCGGACTTTCGGAGGCCAAAAAAATAGAAAGGCCGAAAGGCCAAAAATATCAAAGCTCAAAATTGGCTAAGTCCACAAAAATGTTTTTTCTTCGTGCAAAAATTGGCTAAGTCCCAAAAACTCAATGCTGGGCAGAATTTCGGGCTTTCAGACACTGAAACTCCCAGCAACTCCGAAACTCCAAAAATCTACCAGCACTTTCGGCATTTTGGACTTTCGGACAGCGAAACTCCCAACAACTCTGAAACTCCGAAAATCTACCAGCACTTCAGATTTTCGGACAGCGAAACTCCCAGCAACTCCGAAACTCTGAAAATCTATCAGCACTTTCGACATTTCGAATTTTTGGACAGCGAAACTCCCAGCAACTCCAAAACTCCGAAAATCTACCACTGAAAATGACTAAGTGTTGAAATTCTCTAAACTTTTCAAAATTGAAGACTTAGTGTTCTAGAAGAATGTTGGGGTGAGCTCTTTAAAACTTCTTTGTCACTTCTTGGATTTCCAAAAATCTCAGTACTCCCATGGATATCAGCTTCCCTTGTTGTTTCTTCGTAAACTTCAAAAGGTGGGCACCAAATTTCTGCATGCAAATGCAGTTGTCAGTAATGTCTTATTAAAAACATAAAGAATATTCTAACTATCTAAGCTAATTGCACAAGAAAAACAAACCAAAACCCTAAAGACAACCAAAAATAACCCTAAAAAAGGGGGTCCCCATTAGGCCAAGTGGCCAAAATGGGGCGTGTGTTGTGGAACCACAACAAGACCTATCAAAGTATATGTCCCAAATAGGATCATGACTAATGGTACATAAATTCTCATCAGGAAATTGATCTAGCATAGGAAATGCCTTCGAGGATGGTGCCTCTCCTAACTGGTCATTAACCACCTACCTTTTAACCGACTTCTGAGTTATGAATTTCAAATCAAACTCAGAAAGTAACATGAACCACTTAGCTAGTCTTCTTGATATATCAGCTCTTGAGAAGAGATGTTTTAGAAGATCATTCTTGGGGAGAAGTCGAGTTTCCGCATGGATTAGGTAGTGTCTTAGCTTTTGTGTGGCAACACTAAGGCTAGACACTACTTCTTTATGGAAAAATATTGAGTTTTGTAGTTAAAGAAGATACAGTTAATGTAATAGATGGCCATTTCTTTCCCATCATCGTTGTATTGAGCCAACAATGCTGCAAGGGCATTAAGAGATGCTGAGACATAAAAGAGAAAGGGATGGTCCTGCATAGCCGACATTAAAATAGGAGGGTTAGCCAGATGATAGTCTTTGATAGAATCGAAGGCTACTTGGCACTCTTCATCCCATTTGAATTGCACATCCTTCTTCAATAACTGTATAAAGGGCAAGGTCTGATTGGCCTGTTGAGAGACGAACCGTCTTATAGCTTGGATCTTACCTTGCCAACTGCAAAGTTGAGAGATGTTCCTACACGGAGACATGTTGACAAGCATCGATCTTATCCATGTTGACCTCTATTCCTCTCTGAGAGATGATAAATCCCAATAGATTTTAGGCATCAACATCGAAAACACATTTTAGAAGAGTTATCAAATGGGTCATGGCGAAGGATTGATTTTGCTAAGATGTCATCCATGTAATCTTCCAATATCTTATGGATGAAGTCGTGGAAGATAAGGGTCATCGCATGTTGATATGTAGCACCAGTATTTTTCAACCCAAATCGCATGACTACATAGCAAAAGGTATCCCAAGGGGTAGTAAAGTCAGCCTTATACTGATCTTATGGGTTTATTCGAATCAGATTGTATCCTAAAAAGCTATCCATAAATGACAGAAGTGCATGGCCTATTGTGGAGTCAACAATCATATCAATATTAGGTAATAGAAAATCATCTTTCAAAGATGCCATATTTAGATCACGAGAATATATGCATATACAAATACGCTTGTCAAGTTTGTTGATAGGTACAATATTTGATATCCAAGGCAAATAGTCAATGGAACGAAAAAAACATATTTTAAAAGCTTTTCTATTTTAGTCTTAACCATCAAAGCAATCCTCAGATTCATTTTTTGGATCTTTTGTTTTATGGGCTTAGCATCGAGTGCTAGGACTATATTGTGAACCACAACCAAT
Organism: Chamaecyparis obtusa; assembly: GCA_027943335.1. Taxonomy (NCBI): domain Eukaryota; kingdom Viridiplantae; phylum Streptophyta; class Pinopsida; order Cupressales; family Cupressaceae; genus Chamaecyparis; species Chamaecyparis obtusa. Next base: position 430,739 of record BSBK01000745.1, on the reverse strand, counting down.
TCATTTATTCCAGGCATGCCCTCGTATGCCCAAGCAAAAATGTTAGAATATTGGTGTAAGAGGTCAGTGTGTGCTTTAACTTCTTCCGAAGAAAGACACTTCCCTACCTTAATGATCCTTTCTGGATGACTAGAATCCACAGGGACATCAATAGTATCACCTTTTATGAGGACACTACGGTCTTTTGGATGTGGTGTCGAAGGGTTTTCATTAACATGAGAGAGGGGGACCCCCTCATTCACATCTTTGACACTTTCTCCATAGTGAACCTGAGTCTCCAAACAATAAGGAAATCACCGCTTGTGATGATATGAAGGCAAACCATCATAAACACCCAAGAACTCCCGAAGAGCTTCCTCTAAAGAGAAAACATCCAAAGGAACCATAGTTGAGCTCATATTTGAGTGAATGAGTTCCCGATGAACCAACTCCAAGGGCTTAGAAAGAATCATGTTAACATTTAACCAAGGTTTTTCCATACATTCAAAAGGACAATATCCTATTCCAGTGGTGTGGCATTAGAATTCAGGTTCTAGGGGACTTTGATACCTTCATGGTCAGGCCCACAACCCCTTCCATCATAGCCACACCTAGACATTAATTCATAACTTCTTCCATAGATCAAATGAAGCTCTTGTGAACTTAGAGTATTGGTGTAGAAGATATTATCAATGTGGTATGAATCATTGGGCTTTACAGAGGCATAGTCGTCTCTCGTAGCCGTAACAAATGGAATTTTTGGGATCTTCATGTTAACTGGGTCGACTTTATATTCTCCAACATGGGACTCAGTGAAATCTAAAGTTCCCCAATCATCACTTGCGCATGCATTGATTTCCGAGGTTGAAGGAGCTTCAGTATATTTAGTGGAGAGACTCTTGATTGTTCTCCTTAGGCGAATTGTCCTTGGGAGGATCAAACTTAGGAGGGTAGCTTTAGGCGAGTCAACCTTAGGAAGAATTGGAACTTCCTTAGGCTTCTCTTCTTAAGTACCCTCTACTTGCACATCCTCAACAAGTGGGGCTAGTGATGAAGGTGTTGCCCCAGTGGAGGCCATTAAAGGAATATATTCCTTAATGGGGGAGCTACTAAGGTCTAACCTATTGTTGCCATTTGGCATAAATGCGTGGCATCAAGACCAGCCTTTATTGTGACAACTTGGTTATTTGCCACAAATTTAACTGACCCATGTAGGGTAGACAAGATTGCACCCAAGGCATGCAACCATGGTCTTCCCAACAAGAGGTTGTAGGGGAGATGCCTTGGCATAATATAAAGCAAGGTAGGAATGACTACAGGTCCAACCTTTAGATGTAGGATAACCATACCTACAACGGCCTTTCCTATGTTGTCAAACCCTCTCATAAATAGAGAAGACATTGCTAATGAATTCTTAACCACCTTGAACTTCGGGAGTAAGTCCAAACCACATATGTTGAGTGTTGAACCAATGTCAACGAGCGTTAGTCTTATTCCTACACCATTAACAAACACTATAATCATCAAAATATCTGCAAGATTCCTTGTCTCCGGGGGCAAGAGTTCATGCAGGTGAAATGAGATATTTGGCATATTTGCACGAATATGATCCATTAAGGTGTTTACATACGTCAATCTCATGGAGGAAGGAAGCAAGATCTTTTGAAGATCCTCTTGAAGCATCCCTTGATAAACCAGAGTTGTTTGAAGCAAATCCCAAAGTGAGATCTTAGCAGGAGTAACACGAAGTTGCTCAATAAGATTGTAATCATTGTTTTACTTGACTACAAGTTTAGGGGCTTGAGGAAGCTTGGGTTGAGGAGGAGGTAAGATTGCAGTTGGTTGGTTGAGATTATCCTTGTTCCTCCATGTGTTATAGGTATGAGCAATAGTATTATACAACTCATTCCTATATCGATATAACTCAACAAAGCGATTCGAAGAACCACTTTGTCGTGACGCCTCATGTGAGGACTTCATGTTTTTAGGTGAGGGACTAGCGGCAGTCACACAAATGACCGGTCTCTTGGGCTTTGAAGGCATCACTCAGACTACGATGACATTTACATACTCATTAGGACCCACAAAAGAAGTCATCATACACATAAGGCATTTAGTAGACTTGTGAATCATGATAGGACGTACCCAAGAAATCATCTAAGGCATCATCTAACATGTCAAAGTCATCCTTAGAGAATGGCTTGTCAAATGCATCAAATCCTTGAAGCAAGAGATCTAACACATCAACATTAATTGACAGAGAGGATCACATTTGTTGTTTATGCACATTGTCTGAGATTGAGACTAAGGCACATTCATTTTCCGTTGCCCTATATACTATGAGATCAGAGGGAGATTCTATTGCTTATTTAGAGATTGCAGCTCCTTGACTTCTTTCTTTTGTTACTCTGACCAGAGATGTCTGGCACTCTATTTACGAGAGACGGTACGGCTCCGTGACTAGACCCTGCAGCTTCTATTTCCCCAGAAGCTGGTCACCGAGCAGCTCATTACAAATTTCTTCTCGCCCCCCGCCCTTGGCTCGGGGTGTGAAGCAGCCCTCATGTGCCTCTACCTTCAGTCACTCTAGATCCGTGAGACCTCGTAGTGCTTCTACCCATCAGCGACAGACCACCAGTAGATCACGACGACGGGTCCATACCCATATTCTTCCGGGTCACTATCCTTCCGTGTTGGATTTCTTTCCACTCGGGAAGGACCCCTAGTCCTTGCCTTGGTGGTTCTTGGTTCTTTGTTCTCTACTTGTTCTTGTTTGGTTCCTTGTTCTTTTGGCATGTTCCCCCGACCACTGTTTCGTGGTCCGCTGGTTTCTTACTATTTTGGTTGTATGATTCCTATCCCATAGACCCTTGTTGGTCTTTCGTTGGACATTAATAAATTTATCTTATCTTAACACCAAAATGTAGAGTAAGGGATTTTCTGCCTTCCGCAAGAGAAAATCTCTCTTATGCTACCTTAGGGATGGGAATATGCGAAGCTAAAGGGAAGAGTATAAATCTACTAAACTACTTGGAAATTAACTTAGATGAAATATGATAACTTTAATTGAGCTAAAATATAAAAGGTAAACACCCTACGAGGTTTTTGCCCTCTTTTGATATGACCCTTCAGACCCACAAGAAGGGGGCCAAAGGAAAATCTCAATGATGGATGTTTTTAGGTTTGGGTTGGGATTTTGTATCCTTTCTCTAGTTTGGGTTTGCATGTAGTTTTTTTGTGCACTGGATTTTCTAGGTTGAGGGAGCCTGATAATAAAACCTTTGCTTTGGTCTTGATTTGTTCCTTGTTGTGGGCTGCATTTAAATATCTTTAGCGACCTTATTGTACAGGGTTTTAGGGTCCCTTCAAAACTTGATTTTCCTTTAATCAAAAACTTTAATCGAACTAAAATGAGGACCGATTAAGCTAAGTTGATGTAATAAAATACAAAAATGATAATAAAACACAAACTACACTACACACAAATGTTTTAACGTTAGAAATAAAAAATACATAATGTAAAGATCATACCATGAGAGTTTGAAGCTCTCAGCCTCAGACGACAGCGCATGGCGGAGATGTCTACGCGTCATGCTGGAGTCCCAGGTAACATAAAACAAAGAAGACACGAACTAGGTCAACTAGTCTTCAAGTTCCAGATCTGAATACTTATGCATCACCTACACACAGAAACAAGGAAAATTGTAGTGGTCGTAAAGAGACTTGCCTCATTTAAACCTCACCTTGGTGTTCCCACCTCCACAGACAACCAGATAGATAGATATGTGATAATTTGAAATGGAGACAAGTAACAAAAATAACTCCACACTTAGTGGAAGAGAACCCCTATTACACAAATATGGGCAATAAGAATGAGCCTCGCTTGAGGGAGGAAAGCACTTACTACCTTCATAAGATAATATAACGAGATATCTGAAAGTAATTATATAAAGTAACTAGATAATCAACATATAGACGCAAGCGAGATAAGACGCAAGTGTAGATCTTCCCAATGTCCTAAGTAAAATTTGGCAAAGCTTCACTTTGAGAGCCAAGAGATATCAAGAAAAATAAGAGTATAGTTGAAGACATGAGAGAGGGAGAGTTGTAGATTTCAGAGAAATGAGAGAGACAAAATGAGCTCAAAGACAACTTTTATGGTTGTTCGAGGGTGGAAGTAGTAATTTCGTACACATCCAATAGAGGGGACACATGTCGAAAGCGGTGTTTCCTTTTTGAATTTTGTGGACATTAGCACGCCGCATAGATGTCTGCATGTTGCACTCACATCCCAACATATGGGTTCCAAATTTAAATGGGAGATCGTGGACATTGTGCTATGAGGGTCCATGATGTCAAAATGTGTCCATCTCGTCATGGTCCTCTACTGCTAACTCATGGGACTTGATGCGAAAGTGTTGTAAATGCGGAGGTGCAAATTTAGGACACTATAGTCGGCCATTTGGTGGTTATCTTTTAACTGACTAATGCTTAGTATATGTGTGTGTGTGTGGTTGGGAGCCTTGGAGAATCATAGAAGAGTTTCTATTTGTCTCTTTATTAAATGGATGCACCTTTAGGTCTGCTTAGGCGCCAATCTGAGTGACCTACATGCTGGTAGGATGGGACCCCTGCCAGATTTCTAATAAGCATTTTATAATCTTATTCTTCTCAGTTACTAATTCTTCCTTAATCCGCTCACTACTGCATGTTTCGCATTGTTGTGTAAGTCCAATGCTTGAAGGACAGTTATAGGGAGACTTTAGGTTTAGTAGATATAGGGATAGAACCTGAGGTGAATCACATGACTCCAAATTCTTAGTAAGATGCCAGTTGATAGTGAGTATACATCTGAATCAATGTTGTAGGGTTCACAGGTCCAGGGCCTATGTACTGATTCGGTTCGAACCAGGTCTAGGTCTGGTTCGCTTGTGGGTTCGGACAAGGTTCGTTCCCAGGTAGGTTGGTTCGTCTAGGCTGAACCGATGTCAAGCCCATGCAAGAACCGGGTGGAATAAAGTGGCCATCTGACATTTTTTTTGAGCTTGTCGAACTATATCTCATCACATCTGCCATATACTTAAACCATTGGAATTTAGTAAAATAAAATATGCTAAGCGCATTGGACTATATCTCATCACATTTGCCAGTAAACAACCTAGCCCATTCCTTTGTATAGGCTGGCCTATTTTTTTCTTTTTATGTTCTATGAAAGTTTGTCGAACTAACATTATAAATTTTGTATTCAAATGAATAATAAACTTTCTTTGCATGTAGTGTTCATGAACTAATGATGTTCATGAACTGCGATGTATGAAGATCTTTTTTACAATATTAAAAATACCAAAGTAATGAGAATCGGAATCGACAAGGCCGAATCGAATCGCAAATCGGCCATGAATCGGAATCGAATCGGCCACGAATCGGCAAATTTAAAAAACCCTTGAAATTTAGAGATCTTAACAATTTAAAACTGAAATCATGCACCCTTTATTGAATATAACTTAAACACACTATAACATCATCAAATAGAAGCTAACATACATAAACAAGGAACATAAATGATAAATCCATCACATACGTTACACGTAAAATGTAAATTGTAGCTGAAGTAAATAGAAATCATAAGATGATAATGAGTCAAATCATAGAATGTATGTAAGATAAAGATCCATAAGACATCAAATCATAAATGTATGTAAGATGAAGATCCATGAAATGTATGTCTATGAGTATCTATAAACAAAATGAAAAAACAAGGCTCTAGCTCAAGCCTCATCATCATCCTCAAGCTTGGCCATAGCCTCAGTCTCAGCCTCTGAGTATCCTGTCTGTCTTCTACAAAGGCATCTAAGGTAGGTCCTAGAGGACTGCTGAGCCATAGCCCCCGCATGTAAGATGGGCTCACGAACAACATACATAATTGTAAAACTAAGTCATTTCATAGTATGAATCTATGATGCTTGATCATTGATCAATGCCAAATGTCAAAGTCTTCATAACTAGGTCTTAGGTAGCCTTTGTTGGTGGTTGTTTTCAAGTTTGTCTATTGAGAAGTTATGTTTGTCTGGGATTTGGGCGAGAGCTAAGCTAAGTCTGTCATAGAGATGGGGTCGAAACCAAGTGATTTGTGATAAAATGAGTTAAAACCCTTTGAGAATCCTTTTGCCAGCTTCAATTTGACCTTAGAAAGCCATGATAGATTGTGGGAGGTAAACCTGCTGAAGGCTTGCTGAATCCTGAAATTTGGATAAGTCTGGAATTTTTTGAAAACCCCCAAAAATCTAAAATCTGTATCTTAACTCCTATGAAGCTAGAACCTATCTCAAACATCCGGAAAGTATTTATACAAATGTAACTTATAGTATAAGAAATTAAATAAATCAAACTTACACTTAAATGTTATATTTGTTTAAATCCTCCCACCCCCTGGATCAATCTCCTCCAAAGTGATCAGGGAAGGCATAAAAAACATTAAAAAAATGTTTTTTTTATAAAATTGACTTGACTTTTTCCCTAGCCATGCGGCTGGTTTTGGCAATTTTTTCAGGTGATTCTGGTGATTGTTCCAATGAATTGCTGAATCGGCAATTCACGTGATTCATGTCGATGAAATCGCCAATCTGGTTCCCTAGTTCATAAAAAATCGGCAGGCCTGAATCGAATCGCCAAATCGGCGATTCAGGCGATTTTATGACGATTCTTGTTTCTATGAAAAATACAGTAAACACATAAATTACATTAGACCTGACTTGCAATTCATAACAGAACTGCAATAAAATTCAGATGGTAAAAAAAAAATAGAACTGGTAAAATGATTTGTCACTAACCCTTGTTAACAGCAAAACTGAAAATCAAGAACGTTTTTCTGTTTATGAATCCACTAATGCCATTGAAGAAGAAGATTTAGATAATCCATTAGATGATTGAAACTTAGTATAAAGTTCCAATTGCTGAAAGTTGAAACAATGATACTTGAGCTCAATATTATTATTTTAATATTTTGATGTTGATATGATGCTATGATTACAAGTTTATGGTATTTTTGTTGTTTATAATATTATATGATACTATGTGACATTGTAATCTTGATTCATGCTTCTAGGCTGCATACACACATGCGCGCGCGCACACACGTTTCTGTACTAACAAACCCAAACCCAAACCCCATTTTAAAATTATTCCATACTGGCAAACTGGTTCTTTGAACCCGAATCTGAACCTGAACACAAACTGGCAACTTAGATATTATGTATGCTGGGAGGTTTGGGTGATTATGAATTCAGCTTATCTCTGTAAGTTTTGAATATCTGAACCATCCATAGGTGTGCATTATCGTAAGGAGACTATAATGGTTAAAAAAAGAAACTGAATTTATCTGAGAAATTGTTCTGAAACTGCTGATTGTCTTCTATATTGATTCCTTAATGATCTGAGCAATTATTTCTGAGTTGCATGATTTCATTTCTAGTTGGGTAAATACTATTGAAAACTAATTTGCTATTAAGAATTGCAAAAGCTTTTCAAGTTGGTATGTTTCAGTGGTAGCCACTTTTCTGCCAGCTTGTGGATTGATGAGTGACACGGACCAAGGATACAAACAAAGGGAAAAGAAGAAGACAATGGGTGATAGGGAAGAGGCAAGTCCCCAAGACTTCATTAAGGGAATCAGATAGATTAATACCAGCATGAGGGATGCCATGAGGGAGATGGTTCAACTGTTAAGAGGAATGAACCAGCATCTAAGTGCTGATAGGTCCGTTCAGAATGACGTTGAAGGCAGCAGTTTAAGTGGAAGAAAAGCTTCAACTGGTGGTGAAAAAGCTTCAGCTAATGGTGATGGGGCTTCAATTAATACCATGACCTTCAGGGCTATATTTCTTGACAAAGAAACAGCTGAAGATAATGGGGAAGAACAACCTGATCTAGAGGAAGACACGGCAAGAATTCATGATGCATACTATGCCCTAAGCGCTGTTATCAGTGCAGATCTGACTTTCAGAGACTATTTTGAGATGAAGAAAGCAATTGGGCATGGGAGGAAAGTGTGTAAAGAAAGAAAGGACATCCAACATTGATTGGGGAAGATTACTATCCCAATTTTTGATGGATCTGTAAGCTCACCAGCAAGAGCTTGGTTGCAAAAACTAGATACATATTTCTCCTTAGATCCAATGCTTGAGGAAGAGGCTTTCAAATTTGTATCTTGCATCTTGAGGGTGTGGCTCACGAATGGTGGTACCTTGGCCTGATAACCCGAGGGCATGATTCATTTACTACCTTGGAAGACTTCAGCCAAAGATTGATGGAGAGAATTTGATAGGAAAGATTGAGAAACTCATTTTAGAGAGTTGGCATGACTGAAGCAAGAGGGTGAGATCAAAGATTGTGCAGCAGAATTTCGAAGGCTAGCAGTCATGATTTTTCCTGTGCCCGAGAAAAGGCTTATAGTATTATTTATAGAAGCCTTGGCTGAACCTCTCAAAGGGTTAGTAAGAGCATTTAATCCAAGCACCTTACAAGAAACCATCAATAGGGCTTTGATCTTTGAAGATTCAATGACTAAAGATAGATGGAGTCCCAAGAAAACTATTCCAATGCCATAAAAGAAGCCTCCTTAGAAAAATATGATACCACCTATGACAAATACAGTGGAGATGTTTAAAAATGAGCTGCAAAGAAAATGATTATGTTTCACATGCAGAGAATCATGGCAACCTGGACATAGATGTTTGGGAAAAGGACAATATACATTATATCAAGGTCATTTCCGATGAAGACATGGATGAGGAGACACAGGGAGGTGTGGATTCAAACTTGAAGTTGCTTGAGGACAAGCAACATTCGAGGGGCGGAATATATTGACCCTCGCTAGACCCAAGTTGGTCGAATCATTTATTAAATTATTTTTTTTTAAAATAAATAAATCTTAGTAATTATTGGCTGACCTAGGAGGAAGTTGGCTTAGTAAATAATTAAATAAATTTTGTCATAAGTCAGCCATTTTGTGGATATCTTTTGACAACTAGTGCTTGGTATATATATGTGTGGTTGGGAGCCTTGGAGAATCATCGAAGAGTTTCTATTTGTCTCTGCAGTAAACAAATGTACCTTCAGGTCTGCTTGGGCACCAATCTGAGTGACCTACATGCTGGTAGGACGGGACCCCTGCCAGATTTCTATTAAGCATTTTATTCTTATTATGATCAGTTAGTAATTCTTCCTTAATCCGCTGGCTACTTCCTGTTCTGCATGGCTGTGTAAGTCCAATGCTTAAAGGAAGGCTACAGGAAGACTTCAGGTTTAGCAGATCTATTGATAGAACCTGTGGTGAATCACGACTACAGGTTCTTAAAGAGATGCCAGCTGGCACTGAGTATACATCTGAGTCATTGTTGTTCAAGTTCATCATATTATCTTGGTTGGGAGATTAGAGTGATTGTGAATTTAGTTTATCTCTGTAAGTTTTGAATACCTGAACCATGCATACGTGTGCATTATTGTAAAGAGACTGAATTGATAAATGAAAGAAACTGAATTTATCCAAAGATTATTCTGAAACTGCTAATTGTCTCCTATATTGATTCATTAATGATCTGAGCAATTATTTATGAGCTGTGTCATTTCATTTCTAGTTGGGTAAATACTGTTGAAAACTGATTTGCTGTTAAGAATTGCAAAAGCTTTTCAAGTTGGTATATTTCATGGCTGTTTCCTTTTCACTTTTATTTGCCAGATCATTAATAGAACACATTGTTTCCACATAAATGCTTCAAAAAAGTGATCTGATGAATATAATTTCAAGAATCTAACTGTCCTTAGCTAAAGACCATATCCTTCACTTTTGATAAATAGTATCTCTGTTTCACAAAATGGAATATATGAGGCATGAATGAACCAAGTACAAGCATTGTGAATTTCAGAAAAATGAGAGTTACCTGGAGTTTATTTGCTTCTACGCGGGAATTAGAGTAGCACTTCTTACAGTAAAAATAAAATAATGTTCTGGCATATCAAAGGCAGCAACCACAATGAATAGTGCAAATCACAGCAGCTCTAACAAACCATTTCCAAATTATGCAGGCTAAAGTAGGAAACTATCCAAGGCCTAGAAATGACAGAATTAAAGTTACTCTGTCAAACTGAAGCATATTCCAAAATCTCAGACAGAGCAATATTATTCATCTTGAGAGTAGAAAGATATTAACTAGAGTATTGTTACAATTGATTTGCAAAAGTAGAAAGAATATCTTAGATCAAAATAATTCCACTATTAGATGCAAACAGGGATAAAATATACAAGTTAGAAGAAAAATCTAAGATTGACTTAGTTTATTCACAACTTAGGAAGATTATGAATATCATGACCAACCAATAAAAAGAAGTGGAATATCAAAGAAAAATCTAACTGCACTATCCTATTAGGGTTGCAATATGACCTGATTTTGTATGAATACCATTGGGCTTCGAGAAAATAGGCTACTTAGGTTATCACTATTATTGTTAAAGTTCAAGCCATGTAGAAGAAAGTAATTGTTAACATACTTTGTCAGCGGATATCTTAATTGTAGATTGGAAAGAAAACTATGGATGGAGCTAAGCTGATCTAACGATTATTCACTTTGATCTAATCTAGAGCAGAATGATCCAAACATGAAACAATTTGAAGTAAAATTTAAACAAAATCTATATGACTTGCCCTTCAACTATTCAAAATATGTCCATGGCTCATTGGAAAGTAACACACAACCTTGAATCCCATGATGGAAACAAATTTTCATTCTTTGGTCTAATGAATCGATTACATACATCCTTTAAGTACAATATGGTTGCTTCCCTTTCATACCTGATATTATTTTGGCATACTACCAAAGAAACCTGTGACATCATGTTTCTGAATATATCTTGAGTCTCTAAATAGCATTACATAGTGAGGGAAAGGGTGTCTAATGTTTAATCTTGAAACATAAAAGTTCTGCTTAGAAAAAACAGAGCAACAGACTGAGAAAATGTAAGAGACATACTTCGAAAAAAGAAACAGGGCAACAGAATGACAATCTAATCTTAATGGACATGGAGTTTCAACAGTCTCATTTTGTACTTCGCTAATTAGTGGTAATTCGAGAGAAAGGATATATTTAACGTTTTCCTCATCAAAACTTCAAATTGGGACATCAACAAAATCAGGAAGTTGCAGATACTTATAACGTTACCTTAGCCTAGACAAGTTCTACGCCATTTAAGGTTAGTCCAACCGTTGAAGAATCTGGGGCATTTTATACTTTGAAACTTCATCACTGCTCCAAAATGCTTGCTTTAGGAGATTGTATAACTGTTAGACTTGACTTGAGTACTGTATTGGCCATAATATTTAAGGAATCTTTTCTCACTTAATGTCAAAAAATAAACCAGACTTGGACACTTGCAGTGTGAGTTTGTCCTCAGATATTGAAATAATTGATAGCGGGGTTTGAGCGTTTTCTCCACACTAAAATTCAGGATGAGAGGATTAGAAGCAACAATCTCGGGCCTCAGTCCTGCAGTTATTGTCAAAAAATCCATGTTTTCCTTTATTTTCTTAGTTGAAATCCGAAGGAGTCTAGGATTACTCTGAAGAATTAGACGAATCTCCTCCCCTGCCAGACCAACGCTCGCCAAATTCTTCGACTTCTCTTCCAGGTTTTCAAAACTAAGGCATAGAACCGCACAGAGGGCTTGCGTAAACGTTGCGGCACCTTCTGGGATGCCTAAACTATTCTTCACGTACTCCACTTTAGGTATCACCCGCTTCTTGAAATCACTTAACAAAAATTCAGGCGTCCATCTGAGAGCCTTGCATAGATGGTCCTTTGAGCCAAATAGGCTTATAAGATGGAGGATATTAGGAGCGATAGAGTTTTCTAAGCTCATGGAAAGTAGTCTAGGGCTACGAGATATGATAAGTCGCATGTCTTGAGGAGCCAACCCTAAATTTTTCAGGCATTCTATCTTTGGCTTCAACTTCCTATCCACATTGAGTGAAAGAATCGTTGGGTTTCTAACGATGGTACGCTTGAGCTGGTTTTCAGTAAATCCAGAATCGATCAGGATATGAATGGCTTTTCTAGCAGTGTGGTCGGATTTTCTTGTCAACAGCTCTGGTCTTCTTCTCATGACAGTTGTCACTTGAGAAGAAGAAAACCCAAATTCTTTTCTTAAAAGCTCTGAAACGACATTGAGTGGGGGTGTGGAAGGAAATGATGATGATGATGAAAGAGGTGCGGACCGTATAAATCTTAAGGATTGCAGTGAAATTGTTAGAGGGAGGCATGGAAAACATCTCATTGTGCAAAGAAAGATACAAAACTTGCTTTGCATTTATCGGAAGATATCAGCTGAGGAGAACGAGATTTGGATGTCTGCAACTTACAGCGGCCAGACGTATTGGAGGATATTTGATCGAAGCTTTCTTCATTTGGATTAGGGTTTATTCGAACACATGTCAAACGAGATGATTATAACAATTCATTAAGATGCATGCAGATTTTTTAGGAATATAATTTGGTGGCTCTACAATAATATTGTGATTAAAATCAATAAGATAATTATTTTATTTTTTAGGCGGGAATTTAAAGTTTATTATAATTGATATTAAGTTTATAGGTAATTTCTAGTTCCACTTCATTTTCTCTAAGTTTTAAAAGAGAGGGGCTTGTGATAGGTATTTGCTAAATCGTAAATTAAAACGTAAAATATATAAGGGAAGTTTGGAAAAAAAACTGTCTCCCTTAGTAAGATATACGTTTTAGTTTACGATTTAGACGTTGTTTTTGTGATATTGTTATGAGAATCCAATTATGATGTTTACTAGTCAAACACTTTGATCCATGTTTTCTAAAATATAAGGCTATTAAAAAAAGAGGGGGGCTCCTTGTCTATGAAAATTGATTTCTATAGCATAATTTTATTTATTTTCAAAAAATTTAAATAAAAAAATAGCTTAATATTCTAAAATTTCAATTGCGACGTTTAAACTGATTTGTTTTGCTCAAAGTTTAATGTATTCTATTTTTTTCTTGATATTTTCAAAATATCTATACTTTTGTAAAGATTTTTTAATTTGAAATATCTATAATTTTGTAAAGATTTTTTGATTTTATAAGAAGATTTTAATTTTCAAAAGGATTTCAAATGCAAATCTTTAAATTTTTTGATTTCTAAAGTATTATAAAAAAATGTAAAAGAATAAAGGATAGAGAGGGATTGTTAAAAATTTATGTTTTTAGTAACAATGCATGAATATTTCTCAAGAAATGAAAACAGAGACTTAAATTCACTATGTTAATTCATAGTAGCGACATAAATACAATGCAAATCTTCGAGGAGGAATTATTACACAAAGAAATGAGTCAAATGCACCTCAATTGAACATACCAATTTGATATTTCCAAGAAAATATAACATGTAGTCACATATGATAAACAATTAAGAAATGACCAATATGGATCTCAAATTTACAAATCTTTATAGAAATAAAGAAGTGTTCTTCATTGAGAATGAAGAGAAACCATGAAGTAGACAAAGATTGGTAATTTCCCAATTTAATCCTAGAAGCTATCAACAATTTCTAATCCCTTAGAAATGACTAACTTTGGTCCTTTTATAGACACAAGGTACTTGTGTCTTGCACCTATGCCCTATTTTGTCACTTTAGAAAGTAGGGGCACACTTTTTATTTTGTTTTATGTTGGTTTTGGTCTCTTTTGTTCTTTTGTTTTTCTCTTGTACTTGTTTCATTGTTTTCTTGTTGCAGATTGAAGTTTTTGTTTTTAGAATTTTGAAGTGTGAAACCCAAACTCCTGATTCTCATTTTGTATTTTCTTGTTCTTGTTCAAGTTTTAGAATTCAAGGTTTCTCATTTCAACATTCCAAAGTGAGGGTCCTTAATCCTTGAACATTTATTTCTTCTCTCTTTACCTATGGTAATAATCAACTCCAAACTAAGTAGGCCAAATGTCTGAAAACTATTAGATAAAAAATTGCATCACCTTGGGTTTCATGCTTGATTTCATTCTATAGCTCATTTACAAAGGTAGCTGGGGTATTAATATCATCTTAATGTTTAGTGTAGTGATGCTTTAAAACCCCTACATCATACATTCACTGTATTATCTGTTAGAGTAATAAAGTGTTTGCTTATTAATTGAATCATATTGATTTAATTATTAAGTCACTTATTACCTCTTTCGACTTAAGCTAGACTTTAGGCATATAATAATTAATTGCTTTATTAATTATTATTATGCAACCTAGGGTTTTACCTTTTTAGGTTTTTTGATCTCCTTTTATAAGGATTGATCTCATAACACTTTGTAACTTTTTTCTGACATTTTCATTATTGATTGCAACTTTTGTTTTTGCACATCAAGGATTTCTCCTTTCTCGTGGATCCATACGTTCAGGTCTCCATAGTTGTTTGCTTCTCTCTCTTTCTGTGACAGATGTTTGCGTGCAAGTGTTCTTGGGAGCTATGGGTTATTTTTTCCCCTGTCCTCTTCCTGAGAGATTCGGTTGTGTTTGTCAGATCTGCATTTTTTAGAGAGGGTTTTCTATTAGATATGGGGGACCTATTTTTCTAGTCATCTTGGCTATAAATGGACCTCATGGTTGTGTTTAGAGCACCCCAAAACCCCTAGATCCATATAAGCAACGTCCAATTTGGACGTCATTGAATTTTGAGGTAATTTTTTTTGCATCTCAGGCCATACGACCTTGGCACGTAAATTGAGGCAAGATACATACAGTCTTGACACATAAATCGAGGCAAAATTGTACCAATCTAGCGTGCAAATAGAGGTAAAAATTTTACTTTTTGCATACAAATCGAAGCAACAAAAAAAATGGCCCGCAAATCGAGATAAAAATTTAAAAGTCCTAGCACGGATCCCGAGGCACGCATACAATTTTGCAAAAAAAATTTAAAAAATTGTTTTGTTCGACGACGACCATTTGGCCATCAAATTTAAGTCATGTGAATGCAGTTTCAGCCCCTGGTCATATGGCGACCAGGGGCCCAAATCTTTAGCCCCAAGGGCTTTGTATTCTATGACGGTCATTTGGCCGTCAATTTTAAGTGCGTGAAGTACTGACGTCAGCACATCTGGACACATTTTTGGGTCTTTTGGAGCTACCTGTGGTTTTTTACGCATAACTCGGGCATCTGGGATTGTAATCAGGCATGTGATATATCGTCGGAAAGTTGGTTCCAAGCCCGATCCATTTTTGCTTGTATGGTTTTGGGATTTTTCCATTTTGATGCTCTTTTTTTCTGTCAAAGTCAGATGTTCTCTGTGATCTTGGCGTTTCAAACCTCCTGCATTCCAGGATCCATTTCTCTTGCATCTGGGAGAGCTTTTATCAGATCTAATGGTTTCATGCGTGATTTTGTCCTTTTTCTGATGTCACTCATCTGCAGATCCTTCGAGACACCTTCTTTGGGCCCTCCAGCACAGTTGTTGGTTTTTTGCTCATATCTTAAGCATATGGTGTCAAAATTTGGCAAACGAGATATCATTGGAAAGCTGATTCAAAGCTCTTTCTAGATTTGTAAGTTTGATTTTCTATTTTTTTCTTTTTTGATGGTTTTTTTCATTGTCAAAGCTAGATGTTCAGTTCTGCACTCTGGGAGCTCTATCTTGTGCATCCGGACTCCATTTTTGGAAAATGATATATCGTTGAAAAGCTTGTTCAGAGAAATTTTTATTGTTGTGAGTCATTTTTTTAGATTTTGCTCCAGTTTCATTTTATTGAGATTCTTACATTTTTGCAATCTGGTGGATATCTTGGATGTTACAGGTCCTGGGATCTCTTCCCTTTGAGGGATGACTCTTTGTAGGTTGTTATTTTGTTTCAGAAGCCTTCACTCTTATTTGAGTAGTATATACTTCACTTTTGTAGCATTCTTTTATGCACATGCATTGAGATAAAGTGTCATTCTATTGTATGTATGGGATCTTGCACATGTTCGTGCTTTATGTACTCGCGCTCCATTATAAAGTGCCAGGGGGGTTTTGATATTTGCCTTTGTTTGCCATCTTATTTTTTCATGTGAGCATTCCTCCAATGACATTAGCCTCGGGTATCTCTATATGTGTTTCTACTCTCTCTGCACATTCGATGTTTCAGATTCTTCTTCATCATGCAGTTCATATTGGACAATCTTTTCAATGTACTTGTCATTACTCCCTTGTCAACAGTATGGGGGGATTTCTACTATTGGTTCTACTGCTTCCTTGGTTCGATAGTGTGAGATATGTATTCAATATTTGATTCTATGTACTAGGCGGTTGCAGTGGCTGGGTACCTATGCATTCCGGTGAGATGGATCATTTACCATATGGACACTCTTCTTTCCTATTTTTTTTGGATGCACTCTTCTAGCTTTGATTGATCAGCTCTTCAAACTTTTGGTGTTTATGCCATCTATATTTTTGAGTTCAGGTGTTTGCCTTTGTTTGCCTCCTAATTTGAGTAGTGCTATTTGAGGGCACTCATGCAGATTATAGTCTTCTCTACCTGGTCATATTTCTATGGAGAATCTTCAGATCATCAGTTTCTTCTTGACAGAGTTTGCAGTTCCACGCTTCAATGATGTTGTACATGTTCATAAATTTGTTCTTATTTTCTAGAACATTCCTAGTTTTGGAGGCTTCTTTAGTCCTTCAGACTAGTCTTGGTCTCTTTTTGGAGTAGAGTTTTTCCCATGTGGTTTTCTCTATTTCTCCACTTTATAGAGACTCTCTTTTGTACTTGGGTACCTGATCAGGCCTTTTGTTTTCGAGACCCATTTGCTTTCAGTTGTTCTTTCTATGTTTTTATCTTCTCCCAAATTTTATCTTAAGGGGGGGTGCTAGAGTAATAAAGTGTTTTCTTATTAATTGAATCATATTGATTTAATTATTAAGTCACTTATTACCTCTTTCAACTTAAGGTAAACTTTAGGCATATAATAATTAATTTTTTTAATTAATTATTATTATGCAACCTAGGGTTTTACCTTTTTAGGTTTTCTGATCTCCTTTTATAAGGATTGATCTCATAACACTTTTTAACCTTTTTTTGACATTTTCATTATTGATTGCAACTTTTGTTTTTGCACATCAATGATTTCTCCTCTCTCGTGGATCCATACGTTCAAGTCTCCATAGTTGTTTGCTTCTCTCTCTTTTTGTGACAGGTGTTCTTGGGAGTTGTGGGTTGTTTTTTCATCAACTCCAATATTATCTCACTAATTCTATTTTCTATCTTTGAGATTTTCTCTTCTTGAACAAAACTCTAAATACTTGGATGTTGAAATTTGGTTCATTTATCATGTGTTTGAAGCCTTTTTAGAGTTCTTAAGTGATTAGTTTTTTGCTAAGGAGAAAATTGTGGTTTTTTCTTTGTTAACTAACCTCTAATGTCCCAAGTAAGTTTTTTTTCTTCCTTCGTCCTTGTCTTGAATTTTTTTTTTCATTGTTCCTTTTCCCTTTTCATTCTACTAGTTTTGGGTTTAGTCAAGTTTCTTTATCTTCATTTTCTTTTGTTTTGCAGTTTGCCCTAGTTTGGGATTTTGGTTTTTCTTTCCTAAATGCCCCTAGTTAAACCTTGTTATATCTAATTCAAGGCATTCATTAAGCATAAATAATAAAATTTTAAAAATATAACACCAAACCTTGCAACGATCTCTATGAATTGAATAAGTCAATAAAACCTATCAAATTTTGATTTTGACACATCTCTCTTAAATGATTAAAATTAGAGTGAATAAGAAGAAACAACAATCACTAATGTTTGAAATCTCAATTTGCAAAATATTATAAGTTAGTCAATCTTTGGTCCTTGACTTTGCATGATTAGGAAGTTTAAACTTTGACAAAAAGGAGTAAAGTTCATTCGTAATCTCCAAAATCTACAAGGCTCCTTCATAAAATCAGTTAAGTCAATACTAGTTGTCTCTCATCCTTTAAGTTTCTCTATTAATGATTATTGTTAATCTATAAAATTATGAAGAGATGACCTCTGATCTTTGAAGTAAAGTGTTCTCAAGTCCGTAGCATTGTAAATTTCATCCCTGTGCAATTTCTTACTCACGTACGCCTCAATGTAGCATGCATGGTCTCACATACCTGGTCTTGTTTAAAATGGATTGCACTAGTTGAAATTCAAATATCACCACTACATTATAGGCCTCAGGTCCTTGATCTTGCCTATTTCAAGAGGACTATGTCACTTGGGGTGACCTTGTCCCAGGTCCAGGTGTCCTGCACTAATGTAGTCCTAAACAGGGTCTCTTGGGTTGACTTTGTCTTGATAATTAGGGCCCAAATTCAACTGATATAATAGCTAGTTTGTGAGAGTGATAAAAATTCTCTAGTGACGGCTCTCTCTGCAATTTCAATCCCAAAATGCTAGGGAGAGATATAAATGAAATCTTACCACCCCTTATTTAAATTCACACATATTCATCATCAACATCAAGCTCAAGTATTCAAGCATCAAGCATTCAAGGAATTTTGTCACACAATATTCTTTAGATCTAGAATTGTGGCAAACTTCAACAATCTTCATCGACGTGTGTGTTTATGATTGATTTCCTCTTAGGTCTTGTGGATTCATGTTATTTCATCAATATTTATGATCACATTCAAAGAGCATTGCATCAATGAGGTATAAGATACTTCAATTTTTAGATCTAGCCTATGCTACAAAATAAGATGCTTTCATTTCCACTTTAATTATTTGAATTCTAAGGGTAGTTTCTAAACCATGGTTTGACCTAGGAAAATCCCCATCGACCCAACAAATTTCTTCTTCTTGTAAATAGGTTTTAGGTTACAAAGACGTGGATCTAGATTCAGATTATGCATCAAAAGACCTTTAGATCCCTTTTTTAAATCTCCAAAAAAGTTGAGACAAGGTTGTCCCGCTCACTGTTATCCGAGACAAGGCTTCTCTTCTCACCATCATGCCTCATTTTTGGGCTTAGATTTTGGTAGTAGGTTCCTCTCTATCTTTTATCTTTAACTCTACAACTAAATTATATGTATTTGGTTTCTATTTTGTATATAAGTTGAAAACTCTCATTTTTTTCTTTAGCCATAGCTTTTGCATTCCTCTTTCATAAATGCATTGTCATTTTCAACTCATCATGAGGGACTATTGAATCCACTTTTTACTCAATATCTCTAGCCAATTGGATCACTCCCCATATATGCTAGTGAACTCTATTTCCCCACATTACATTTTGGTAAAACCAACGTCTCTTATATACTTCTAATTTCCATTTTTAGATATGAGTTGTGGGTATCTCATTTTTCATGATGGAATTCACTATATATGTGTAATCACCGAAAGTGGACAGGATCATTTAAGTGATTAATCAAGGAAAATCAAGGCAATTTGAATCGAAATAAACATTTGGCCAATCAAAATTAAAATCGAGTTTTAATTCAATATAATTCAAAATCTAAAGCCAAAAGATCAACGGAGAGTATTTTAATCATGATAAATTAAATCAATGTGCAATTAATTCAATTAATTGTATAGTTTGATTTAAATCAAATCAACCCATTCAAGGGGTGCACATGGCTAAATAAATAAATTAAAATCAATTGATTAAATCTTAATTTCCCTCAACAACCAAATGGGAGGGAAAAGCCTCAACCAATAGGATTTACGGAAAGAGCTCACATGGATCAAGCCAAAATGAATCTCAATCACTCAAATTGAAAGAGCATCTTGTCCACTCATCTTGTCTTCTTGTCCCAAGCTTTAAGGACACAATATTTAAATTGTCTTCAAAAGGTGGAACCAAATACTCAACTCAAGCTTAATCATGATCAACACAACTACACCCCCTACCCTTGCCAAATCCTATATAAGCAAGGCAAAATCACTCATAAAACGATCCACACATTTGAGAATAGCATCAAACCTCTTTCATTGTATAGCTAGAAAGGAAAATTAAGGCTAATTAGTTGTATTTCATTTGGAGTTGAACAATTTAGCTTTTTTATCATATCATTTCTCATTCTAGGACTGTCATTAATGGTGGCTTGCTGAGAGCTTCACATTAACACTCTTAGTTAGAGAGCCATAGGATGCTTAATTGTTCATTCATTTGGTAAATAGATTGCTATATTGTGGTTATTTAGTTTCTATTTCATTTATTGTTCAATACTAATTCTATGAAGGTACAAAATCTCGTACACAAAATGGCACCCACTGTGGGGCTCTAAGCTTCACTTTTAAAAAATCTCATAATCTTCATATTTGTTCAAATTTTTGCATGTTTAACTCTCAGTTTTGCAGTGAAACAACACTTTTGAGCAGTTAAACAACGCTTTTGAGCATTGTTTCAACGCTTCCACCATAAATTTGTGTGCCTTTGCACATTCAAACAATGCTTTTAAATCCTTCTGACAATGCTTATTCCCTGACTACTGAGCGCTTCTGCATACTTATCTAGTGCTTTTACTTACTTTCAAAAGCCTTTGCTTGATTGTTTAGCGCTTTTACTATCTATTTCTACGCTTTTAAGAGTTTAAATAGCATGTTTGAGCTGATCTGCAGTGCTTTTAAATAGTTAAATAGTGATTGTAATAATTTTTGCAATGCTTTTACATAAACTGCAAATTTTTATATTCTGACTATCAGAAAATAAATTTTATGACTCTGCGGGATGACTAATCACAAAAAAGTGAAAAAGCCAGAGAGCAAATTTAATCAAGAAGGCGAAGCTTTAACAAGGAAAATCAAGGAGGAGAACATTGCTCATATTAAACTTGTCTTGGAGAATTCATAGCAAGAGGCTCGAGTATATGAGAATTACATCAAAGTTGTAGAAGCATATAAGGCAAAATTTGTTTCATTAAATTGGATATTCTCACCTTAAATCAAGTTTTGCTCAAGTTGGAAATTAAGGCTTAAAGTTCAATTTTAGCTTGCTTTTTTTCAATTTTATCTTTGTTTCCTTCACTTTTGCTGGTTTTTTTTACTAACTTGTTGGAGGAAAAGCACATTGGAAAGGAACAATCACCAAGGTAAGCATAAAAATTGCAAAATCAATCAAAAATTCCCCTAGCCTTTTGCTAGCTACAAGGAAAAGGTAAGCCTAAACTTAGTCAAATTTTGTACTTAAATTGTGGCTTTGGTGCTTTCAAAAATCTAGTAATTAAAATGCATCCTATTATTGTTTGAGAAATTGTGACACTAGGCCTATTCTCTTCACTTCTTTTAGTGAATCAAAATGCCAAACATGTAAAAATTTCTTGATTAAAAGAAAGGTTAAGGAAATCAAGCACATAAAATCTTAAACCCCTTGTTTGTGGAGGAGAGTAGCAATACTCAAATCCCATTAGTTTAGTGGGTTTGGTAATTGAACATTGTTAATTGTATTTGGGAAATTGAGAAATAGTTAGGGATATACTCTTCACCTTTTGGTGAATCAAATTCCCAAAAACTATCTCTTAGCTCCATTTTCTTGCTTTCACATGAACATGCTAGATCTTTAGTTGGGCTCACCTCCTGAGATTTGCCTTAAAAGGGCCGGTGAGAGGGACAACCCAAAGTGGGATACACTCACCTTTGCCGCGATCATCCAACCCACTATAAAATGAAATACATAGATCCTTAATGGGGTGTGTGACAAAAGTGTGTTAAATTTTTGAACTTCCTCAAGTAGTCCTCACGGATTGCGCAAAACTCCGATATACCGGTGGTGGGAAGCCTCTTAATATACTTGTAGGATGAAAGTTTAATATCCATTTTGAATGGAATATTGATTAAAACCTTGTTAACTTAGCAAAGACTACCTAATAGAGCCATGTTTATGAACCAATCTTGAGCTAGGTAGATTTCTTGAAGTGTCTTTTGTACAAAAACCCGTAATAACGTTCTTTCAAAATCAAACATTTTGTGTTAAGGGTTAAAAAGAGACAAGTGTATTTGTGATTGTGTGTTTGGAAAAACATAAGACAAGTGAGAGATATCCATCCAAAGATTAATCTTATATTTTTAATCTCTTCATTTAAAAACAACAATTGTCAAATCAAAAGATATCCAAAGAAAACCTTGTTGGATGTCGGTTTCCACACGCACCCATAAGTTCAAAGTGTCTTTACAAGGAGATAGCACTTGCGTAGCTAGAGAAGTTCCCGAATTTGAATACCAAAGCATTTTCAACAATCACAATCAAGGGGATAGTCTCCCAAACCTTTTTGAAGAAAGACTTAACAATATGGATCGAAATTCTATATTTTATGATCATCAACATGGAGGAAACAATGATAGCACTATTAACGCCAATCGAGCTCCTAAATAAATACTTTAAGAAAGAGTTGAGAGAGAAGCCCAAGATGACAATTTCCTAGAAGTCATGGAGAAATTGATAGATAGGGGTAGGGAGAAATTTTTCCTAAACTTAGCCCAAGCGGGGGTAAAGCTCCCACATGACTATGATATAGAGAAACTTAAGAAGAATCAAGAAGAAGATAACCCCATGAATGCTATGACCAAACAATTGAAAACATTCCAAGAAAAAATATATTTAATGAAAAAGGTCATCGAACCTAAGCCCTTTTCTATTGAAGCTTTGTGTCCTTTCCCATTCGACAAAATCTTGGTCATGACACCTTTTCCCTTCAATACCGTTTTCCCTAAATATGATAAGTATATGGGTAAAATAGACCCGCAGGATCATTTAAGGGAGTTTTGTGCCTTAAGCATTGAGTTCATGCACAACACTACGTACCTAATGAGAATTTTTCCTAGGATCTTGAGAGGTCCCTCCATGGAATGGCTCTCTAAGCTCCCATGAGGAATAAAGAATTTTGAGGAATTAGCCTCCAAGTTTGTGACCCACTACTCCTATAATATTGAGCATGGAATCACGATGCTCAAATTGTGTGATACCAAACAGAAAGATGGTGAATCCTTCTTAGGATTCCTACAAAGGTGGAGGACCATTTTCACAAGGTATCCATGAAGTATTCTCGAGAAGGAGAAGATGGAAATTTTTACGAACAATTTTATCATGGAGATGAATTATCACCTCCAACTCCAATGTCCCCTGACCTTTGAAAAGCTTATTGAAAATGGGATTAAAGTTGAAGATGTATTGGTAAAACAAGGAGAGATAAAATTATTCAAAGACAATAAGTCTAATACCAATACCAACAAAAATCACTATGTATCTAATTATACTAATAATAGGGGAACCAATAATCACAATGATAAACCTAAGTTATGGCTGAAAAATAACAATAAAAATCTTGTAAACGATGGAGTCGTAGAGGCCAACAACATGAAGGCCACCCCTTTCAATTTATCAAGTGGAGCCAATTCTTCATATAACGTTAATCAATCGAACAAGGATCCATTTAATTCCAACAATTCCAATAATTCCAACAACACTTCCAACAATCCGAACAACAATGCTAATAATAATCCTTATAATAATGCTAATGGGAATAAGCCCAAACCCTTTTTCTCCACTTATAACAAGAGAAAATTCACCTTTCTAGGTGAACCCTTAGAGAATGCATTAAGGACCTTGGTTGCTAACAAGATCATCACATTACCTGATTTGAGAGATTATGAACCTCAAATTAAACCTAATTGGTGGAATTGTTCTCACCACTGTGAGTATCAGCGAAATAGAGGTCATAAAACCAATGAATGCATGAGGTTGAAACACTTAGTGCAAGACCTAATAGATGATGGAACTATCAAAATTGAAGGGCCTCAAAACAATGAGGATCATACGGCCTTCAAGAACCCATTTCTAAACCATAAAAAGGGTGAATCATCTAATAACAACCAAAAAAAAAAAAAAAGGTAATGAGAAGGTGAACTTTGCTCACACTTACGATAACATATTCAATACTCTAAGCGAAGAAGACAATGCCATAAATGTTATCGTGGTAAAAGAGAAATTAAAAGAAGCATCATCTAATGTTGTCACTAGGGGGCAAGCTTCCAAAATCACTTTACCCGAAAATGCTCAAAGGATTGTCCTACCCAACCAAAAAACACCTTCATCATCAAAGAAATATAACTTGGTGGATCAATAACAAAGGACTCCTGCTCAAATTTCAATCTTAGAGTTCCTCAAGTTATCATTTATGCACAAGGAAATTCTAGAAAAAGCATTAGTGGAAACCAATGTGCCACTAAACCTAGATGCAAACAAGTTCCAAAATATGGTGGGACATCTCATTGCTCCTCATTGCTCCTCATTTTCAGAGCAAGATGACATGTTGTTGAACCATCCGCAAAATTTACCTTTGCACATAGAGGTTTGTATTCACAAACATCGAGTGAAAAGAGTGCTTATTGATGGAGGAGCTGGTTTAAACATATGTACCCTAAACTTGGTCAAAGCCCTAGGATTTTTCAAGAGGCTATTGATTCAAAGATAAAAATAACAATCAAATCTTATGATGAAAAAGAACGGGCATCAAAAGGAGTCATAATACTTCCCATAAGAGTTGGTCCTATGCAAAAGGAAATAATTTGCCAAGTGTTAGATTTAAAGTTGAACTACAATATCTTGTTAGGGAGGCCATGGATCTAGGAAATGCAGGTCATTCCTTCGACTTACCACCAATGTTTAAAGTTTCCTTATCTAGGGTAGGAAATAATGGTAAGTGGGGACTCAAACCCCTTCCAATATTGTAACACCATCAAGCCTATCAATGACTCTCTAGTTCCACACAATGCAGGGGGATCTATACCTAATCAAATGGAGCAAGGGAAAAGTTCTAAAGACATCCCATTATTGAAGAAAAAAGAAAAGATAGAAAAGGAAATTTTTATTGAAGACATACCAAAACTCACTAACCTAACTACATCGACTAAGGGAAAGAAGAAGGTTAGTGAGGATAATATTATTGAAAAACCAAAAGAAGATCTAACTAAATCTGTCCAAGTATACACCAAGGAGGACCACTATCAGAAAATGGACCAAATGATGAAGAATTTTGATGAGCAATGTAAAATCAAGAAAGAAGGAATAGGCGAATACTCCCTATCCATGATGAACTTGCCCTTATCACCTAAGTCATATGGGAGACCACCTAATATACCCCATAAATATAATGATCATTTTGTGAGGGCTAGTACTTCATCATCCATGGATGAGGATGATAACGAGATCCTAAATTGGCTTTACAAGGATGAAGAAACAAGTGCACATGTCAAACACATCCAGAATATAAGCATTCCCACACATCAATATGGGAAAGGATTTCAAATCATGCAAAAGATGGGGTACAAAGGCCAAGGACCTTTGGGCACGAAGAATGAAGGACTCATTGAACCTATAGAAATGACATGGTGAGATAGCAAGGAGAAAACAAGATTAGGGTATCTTGAACAAGGTTACACTCAAAAACACTATCCTAAACTCTATGATCAGATATTGCAATTAGAATCCCACAGTGATGAAGATTCTAATCAATGGGAATGGGACTCATTGTCAAGTGAGTCATGCCATGATAAGGAGATAGATGTGATTCATACATACACTTCTAGAAAAGACAAAGGACAAATAGCAGAATCAAGTCCAAATCAAGCATCTAGTTTGAATCAAGTGGTTTTAGAGAACCTTCAAATTTAGGAAAGTGTAATAAATCAATGGGTAGGTGAAACCTATGTACCTTCATGGAGACCTACTATGGAGGAATCAAACGTTAGGTTTAATCCACACAACTTTTATCCAACGGAAACCTTAGAGGAGTCTAGCGAGGAAGACTTTGACCCTACTTATTTGGAACATTTAGAAGATGCACATGTCATAGACTTGAATGATACAATGTATGAACCATCAAATGAGGTCTTATCCCTAAATCTCATTGGACCAAGCCAAAGCATTGATCCTTTAACTCTCATATACCCAGAATTAATCGAATGGGATTCCATCGAACCAACCATCCTCCCAACCTTTTTGAATGACAATGTGGTGTCCCAATACCTCAATGCGGTTGAACCTTCTTCTACTATGTAATATCAGGAAGAAATGATAAAGGGGAGTTTCCAAACTTTCAATCCACCTAAAAGAGAAAAAAACAAAAAAAGTAAAAAAGGAAAAGAATCTAATGTTGAAAACCACATAGTGGCAACATTAGATCCAAAAGAAAAAGAAATAAAGGATGTTTCCAAAGGTGAAAACCCAATTGATGCACCTAAGGAAGGAAGTTTGGATTCTTTACCTGAACATTATGAAGAGAGATCTCCAATTTTGATTGAGCCTATAGAAAAGATAAACATTGGGTCATAAACCAAGCCAAAGATCATACATCTAGCGACATCATTATCTAGCGAAGAAAGAAAAGAATTCATTGAATTATTTAAGGAAAAACAAGTCAACTTCGCATGGTCATATGATGATATGGCAGGCTTAGATTTGACCCTAATTATGCACCATTTAAATATTAAGGAAGGAGCCAAATCGGTCAAACAAAAGCTCAGAAAGATGCATCCCCATATAGCCTTGCTAGTAAAAGTGGAATGGGAAAAATTTCTAAAAATGGGATTTATTAGGGCCATTAATTATGCACAATGGATTTCAAACATAGTG
Organism: Chamaecyparis obtusa; assembly: GCA_027943335.1. Taxonomy (NCBI): domain Eukaryota; kingdom Viridiplantae; phylum Streptophyta; class Pinopsida; order Cupressales; family Cupressaceae; genus Chamaecyparis; species Chamaecyparis obtusa. The sequence continues at coordinate 404,161 of BSBK01000745.1, read as the reverse complement.
CTAGTATAAAAAGTAGATAAGTCCATCAGGATTTGCATAGATTTCAGAGACCTAAACTTGGTGTGTCCTAAGGATGATTTTCCTCTTCCAAGTATAGACACCATTGTGGACCTAACAACAGGACATTCTATGTTCTCACTCATGGATGGATTTAGCGGATATAACCAAATAAAGATAGCACTTGAGGACCAATATAAAACAACATTCATATGTGCATGGGACACTTTTTTCTGGAATGTCATGCCTTTTGGTTTGAAAAATTTTGGAGCGACCTACCAACGAGCAATGACCACTATATTTCATGACATGATGCATAATTTCATGGAGGACTATGTTGATGACATATTAGCAAAGTCTCATTCAAGAGAGGAGCATTTACCAATTCTAGAGAAAATATTTTTCAGGTTAGAACAATTCAAAGTGAGGCTCAATCCAAAAAAATGTGCATTTGGGGTTCAATTAGGCAAGCTGCTAGGCTACATTGTATCAGCGAAGGGAATAGAAGTAGATCCCGCTAAAGTAAAATACATCATGGAGATGGAAGCACATTGAACCATAAGCCAAATGAGGTCATTATGAGGAAGAATTCAATCCATCAAAAGGTTTATATCCCAATTGGCAGAAAAATGTCACAACTTCACTCAACTTCTCCATAAAGACACACTTTTCAAATGGGATGAGAAGTGTGAAGAAGCTTTCAACATGTTAAAGAAGTATCTCATGAATCCTCCAATTTTTATGCCACCAATTAGAGGCAAGCCCTTAATCCTATATATTTCAGCGACTGAGCACTCATTGGGGGTACTTTTGGCACAAGAGGATGAATCAGGCAAGGAAAAAGCAATATACTACATTAGTAGAACTCTAGTCAAATATGAGTTAAACTACACTTTCATTGAAAGGGCATGCCTGGCTGTGGTTTTTTGCTTCACAAAAACTACGTCACTATATGCTAGCTCATAAGATAAGACTCATTGCCAAGATCGATCCTTTGAAGTATTTACTAAGTAAAACAACATTAAATGGGAGGCTAGCCAAATGGGTGATGGTATTGAGTGAATTTGACATTGAATATGTAGACCGTAAATCAATCAAAGGACAAGTCATTGCTGACCAACTAGCAGAATCACCACTACAAGATGATCATCCAATTCAAGTAGAATTTCCAGATTCTAAGATTGTGAATATAGAGGCAAAAACATGGAGACTATACTTTGATGGTTCATACACCCAAAATGGATCAGGAGTAGACATACTATTGATAACTCCGCAAGGGTCTACAATTCCAAAATCCTATAAATTGCTATTTCCATGTACCAATAACATAGCAGAATATGAAGCCTTGGTCATTGGAATAAAGTTGGCTTTGGAATGGAACTGAAGATTTATGGAGACTCCTAACTAGTCATTAATCAGATTAATGATGAATATCAGATGAAAGATGACAAGTTGGTGCCTTACAAGAACATGGTGGAAAACCTTAAGAAGTACTTCACTCTTATTACATTTGAGAAAGTGCCTAGAGAAAAGAACAGAGTAGCAGATGCAATGGCAATTTAGCCTCACTTCTACAACTACCAGATCAAAGCACCGGATATGAATTCCTAGTAGAAGAAGTGGAACAACCCGCATTTGACCCCACCCATCCTCATACTATTTTATTATTAAGTGGACAAGAATCACCTTGGTATGGATACATTTACACTTACCTCAAAAACCAAATTTTACCAATGGACCAAACTAGGATCCAAAAGAAAAGCTTCATCCGCCAAGCCACTCGATATACCTTAATATCCGAAACATTGTATTGTAAGAGTCTCAATGGAATGCTTCTTAGATGTTTAGAGAAAGAGGAGTCAAATGTATCCTTGCAAGAAATCCATGAGGGAATATGTGGGTCACATTCAAATGGATTAACCCTAGCTAAGAAAATTCTTAGGATAGGATATTTTTGGCCTACGATGGAGAAAGATGCTTGTCATTTTGCTAAGATTTGTTGAAAGTGTCAATTTCATGGAAACTTGATCCATGTACCAGCCCAAGAGCTTCATCTAATGACAACACCATGGCCATTTTATCAATAGGGATTGGAATTAATAGGGATGATTCATCCACCATCTTCCAATGGTCATAAGTTTATCATCACTGCTACAGAGTATTTCACTAAATGGGTGGAAGTTGTACCCTTGTCAACTCCAATAGACAAACAAATATCCTTGTTCATTCTGAATCACATAATTTGTAGATATGGCGTACCTCATGTCATCATCACAGATAATGCGAAACACTTTAAAAATAAGGATCTAAAAGAGTTGTGTATAAAGTTTTGCATGATACATAATTCCTCTTCAATATATTATCCCCTAGGTAATGGACAAGCTGAAACAACAAATAAAAACATCTTGAAGATATTGAAGAGAATAGTGGAAAATTCAGGAAGAGATTGGCACATGAAAATAAACCTGACCTTATGGGCTTATAGAACAAGCATTAGAACGCCAACAGGAGCTACACCTTTTTCCTTAGTCTTTCGAGCAAAAGCAGTTTTACCTTTAGAGGTAGAAATTCCATTCTTAAGGATATCTCTTCATGGTTTGATAAGTCAGGAAGATTATAGAGTTTCTAGGTTGCATGAACTAGAACTGCTAGATGAGAAACAACAACAAGCATTTGATCACTTAAGGGTATATCAAAATAGAATGTCAAGGACTTATAAAAAGCATATTAAGTCAAGAACATTTCAAATAGGTGACCTAGTTTTGTGAGAGAATCCCAAGAACCCAGAAGAAAGGGAAAAGAAAGGAAAATGGGAAGCAAACTGGTAAGGACCTTTTGTTATCACCTCATCCTTTGGCACCGACACCTATAAGTTAGCAGATTGTGATGGAGAAGAGCTACAAGAACCTATCAATAGCATTCACCTAAAGAGGTTCTATACATAAGACAGATGAAAGAGTATAAAGAGTATCAGAAAATCAGATGGTGAGCATCATATTTATTGTATATAGCTAAAAGAGATCTTGAAAATACCAAAAACATTGAAAAGCACAAAGATAAAAAATAATGAAAAATTGAGCATGAAAAAAGCAAAAAAACATTCATATATGATCCTCAAAAGATGTCTTGGTGAAAACCTAGAAAATAGGCACCTTGATGATATGAAAAAAAATTTGAAAAAAAGAAAAATACAAAAAAATCGAAAAAGAGAAAAAGTTATCTTGGTGAAAACCTAGCAAATAGACACCTTGGTAGCAAAAAAAGAGAAAAAGCTTTAAAAACAAAAAAAGAAAGAAAGATCCATTCAATCGGTGAAAATATGGTAAACAGGTGCCATTGAAAGTCCAAGTCAATCTCATACCTAGAGGGTCACCTTGTAAATATTGCATTTGCCAACATTTGTATATATTGCATAATAAAACCCCACAATTGCATTTGCAAGTACCTAGAGATTTTGGTCACTTACTCTGCAAATTGTCCTAAGTCCAACTTTGAAATCATATCAAACTGGGGGCAATCTACTCAAAAGGAGGAAGGATTCATCAAAATCAAACTTCAATCAATCAGTGATCAATTCATAAAAGATGCAAGTGAAACACTTCATCAAATCTTCAATCCCAATCCAATTTAAACCAAAAGCAAAATTTGATCTGAGATCATACATGACCTTATCTTCATCAGGATTAAAAGTATGAAATGGATGGAACAACACTTGAAATATGGATTTGAAAAATATTGCAAATTTTTTTTTTCTAAGTGTTGACTTAATTGATGAAATCATGTCTTTCTAGAAAATCAATGAAAGTTTTTAAACTAGACAAGCTATGATGAAAGGATGATATTTTAGTTGATTTCTGAATGACTGTCTTAAGATCAAAGGGTTAAATCATGTATTATTTGTCTAAGGACATGATCATCAAAGAATCATCGAGGACTTGTACATAGGATAAAACCAAGATATTTATTTGTTTACGCAAAAGGATACCTTGGATATTTTGATGTTCAATATCATAATACCAAACTCCACTTGCAACATAGAATCTGAAAAAATCAGTATTCGCACTCTCATGATTGGTTTCAATCAGTGATGGTCGTACCAGAAAAGAGATGGGAAAGAAAAACACAAGAGGTGCACAAAGTATTCATATCATCATGGTTGAACTAGTGATGGTTGTACTAAAAAATAGAATTCCAAAACTACTCAATGATGATTATAAGCTCCAAATTTTTGAATAATGATAGTTAGTTGCATACATCTTAGATTAAATGCATTTAATGTATTTTGCCTTTCTTAGTTTATAATTGCAAGAGAGAAGATTGACAAAACAAAAGGGGGTGTGGCCAAATTAAAGAATCAAAGGATCATTAAAAATTATATGTGATCGAGTGTGTTGGAAATAAAAAATCAAAACAAAAGTGAATTTCATTAAGTTCACTTGTATTTGATAGGTTCATTTATCACCATTTCATCCCATTGCATTAAATCATTGAAATAATTTCCACTAGATTTACTTTATCTTACATGCATTAGGTTGCATTCATCATATTAAGTCTATTAAATTGCATTAGGTTGCATACATCACCTTAAATTCATTAACTGCATTAGATTGCATCATTCAAGACTAATTTCATTTAGTATGCATCATTCATGACAAAAGAGAATCATTCATTTTACATCCATTAAAGTGCACTTACCCTTGCATTTCATTAGATAGTAATCATTACATCATTGCATTTCAAATAAAACATCATAACCATCATTAGGTGCATATCATTTCAGTCATTACATATAAATCCATTCAATAAAAATAATTCATTATCATTTACATCATGTAACATCTAGGATCATTAACCATTAAGTATCTATATCACATTGCATTCATATACATTACAACCATCTAATCCATCTATATATCATTACATCCATAAAAGCAAAGCATTAATCATTAGAATCCACATCATCACATTCATCCATCTATTCTATGTCATACATAAGATAACCATTTAAGCATTATTAGAACATATGCATACATATCAAAAACTGCATTCTGAAAAACATAAAACAAAGCATATAGGGGATAGAACCATCTAGATCTGCATATAATGTTAAAACACCTGAAAAGGAGATCCAACACATCATGACATCATATATAGTGAAAGCTATCAGAATGAGTATCAAAGTTTATAACATCATCATGAAGTAAACAACATATCAAAGTCCATCAAAGTGATCATAAAAGCAATATCCAAATAATCAATGTCTATCAAAGTATCAGTATCAACATCAACAATATAGATAAAATCAAATGATACAATAAGAGTCTAATATCTTGACATCAATAAGAGAATGAGATCATATATCATCAAAGTACAAAGCAACTAAAATATATCAACTAATTGAGCCACCAACACCATTAGTACCATCAGGACTAGGAGCACTATCTGGAGGATGACTCGAGCTCTCTTATAATCTCTACTGACTCATCGCTGCCAAGAAGGTCTGCATCATCGAACTCATCTGAGAAACCTATTGCTGCATCGTTGACATCTGAGTCTGAAGAGATATAACATCTGATGTTAAAGCTAGGGTAGGACCCTATGGTGGAGGTATGGATGAAGAAGGCATCGAAGAAGATGGAAAATACAATGATAGAATAAAACTGGAAGAAGATGGACGTAATGAAGAAGAGGGTATCAAAGCAGAAGTAGAAGCAAAAGAAAAAGCATGCCCCTAAGAAGGTGGAGCATGTGGAATAACCATCGGTATACCCTGCTGAGTAGGAGGACCCTGTGCCTGGTCTAATAAAACATGTACCACCTGTGCCTCAACCTCTTTGTGACATCTGGCTCTATGTAAACCCTATCTCATTGCTAGATCCCTAGCAACTTGATTAAGTGCTCTATCCGCACCACCTCTACCCTGACCACCCGCATGAGGAATAGGAGTAGCAATAATCACTGGAATATGTACTCTACCTGCTCTAGCTGCTCGATGACCATGTCCTCCATGCTGTGCTCAAATCCTACCCCTACCACCATCCCCACCATCATCATCATCTCTACCATCTCCTACATCACCACCATCACCATCTGATAGCTCATCAATACCAGGAATTCTCTCAATAGGATCTATGAACCTAGGAAAGGGATACTGATGCAACCACTCGACATAATCATCTATGATACTAGCATCCATAATATGCTCTCACATAGACCAAGGTATATACACAAGGTCTCAAATCTCTCTGACAACTGTGTCATAATCTACATAGGGACCCCACAATGATCTCTCTGCCTGCACTTGAGCATACATCGCTACTCCCTGCGGCATACCCTATATGTGCCCATACTGACGTAATACTCTCCTGAAGTAGAATCTCTCAATAATATAAGTGGAACACCCAATCATCCATCAAGGGAAATACATATAAGGTAACTCAGAGTCATCCTCAGGCCAAGCCTCACAACCAACATATGGCCTCCATACCACAACATCCATATCATCAATGACACGACACCAATAATCTAGCTTACCCTTATGGGTCTGAATAACCATACCCTCGTACATCTAGGTGAATGGCCAACCCAGATCTCACTATCACATTGTGATAGGATGTGTCACTGGGATATGCTCCCAAGTCCAAAGCTGTAACAAGATCGCCCCTGTAGTAAGCGTAGAGGATCATCTGTAAACCATTATATGTAGCTCATGATACAACTGAGCTAATACGCATGAACCCCAATCAAATCTCTGAGGATGTACCATCAAGTCCTCAATGATAGTACCCCATCCACATCCGAAACCATGGCCACACCTGTTTGGCAGAAGAAACCCACCAATCAAAGTACCTAAAACTGTTGGAAGCACCGGAAAAGAAAGGAATTGGACCCACTGGATATGATCATCTCCAATGGTAGGATCCAAAAAAACCCATCGACATGTAGACCCATCATAAACATTGTCATAATAGATCAACTCTCCTTTGGTCGGCATGTGAAGGATGCGATACACATCCTCCGAGGTGATCGTCATCTCACCCATCAGTAAATGGAAAGTATTATGGTTTGAGTGCCATCACTCAGCCATAATAGTGATCAAACCCCGATTCACTCAGAATCAAGGAAGAGCAAGAAGGAAAGAAAGACCACATAGATTGATATGTCTACGATCAACCACACTGAGGTCCTGGATCATACTAAAAGGTAAGGGATAAGAACTGCGAACACCCAGTGACTTAAGCACTGCCTGCAAAAAGAAAGTTCAATCACATTAGTTTTGAAATCAGTTATCACTTGGATTATCCTAAGTCAATCAAACATTTACAAAATATCAAACCACAATCAATTTTCATGTTTCTACTTAGATAGAATGGAAAATTCATCACCACCCATCATTTAAATCTAGATTGATGATCCAACATTCAAATTATGACTGACTCATACTGACATCTTACGACTCGCTATTGTACACACTCAAATGGTGCACTTCTCTAAATCATTACATCCAAGAGAATCCATGGATTGGAAACCTTGAGAAATTGATTTAGAGCTCTATGTGCATGGAGTTGCAAGATTATTTGATTGCTCTCAGCTAGAGCTATTAAGCTAATGACCTTGCTAGTCAACCACACAATGAGAGATTCAAATGAAGACAAGGGCAAGAATGCCAATATCCTCAAGAATCATTATGAAATGCAAATGCAACTAGATTAAGATGAATATGCAAGCTAGAAATGAGAGATGCAAGCTAAGCTATGGAAATGAAAGTACAAGCTATGCTATGAAAAGGAAAGATGTAAGAAATGAAACTATAATAGTATGTAAATATGAAAGCCAAGAATGCTCCAAATCTCCAAAGCTTCAAAATCACCTAGAAAACCTGCAACATAACATTAGTATTAATAGATGGATATGCAAATGAGAAGAGAGCTCTTCTTTTATAGGAAATGAGAAGGAATGGACCATGGAGATTAAGAGGCAAAAGATTTAATCAAGGGTGGAGCTTGAAAGAGGAGCAATCCATGTGCACAAATATCCTCCAATGAGAAAATAAGAGTTGAATTTTGTGTCCATATAAGATAAAAAGTGCTTTTCTCTTTTTTATAAAATAAGAATAATGCTTTATTTGTGCAACTTAGGACAAGAGGAAAAGTGGGGGCTTTTTATTTATTAAAAGGGGAGGAAATATTTCTTTTAAATAAATAAAGACTTTAGGATAAAATGGTTAGCCCAAGGCAAATAATCGAAAATGATGAAATAGGATTTGATCAAGGAAATTGATATGATTAATAAAATATTAATTTTTGAAAATATTGATTCAGGAATTTGATAAATTGCTAAATGGGGGCCCAAAGTCTAGGCGACCATTTTAGGGTGCATACATTTGCCCCTCTTTGACTAATGTGTGATCATTTCGAGAACACATCCAGTCAAAGAAGAATTGAAATGTGAGTTCATTTTGGGATCACAAAACAACTCAGACGTGTGTTCATTTTGGGAACACGCCTGGACAAAAATAAACAAAAGATTCTGGACATGAGTTCATTTTGGGATCACATCCAAAATAAGAGATAAAAATCTCAAGTTGAGTGAAAGCTCATAAAAAGATAGTTGAATCAAGAAAATCAAGGATTAAATCCAATAGGTATTGCCCCCTCGGAATCGAAATCAAAATCAGGTAGAGGAGAACAAACAAATTGATAAAAGATGATCAAATCATAATGAAATCATAATCGAAGATAAAGGATAACAGGAGAACCGTTAGGTAGTGAAAACATGCCCCAATGATGAATGAGAAGAAAAGAAATAAGGTGAATGGAAGACTAGAAGTGTGAAAGACATGAAAAGGAATAAATTCCATCAAAGATCGAAGAGTTATGCCTCAAAAGGTTAGTCAACTACACAAAAGAAAGAGAAATTTTGAAACAAGATTTTGACTATCAAGACGACCTTGGATTTCAATTTCGAGTCTGAAAATAGATCCAGGACGTCGAAATTAGCTAGGCGTGCAATTTTGACAGAATTCTGAGGTGTTTTGAAAATTAGGTCAAAAAGTCAAAATGCTAAGATTAACCCATTGTGATGATAGGAAAAGGATGTGATGAAAAAGACAAGGAGTGAAAGACATGATCGAGAAAGGAAAAGGTGAGCACAGTTGACCGATAAGTCCACAAAAGATAAAAGGAGAGCTCTCTCCATGTGCAAGATGCAAAATTAACTAACATGAACCTAAAAATGCAAGCTACTATGAAAAGTAGTTGACTTGCAAGGTCACAACGCCAATAGACATCTAATAATCATCATCGAGCTTTATTGGTAGCGTCATAAGATCATACAATACACACTAGTATGACTATGGGTATATGAATATGATCTATATCAGATAAGAATGTGGGAATCCCACCTAGGCACCAAAGACATGTAGGTCAAGATGACTAGTGCAGTGAGATTACCTAAATTTGATATGGCAAGATTATACTCACATCGAGACACAAGGAAAGTCAAGATGACTATAAGTATGCACTTGCGCAAATAGTCAAAGATAATACTTTGTAGATCCTATTGTCAAGTGGAACAAGCATAAATGCTAATGACAATTAGGACTAACAAAATATACCCACAAGCAGAAAAAACAACAAAACATGTCCTCATGCCCTCAGTCTTCTAGCTCAGCATCATCGAAAACTATCATAGGGAGAGAACACTCATCAAAGAAATCATCATAGACAGCACACAAAGAAATAAAGTCAAAAAAGTCTTAGCGAGTCAAGTGTTTAAGTGTGTGTGTGTAGGTCATAGAATCAATCTTTGAGTATCACATCTGCTAGTGAGAAATATCCCATCATTCTAGACTGTAGGGTATGATATCTGATAAGTGTTGAGAAATACTCGACATTAGGGTAGTGTTGAAAAACACTATTTGGGGTGGTGTTGAAAAACACCTGTTTGTGAAATGCCCCAAGAGACAAACGCACCTAAAGGACCCATGCTAATAGGTATGCCCCCTAGACAAAAATAAAGACCAATTCCAAACCAAGTCAACTAAGGTCAAGGCATGATGAAGAATGGCTAAGTGTCGAAGACGCATGCTAAAAGACAAGGGTGCAAAAGCCTTAAGTAGCGCCTGTTTCCAGGTTTTCACCACTTGGAGATTTTTTTGATTTTTTCAATTTTTTGTATTTTTGCTACCAAGGCATCTGTTTCCAGGTTTTCACCAAGGCACTTTTTCTTTTTTTTTGAATTTTTAAATTTTTTTGTATTTTTTTAGGACTTTATATGCTTTTTAAGATTTTTTTCAGCATCATATGTGAATTTTTTTGAAATTTTTTCAGGATCAATAAGTATGTACAAAGGATGCCCCCAGACAGAATGGGCATCAAACTCCCAAGCAAGATCACATCATGTAGTCCCAATGTCTAGCAAGGTGAGGGACAAGATGGATGGCAAGCTGGCGGAAGAGATGGAAGACAAGAGAATGAAGGAGAATGAAGGGAAGAAATCTTCAAGGGAAAACTCCTCAAGAGTACCCAAGCTAGGGAAAAATTATCATGTAAAGCACATTTGGCCAAGCAATGAAAGGCTAGTATAGGATAAGTCACAAAAGCGTGATGCAAAAGAAGGAAAGGATGCAATCCAAAGGAGTAGACATGTCAAGAAGCTTCATAACATCGTGTTTTACTCTTTTTTATTAGATCAAGACCAAAGGGGAAAAGGATAGCGAAAGGCTAGAATGAAAGGAGGAAAATAAATATGAAGGCTAAACATGAATGAAATGAAAGTAAGATCATCGTAAGATAGCTCACAAGATAGCTAAATGTTCGTGTATAGGTCAACATTGTCAAGATCAAAGAGAGAAGATGGAAATTGATGAAATATGTAAAAGAACTACGCATGATGCCTGATTGCCAGGTTTTCATCACGGTACTTATCCAAGGCACCACAAGGGAGTGGTTTTCACCATAGGATGAATTTATTTCTCTTTACTTTTGCTACCAAGACACCTATTTCCAGGTTTCCACCAAGGCACATTTTCAATTTTTTCATTTTTTTCTTTTTGGAAGAAGGCAAGCTTTTTAGATAATGCTCCTTGAAAGGTTAAACCATGATATGCCAAGGATTCAACATGATATGCTCAAAGATGCTGATAGGGAAAGGAAGATAAAAGAGAAAAATGGAGGATAAGGTTTATGTAAAGCGAGTGAGGTTGGAATATAGGAGGAATAGGGAAATGAGGAAAAAGGATAGAAGGTAGAAGGATAATGAATGGAAGGATTGTGAAAGGGTAGATGGAAAGGAAGGCAAGATCAACGTCAACACACACCTTGAAGGGTGGCGAGAGGGTGGAGGAAATATAAATGAAGGAATACGAGAAGGAATATGGTGAATGTTTAGCAGAGGTTGCGGTTCAAGTGCATGAAATTGAAGATCATTTTTGGAAGAAGATGAAGTGGAAGCTTTTGGAAGCTTGAATGTCAACTTCACTTTTTGTTCAATATTAGACTCTTTCAAGAAAGACTTTGGAATCCATATAGCCTTAGGATTTTCATTTCTTTTTGATGATTTAGAGAGAATATCTTCAATGATGGATTTTGGAACCCATACTTGTCTTGTAGTTTTCTTCTTAGATATCTCTTTTGACTTTATGCGTCCATGTCGATTAGAGGAGACATGGTGATCTTTTTTTGATGGATTCTTGTATTGCTTCTTTTTCTTGTATTGAACATTCAAGTTACTTCCAAAAGACTTGAGACTTGTGAAAAGAGGATATGAATGGTTTAGATGGGTAGGTAGATGAAAAGGATTCAAGGGTATGCATCTATGTTGATCTTGAGGAAAGATAGGAGATGGAGGGACGTAAGGACCCAAGATAGATGATGAATTAGGAGAGTTAGGAGGGGAAAGTGAAGGGACATAAGGGCCCAAGATGGAAGGAAGACATGCAGCCTTTGGTATTGGTGGAGGAAGTTCAAGGATAGAAGTGGAAGATGCAAAAGGATAATCAATAAGATCATCGGCATCTATATGACAACCAAGGACATCAGCATCTTTAGAGTGAGCATTAGGATTTGCAATAGGATCATGAACATCTTGAATAGGAGCAACTTCTTTGATAGGATTGTTCAAAGCTTGCAAAGACTCAGGAAGAGTAGAAAGCGGAAGCGAACATGGAATGGTAGAATAAGAAGATGGAAGACTTTGATTTTGACAAGTTGCTTTGGATAGCGTAAGCATATCATTTTGCTTTGGATTTTCAATAGGCTTAACATTGGAATTAATAACACCATTTTTAATAACCTTAATGAAAGTATCATCTTTGGAAAGCGCAAGTGTAGTAAGGTTATTTTGTTTATCAATAAGCTCAATGGTGTGAGTAGTAGCTTGATCTTGCTTAGGAGAAGATTTAAGACATGGTGGAATGAATGAGAAAGGGTGTAAAGGATCAAAAGAACCATGAAACGGATGAGAGACATCATGAAAAGGATTGGATGACATGGAGGGTTCTTGATCTTGATCTTTCTTTATGTTATTTTCTTTATCATTTTGAGAGTCCTCTTGACATGAAGCCACTTCCAAGGACAAGAAAGCATGTTGGAATTGTATGGAAGACTTTGGAAAAGATGGTGAAGGACCAGCTAAAGTAAGCATTATAGCGCATAAAGGATTAGGCTCTTTAGGTTTAGCATTATTGAAAGTATTTGTAGCAAAGTGAAGGTTAGCTTGAGTTTCTTTAAGAGGTAGCCCTTGAGGATAACTATAGGGAATCACATGAAAGACATTAGGACTTTTGTTGGATGAAGGATTTGTGAAAGATTCAGAAGCTTTAGGAGATGTATGGGCATTGGACGAATTAGGGGATGGAAGGGAACCATCACAAGACAAAGGTCCATCATTAACACAATCTTGCTTGAGAGTGTCATCTTTATTTTCAGCATGAGAATTCTTAGAGGAGAGATGCTCATAGTATCCACGTTTATAATCAGGGTGGAAAAATTTCTCTTCCTCAATAGTAGCAAATGTATCATATTGGTCACAACAAATATCATAATCACTTTCAAAATTAGAATCATATGGATCACCATCACAATCTATCCAATAGGATGACCCTTTAGTAAGCTTGAGCACACGATGAGGAGGACTAGGGGGACTCTTAGGAATATAGGTACCATAAGGATCACTACATTGCTCATATTGAAGAGTAAGACTCTTTGGAGAAGTAGAAGAGGAACAAGATTGTGAAGAAGAGAAAATTGAAGATCCTGTGGAGGAGGAAGACTTGGATAATGAGGAATGTGAATAATGTCTAGAAGAGTCATGGTAAGACTTGGAAGGTGAAGAAGAATGAGAGGACTTAGATGATGAAGAATGCTTGGAAGAAGAAGATCGTGAGAGGATCATGAGCATGATTCTACCAAAGGCGGGTGATTCACTTGCTTTCTTTCACATTTTTGTCATAAATTTATCATCAATAAGAGTTTTGGAGGAATGATACTTTTCAAATTGAGCAAGGAGATCAAGATCATCCATTTTCAAGAGAGGTTCTATAGCAAGATAGTTGAAACTCATGGTTTTAGAAGAGGAGGAATCAAGCGTGAAAGTGACAAAAGAGATGAATAGAAGAAGGTAGAATAGATAATAAGAGGAAAAGAATCAAGAAGACATGAAGAATTTAGGAAGAATCGTGAAGAAAGAAGAGAAAGGATGAAAATGGAAGACTAGGAAGACATGGAAGAAGCGGAAGAAAGAAGACCAAGAGTCATTTTGTGCAATTTGATACCATTTGAGTTCATTTGGATGTTGAGAAACATGTCATGGCACCTAAGATCCAACCTGGATTGACTAAGGAAGACTGGGAATGGCAAGAATCAGCTTCAGATTGCAAGACAACAAGTTTGACAACTCGGGAACTCAGTTTGTGTTTGTTTTAAAAGATCAAGTAAGTATATCAATAGATTGATCAAGCACATAAGACAAAAATCAAGGAGTTCAAGAAAGAAATTGTCTTCAAACAACGAGCAAGGGGCAAAACAACCTTGCACATGAACAAGAATAGTGACTTAGTATTTCTACTCCTTAAGAACTACTTGTGTATGTTCTTGAGAATGTTTTAGCAGGCACTTAAAACACAACAACATCCTAGCAAACTGTCTAAAAGGCTATACATAGCTCTTCTAAAGGGAGTCCTTGATATACACAAGGTACGTGAGGCCCAAATCCATAGATGAGAAGAATCCGAAATCACACAGCCGGGGGGAGACGGTAACCCAAATCTCCTCCTTCACTTCTCAAAGGTATAAAGTTCTTTGAGGCTTAGCCAAGAGTGATATCTAACTCATTCTCAAGAGAGGTGTCTTTCGATTTACCACCCGCTATTTATACTCCGCCGGAACACAGGAGTTAAGGTCATCCCTTAAGGTGATGTGTCCTCAAGCAGGCCTTCTAAAAATAAAAAGTAAGAAATTCTCTATCAAAAGTATTAGAAAGCACTAAAGGTGGTACATTTAACTCTTCAAGTGAACGTGAGGTGAGTCCACAAAGTGGTGCATTTAACTCCTCACACAAACTCAAAGTGAGTCCACACCTTAGAAAACTAATGAGATCAAGAAAACACAAAATGGGAAAAACTTTGTGGAGCACTTAATGCTTTTTTAGGTAGACCCATCCCTTGAATATGGTGCTGGGATTGCATCTAAAGGGCTGAATGATGGGTGATAAAAAAAAAAGTGAGTCCAACAACCCAATTTAGCTAACAAGATCAATCAAAAGTACTCTAAGATTGCTTATCAATACTACTCACAAGCGCAAAAGGGTTTGAACCATGGAATATTTAACTTTCTAAGTAAACATGAAGTGAGTCCACAAAGTGGTGCACTTAACTCTTCATGTAAACAAGGAATGAATCCATGCCCTAATTACTCAATGAGATTTTTTATATTGGAACCAAGAATTACTTAAGGTGTAAACACAAGCATTCACTTACACAAACTTGTATGAAAGAAAATTTATGTTCATTCATTTCCCTTTAAGAGCATCAATTGAAATGTGTTCTATGAAAGCATGTAAACACTCAAGCCAAACACATGAGAGGTTCATTCTTATTTCCAAAATCTAAATGTTGTAGAGATGTAACAAAATACTTCAAGTCCAAAGCAACGTGCTTAGTAGATTTTACCTTTTTTTTTATTTTTTTGTTAAGCATCTCCATGAAAGCAAGCCACGAACCTTCCAATGAACAAGAGAAGCAAACAAGCAAACAAGATATGCAATGTATACTCAACTTATGCAAACCCTAAGGTGGTTAGATCTGAAAATCAATTGTTAGGAGAAATAATAATTAGAAAATAATCCAAATGACAACTCACATCATGCATTGAATCATGTGAAAAATAAGTGCATGCTAATCATCAAATACCCCTTTTTTTTTTTTCTTTTTTTTTTTAATTTTGATTTTTTTGACCTTGTCAACAAGATTGGACTTATACCACATGAATTTAGACCCTAAACTCAAAATGCAGAAAAGAGACCTTTGTCAAAAAATAGAGAGCTTTCCAAAAATGTAAAAATTTTAGAAAAATCTCTTCATTTGTGCCCTAGAAACCCATTTTATGAAAATAAATCACTTTTTGTAAATCAATTATTTGAGCTATGATATTGCATCCAAATTCAAATCACAAAAAATAGACCCCCTATGAAATTAGAAGAGCTTTCCGAAACTGTAAAAATTTCTAAAAAATATGCTAATTTGCGCCGAAAATTAATTTTTTTTATTAAAAATCAAGAAAAAATTATAAAAAATTGAAAATACCTCAGAACAAGAACAAGCATGTAAACGCGTTGTTCCGAGGTGCAGAAGTGCTGGTTAAAAACATGGAAGCACTACTTCTGAGGTAAAAGTGATGTTTAAATGAGTAAAAGCGCTATTTGGAAAATAAAAAGGAAAAAATAGAGGGTTTTACAATGAAAAATTTAATTTTCTAGAAATTAAATGCATAAATCGACAAAATCAAGAATTTCAGGTACTCACCAAAGGTCCGTAGTTCTGTGGATGCTGGAACTGTTGCCCACGCTTGAATCTATGCTCGCGAAGCGGGATAGACATCGTTGAAAAGTCAAAAGAGGTCAAATCTCAAAAGTCAAAGTAAAGTGAAAATGAATAGTAAAAAGACTTTTTGCCTCTATATATAAACCCTTTTGACCTAAAAAGGGTATCTTTGACCTAAAAAGGGAATCTTTCACCAGAGGGGGCCTGGGAACTCCAAATTTTTCACCAATTCAACTAAAATAGGGGCATTTGTAATCAAACAGATGCAAAAACATTATAGGAAATGAAATCAAAATTCATTATAAATTGACCCAATCAATGCAAATTGACCAAAATCATCAAAATTATCAAACATCTATCAATTTCATTTCATTTTCGAGGGGGAATACACTCAGAGAATCAGATCATCATCAACATCATCGAATCAGGGGCATGACCATCAAATTAGAGAGAAATCTTTCAACATAAAAAATTTCACATTTATCAGTGGGGCATCAAAAACATCAAATCAGGTCAAATCAGGTATCACATCAATAATCTAACATCAAATTGACCATCAAGGACTTCAAATCAATCAATCCTAGCATCATAATCTGCATCTCATATTGAACATCAAATTGACCATCGATAGAATCAAGACCTTTGATCAATTGAATCAAGACATTCTTTGAATTGACACGCTTCACACATCAACTCAAAGAGGGGCATTTGTAATCACCAAAAAGTGGACAGAATCATTCAAGTGATTAATCAAGGAAAATCAAGACAATTTGTATTGAAACAAACATTTGTCCAATCAAAATTAAAATTAAGTCTTAATTCAATATAATTCAAAATCTAAAGCCAAAAAATCAATTAAGAGCATTTTAATCATGATAAATTAAATCAATGTGCAATTAATTCAATTAATTGTATGATTTGATTTAAATTAAATCAACCCATTCAAAGGGTGCACATGGCTAAATAAATGAATTAAAATCAATTGATTAAATCCTAATTTCCCTCAACAACCAAATGGGAGGAAAAAGCCTCAACCAATAGAATTTAAGGAAAGAGCTCACATGGATCAAGCCAAAATGAATCTCAATCACTCAAATTGAAAGAGCATCTTGTCCACTCATCTTGTCTTCTTGTCCCAAGCTTTGAGGATACAATATTTAAATTATCTTCAAAGGGTGGAACCAAAGACTCAACTCAAGCTTAATCATGATCAACACAACTACACCCCCTACCCTTTCCAAATCCTATATAAGCAAGGCAAAATCACTCATAAAATGATCCACAAATCTGAGAATATCATCAAACCTCTTTCGTTTTATAGCTAGAAAGGAAAATTAAGGCAAATTAGTTGTATTTCATTTGGAATTGAACAATTTATCTTGTTTATCATATCATCTCATTCTAGGACTGTCATTAATGGAGGCTTGCTGAGAGCTTCACATTAACACTCTTAGTTAGAGAGCCATAGGATGCTTAATTGTTCATTTATTTGCTAAATATATTTCTATATTGTGGCTATTTAGTTTCTATTTTATTTATTGTTCAATACTAATTCTATGAAGGTACAAAATCTCGTACACAATATGATTTGTTTTCTATTTTGTATGTGATTGTATTGCTTCTTAGTTACATTTATCAAAATCATGTGTTGGATCTAATGGCTTCTTCCACTTCATGTTACTTGAATTCATTCATGTTGCTCTTACATATGGAATAATTAAGGTTTCAAAGATATTTCCTACTTGCAAGTCTGTTATCAAAGGTTCTATCTATGTTGCACATTGTTATATGATAACATTCTTAAGGAAATTCATGGAATAGGTCAATCTCATAAGATCTTTTTTAGAAATGATAATCCTAGATATGATATTGAAATGAAAATGAGGATAGAATCAATACTCCTATTAATGACCTCCCCAATAAATGCAACGTTCAAGAATAGTACCTCTCAGGTCACAAAGACACCATGGTGTAAGACATGCTAATTTAAGCACCTCAATCACTCTAGATCCTCTTTATTCCTCTAGATATTATATTAACCATCAAAATATCTTAAGGGAAGATGATGCTTTCAACTTTATTCATGATTTATCTCCTGACATAACATTAAGAAAATTTGAAGATTTAGATGAGCCCACTTCTTTCCAACCGGGTAGACTCAATGAGAATAATGATGATGGGATTAAGAATCTATCCATAGAGATCAATCCTACTAGTTATCCATTCACAACACCAATTCATAAACCTCAAGATCAAATCCTTCCACCCTCAAAACTAAATATATATTATGAAATAGGATGAAATAAGTTATAACATTATCTCTAAACAAGGCTATAGTGGACAAGGTCTTGGAAAAATAGAACAAGGAATAAAAGTCACTATAGACCCTTTTCCACAATATGCACTAAAGAAGGCTTAGGATTTGCACCTCAAGTAAATAGTGTTCGTAATCTCCTTTAGGCTAGTTTAGTTACATATTTCTTACCTAAAGAGAGAATAAAGCAAAAACCAAACATAATTGATTCTCCTTCTACTTCGTAATCGTCCAACTTCCTTACAAACCCTTCTACCACAAGAAACAAATATTGCACCTCTTGATGAAGATCATTTGGCCTTAGAAAAAAAACATCTTTTGGAGACTCAAATATGATAAAAATATTAAATTCCTTTTTTATATTTTCCAAATAAAAAATCAAGTAATAACGGTGTGCATTATCTTTTTCATCGTAGTCATTCACATTCTCTTGTTGATTGCATTAACTTTATACAATTTGTTCTAGATTTACTCAATAGATGTCTTATTCATATTTTAACAAATCTCATACTATTTCTTAATAGCAATTTTGTGCCTTAGAACTCCCTTCTACTATTGTGTTGTTCCACACTATACCTTATTGGGGGCTCTTTGTCTTGCATAGTATTATGCTTTTGTATACAAGATTACTTTGTAAGTGACATAATAGCCTTTTACTTGTCTCCATGCTTTGGGGGTAAGAGTTATGTTTTCAATTCTAAGGATCCTTTTTCCCTTTATTGAGTGGTATATTTTATGATATGATGTCCTTTCTTGCATAAAACTATTTTTTTCTTGCTCGAGGATTCTTTATTTTTCAATAGGTGTGTATCCTTGATTACAACCTCTCCCTTTCTTGAAAGTTTTTATCTATAATAAATTTTCTCTCACCTAGGACCAAAAGTGTGTAATCCTTCATCAAGAATCAATTTTACCTAGATATAGGGGAAGCTATAAATTCTTGTTCACCTTTTCCTCTTTTGGTCAAAGATAATTTTAGTCAAAGATCTCCTCTTGGAGGTAGATATCTTTGAGGAAATTTCTCTTCCTCCTCTCCCAGTGTATCTCTCGAAAGGATCACTTTACACTTGTTGCAATATTTTTTTCCAACTATCTCATCCTTGCCTTAGAAGACCTACACCTTTTTGGCTTGGATTTTATGTGCAGTGTTGCTTAAGGGATATCTCCTTGGTGTTGAAGGTATTTATTCTTATTCTCTTTTTTCCCTAATATGCCACCATAGTCCTATGTTTCTATTTAAGGGGGTCATATATGCTACCTCTTTGTTTTAAATGTTTTAGGATTTCATTTGAGTCGTGTGCTTTGTTTGGTTATTCTTATGCAAATTTTGCAAGGTTTCCTTGCAAATAGTGTGGTTTGCATAGGTCTCCCTTTTCAAAACTTATTTTCAAGGTGATGTGATGAGAATAACACAACTTGCTAGACTATTTTAAATCTCCTTTGCACCAATTGTTAGAAGATTCCCTTGTATATAATGTTTTACTTGATTATCCTTGGCACTATTTTTAATTAATTTCCTTGCATACAATGCTTTGATTGGTTATCCTTGGCACCAATTTTCAGCATATTTCCTTGCATACAATGCTTTTCTTGGTTATCCTTGGCACTGATTTTAGTGGATTTCATTTCGTACAATTATTTCCTTAGTTATCCTTGGGATTGTTCAACTATAATAACACAACTTGCTAGACTATTTGACCTTTCAATGGCATTGATATTTTAAAGATGATTGAATAGCATAACACAACTTTCTAGCTATTCAACTCTCTTTGCACTAAATTCTCTCTTAGGATGAGTGGAGCTAGCATAACATAATTTTCCATAATATCTCAACTCTTCCTCCTTTTATTCTCTCATGAAACACACAACATAGCACAACTTGTTTTCTAGTAAAATCCACACTCTTTCATGGACCACCTAGCATAACACATCTTACTATCATACAAAATCCATGGTCTCCTTTCTCTCTCCTCTATAATCCTATAACACAACACATCTTTCTATCTGGTTAGATCATGGTTTTTTTCTTATCTTTGATGCATGTACTTTCTCATTCTATGTGACCACTTGTTCTCTTGCAATAATATTTAAGGAATGATATTAGGGGTTGAGATATTTCGATCATCGATGTCTCTTCAACTAGTTGACTTGGAGCCTTTATTTTTAGTACTAACCCCTTTTGTGTGTCTTTTTTATTTTTGTCTTTATTTCTCTTTGTCTTTGTCTTTGTTTTTTTTTGTTTTTTGTTATTTTCTGTGATATTGAACATGGTTGCTAGGATTTGGGGGATTTTGTCCTTGAACTTAGTGATTTCTTATCTCTTTGCACTCTTTCACATGTTTGTTTCTCTGTCTTCTAATTTATTGTGAGTACTCATGTAGATTGATACTCTTGCTAAAGTAGGGGATACATATAGCATTGTAAATTACATCCCTATATAATTTATTTCACACTTAGGCCTCATTTTAGCATGCAAGACCTCCCATGCCCAATCCTATTCAACATGGATTCCACTAACTAGAATTCAAACATTGTCACTACATTTTGGACCCTAGGTCCTTGATCCTACCTTTTTAGGGAGGACTAGGCCACTTTAGGTGAGATTGTTACAGAACTAGGTTTCTTAGGGCCATGTAGTCCCAAACAGGGTCACTCCAGGGGACCTTGTCCCAATGATTGGAGCCAAAATTTAAATGCTATAATGTGTAGTTTTTTGGAGTAGGAAAACTTCTCCTATGCTTCCTATATCGAAAATTTCAAACTTTAAATGTTAGGGAGAGGTATAAAATCAAGCTTACCCCTATTTAAAAATACACATGATCCATCATTGACATCAAGCTCAAGTATTCAAGCATCAAGAATTCAAGGAATTTTGTCCCATCATATTATTCAAATCTAGCATTGCAGCAAGCTTCAACAACCTTCACACAAACATGTGTTTATGATTGATTTCCTCTTAGACATTGTATACAGGTGGCAAGTTACAGAGACACAAATTGAATATTTAGATCGAGCATTAGAAGACCTTCAAATCCCCTTTTTGCAAATTTGGGAAAGCTAGGACAAGGCTGCCCCACTCACCATCGTCTAAGACAAGGTTGCTACACTCATAGTTGTCCAAGACAAAATTTCCCTGCTCACCATCATACCTCATTTTTTTCCCAAATTACAGTAGTAGGTCCTTCTTTTTCTTGTCTTCAAATATATTGCTAAAGTATATGTATTTGATTTCTATAATTATGTATAGGCTGAAAAAGCTCATTTTCCTATCTTTGGCCCTAGTTTTTAAATTCATCCTTCATAATTGCATTATCATTTTCAACTCATCACTAAGGATCAATGAATCCACTTCGTATCCATATCTGAGCCAATTGGATCACCGCCATCTCAAAGTAATTAAAGGGGAAATAGACCTAGATTCCTAGATTTCCTATATAAGCTAGTGAACTCTATTTTTGCACATTACAAAATCTTTGTATTATTAACTACCATTCATCAACAGTCAGGCTTACTACTTATTAATTTTATTTTGTATGGTATAGCGGGTATCACCAAACCTTGATCCTTGCTTAATCACTTGTGACCTTACAAAAAACTAATATAATCAAATATTGAGCCAAGCATTTTAGTTGTCAATGACTTATTATAATCTAAAAGGATTATCCATTAGCTCATATGTTTGACTGCCTAGTGCCTTTTTGTAAACTATTGCATTTTTTTAGATATTAGCCATCAATGCTTAAGTTTCATTCTCGTATGCATCAAAAGAATGGTGTAAAGGAGGACTCTAATCGCTGACTACTAGCCTAACATTTAATTCTTAAGATAACCATTGAAATAGTAGATTTGGGGTCATGGAAGAAAGGGAAATCTAAGGTTTTATTAACAAAAAGGTCAAGTTTGATCCTTATTTCCCAATTTAGAGGTTGCAATGATGTTGTTTTAAATATAGCTTTACAAGAATAAATAATTGGTTGTTATGCAACATTAATTAAGGTTTTGATAGGTAATAATGATTAGTATTTTTGTTGGTGTTGATCCCTCAACCCACAACTCTCAATTGTCACCTACAATTAAACCTCTCTCTCTCTCTCTCTCTCTCTCTCTCTCTCTCTCTCTCTCTCTCTCTCTCTCTCTCTCTCACACACACACACACACACACACACACACACACACACACACAGAGTATGAAGGCCAAAAACTTGATCTAGAAAGAAGAATTATGTTGATTATATACTAATAATAATAATAATAATTATATAGTGTGTCCTTACAAGGGAATATAAGGCTAAAACTAGCATAATCTATAAATAAGAAAAATTACTCTAAGTTTAGCTTAATTGAAATAGAGTAAAGGAAGACCTAATACTTTAACACCCCCACACCCCTTAAGGATAATTAAGGGAGTAGCTAAAAAATCTAACTGTGAAACCATGGAATGCAAAATATTAATCCTAACAACTAAGGCTTGATGAGGTACCCATGTACAAATGAAGAAAGTCTTACAACTAAAGAAAATGAGAAAAAAAATGGGAGAAAACTCCTTTCCAAAAGAGATAAAAAATAATGAGGGACTAAGAAAACCCTACAAAATGGCACA
This sequence comes from Chamaecyparis obtusa, assembly GCA_027943335.1. Lineage (NCBI taxonomy): Eukaryota > Viridiplantae > Streptophyta > Pinopsida > Cupressales > Cupressaceae > Chamaecyparis > Chamaecyparis obtusa. Next base: position 381,211 of record BSBK01000745.1, on the reverse strand, counting down.
ATCAGAAAACCATGCTTGCAAAGATAGCTCTGTCTTGGATTCACCTTTCCGACGATATCTCATTTTTTGCAAAAATGCCTCTGTTTGCTCAAGATACAACCAAAAACCCACTAGCTACTCTTTATGACAAAAAGGTCAAACTCAGACGGGGTGATGATCATCAAATTTTGGCTTGTAGCCTGCTACCGTCACACCCTGCACATGCAGGCGTACCTACCTACACAATCAACATACTTCCTAAAAAAAATGCATTTTTTTATATAAAAAGTGCTCACGTGTATATTAAAAAAAATTATACAAAACTTTCAAAAAATAATAAAGTATTTTTAAAAAAGACTTTATTAAAAAATTAAAACTTTTTGCGCGCTGATTTTTTTCTTCTTGAAAATAATGCCACCGTTCTTGTATGGCTTGGAGGGTAAATTTTTGCTTCGAATGCTTTGGTGACCAAAATAGGTTGAATTTTCTATCAAAATTCATTGACTCAGCCTTCTAAAGCTGATGGTAAAGTCCATTTGGGCCCAAAGCACTCTAAATTTTTGGGTACCCTCTCGAATATAGAAAACCCTAGAACTTAAAACCCTTATAAAATTGAACTTGTATGTTTGATTTCAGAAAAAGAAAAGATGATCTTGACTATCTCGAACCTTCCAGATCTAATTGTGAGATCCAATTGGCCCAAGATGCACAAAAAAACTCTTTGTTTAAGAAAAATTCTCAAAATTGGTGAACATGAAGCATTAGGTCTAGAGGTTTGATACCATGTTAGAATTCAAGATTGGTGAATTCCCACAAGCTGAATAATTACCTACATGCAAATAGCCTGTCACGTATAAGAGAAAATCCTCAAACAAGAAAGTACATAAATAATTGGAATAAAGGAGTTATAGAGAATTGAATTAATCAGAATGAGTTATTACAATGAGATCAATCCTTAATAAATGAGATCAAAAACCCTAATGCAAACCCTAAAGGATGCATGGATAAAATAAAAGAATTATTAAATGCAAACTAAAGCTTCCAAATTTAGCTTAAGTGAAAAAGGAAAAAAGGTGACTTAATTAATTAATCAATATGATTAAACTAATTAAGTTAAATAACCTTTTTACTCTAAGATAACCTCCTCTAAAATTAGGATGATGAGCATGATCAAGAAGTCAACAATTTGAATAATTTCCTCTAATTACACTACTTGAACTATGATCAAATAAAAATAAAGGACAAACCTCTGATAGTCAAAGATATAGATGCTAATAGTCTGCATAAATGCCCCCTATGACACTACTCAAATAATAAATAGATAGAAAACAAAGGAAAACGTCTATTAGTTGAAGATATAAATAGAACATAAATCTACATGAGTGAACCCAATGAAACAACTCAAACATGCAAGAGAAAAATACAATTGTCAATTGTCTTAAGAACTAGTCAATCGATAATAGATTAGCTCCACAAAATGAAATGCAAGAGTTTGTATATGGTAAATTCTCTATCACACTCAAATGCATGTATGATTAGTTACTTCATTTTTCTAGTACATAAGAACAAATACTAGATACACAACTCACATCAAAGTGAAATCAAGTAAGTATTAGCACCAACAATAGAAACCCCTCATAATGTTAACAAGGGAGAGTTATGATAGATATACTAAAATCATGTTTCGCCATGTAGTGCATGAAGGATAATAAACATAAAAACATGCACAAGAAAGTACCTACAACTAAATAAGGGTTTTAATGCACACATGCATGGTACAAGAATCACTAGGGTTCAATATTGTCCTAGAGGGACACTTACTTGAGAAAGGTGTGATGAAAAAATAAAACAACACTACACAACCCCTCATGACACTTTATAATACAATGCATGTACAAAATAAGACATGAGAATGTGTGATATCCCCCAAAACATACAAAAGTGTGGCCATTATATCTCAGTGTGTTTACAAGTCAATAAGTGCATGCAAAAGATGCTCAAAATGTCCAAATAGGAAAAAATACTAGAAATACTTAAAAACCTAAATGAAGTCATCCAATTCAAACAAAAGGTTTCCAGGAAACAAAATGACCAAGTAATCATCTATAGTGTATACAAAATATATAAAACTGTACCAGGTAAAAATCTAGAATAAATACAAGATAATTATGAATATCTTAGAGAAACCTTTACAATACCATGAGAATTGTGAAAATGGAGGAAATGGTAAAAGGATACCAACTCAAAAGTTAAAAAAATGCATCTGAATTTGATATGTGATAAAATGTTCCAACAAATAAATCTTAGATAATCATTTGGATTACTAGAAAGAGAACAATTTTTTGATGATATATGACTCACAAAAAAGTGATACCATATGCCCAAGTGGTGGAAAAAAGAAAAACAAATTTCCCCACTAGGAAGTTGAAGGGGTTAAGAGGCCAAGAGCACACTGTTGAAACAATATTGCCTAACCTAGATGAAAAAATATCCACCTTACCTAAAAATTAAATAAAAAATCACAAGAAAATTAGTACTCGAGTGATTTAATAAACATTGCTTCCTTATGTTTAGAGTGAAAGGGGATAGTCTAAACTAGTGATCTACTTAGTACTAACCACTCTTTCACTAAACATTGGAATACAAACCACAAAAGGTGATGGTATGCTTGATTTACTCTTACAAAAAATTGATGTAATCAAGTATTGTCAAGCTTTGGCATCTTGCTTCGAATATGTTGGAGTTACCCATCTCTTAGTATGTTTAGATCCGCCACCCACCTTTCATCATCATGTGCATATAAAAAATCATATTTTATCATGAAAACCCCTTTGTAATTATTATCAGTCACTAAGTATTATTTGGTATTTATATATTTTCCAATAAGCTTTCTATTATTCACATTTGTTTAGTTCTCTTTTCTCCTTTTTGTATATTTAGGTTAAAAGTATATTAAACCATGAACCACCCCCATCATGCGAGGGAGTTGACCCTCTCAAACATAGAAGAAAGTTGTTATTCCATAATGATCTCTCCAACTATTGGAATGGTTTTTACTACTCTTTAAGCAAACAAGATTAGTTTTATAGAAATGATCATAGTGACAAATCATTTTTCTAACACCTCCACTACAACTATGATTAATTAGAAAAAAGAGCTTATCCCTGGTAGGTAAGAGGCTAAATTTGGAATGAAATGTTGAATTAAAAATGATTCTACCATATGCTTGGTAATGATGATGATGTAATTCTATTTGGATAATACCTTCAAGGTTTTATGTAATAATATGATATGAGAAGACATAAAAGTATCAATAATGAAAACACACTTTTGTGCATGTTGTTGTGGCTTATAGCTCCATAATGCTATGGTTTGAAGAAAATCACCTAATGGTTATTTCTCAAATGAAGTGGTAGGATTTTGATGGATGAGAATGAATTATGAATGATGCCTCTATATAGGTACCTAAAGTTATTTCCTATTTTAAACTAACTTCCATCAGTCATATGAAAATATCAAAGATCAAAAATAAGTGGTGAAAACTATCACTTGTACACATTTGATATCCAATCCTTTTCAAAGGGACTATCATGTCAAGTGCCATAGTCCACATAGAAAAGGGTAAACTAAGGATCATTTTAGAGAAGAAGATAATATGATATAGGATCTAGTCACCTCATGATCATATGATGATAATTAAATTGTGACAAGGCTATAAATAGGATTGAAACGAGCTATGCTAGGGAAGACTAAATAAAGGACCCAAAAAGGAGAGATAAATTGTAAAGGGTTACAATTTACCACATTAGAGTCACTATGAAGGATTCAAGTGTAGGCCATCTCCCTATGTCATAACTAGTAATTTCTTCTTTTTTGCCTTCCAACTCAAGTTAGAATTTATATTTTTTGTCTCCTTTGGCTCGTGGTAGAGCTTCTCTGATCATATCAATTCTTTCATGCATTTTTTTGTTATTTTATGCCTTCTTTTATCTTTCTCTTTGTATTCCTTAGAAGAAAGAGAAAGCTTTAATATAAATATTCTAGCTAAGTGTTGACTAATTTATTAGAAATTATTTTCCTTTAGAGTGGAACACTTGATTAGAAAGTGGAGCCTTCCTTAGTAGTAAAATACACATAAGGATTTTTTATTGTGCTAGGTATACAAGACATAGAATAGATTTTTAGGGATATTTTTCTTGGTTCTTCATTGCTTGGTTGCTTAGGCCTAGTGTACTTTGGATCTACTAACAAAATTATAATAGTGAGTCTTCTTCTTTGGGTGCAAAGAGTATTGGAGAGTTACACCAAATGAGACGACACATCTAGGTCTCTAAATCTTGGTTCCTCACCATGTTTAACAACTCTTTCAATAATGGGAATACCTATATCAAATCCTCTATAGTCTACGCATCTTTCATAATCTAATAATTCAACTTAGAATTACCTTTTGGATAAGAGACTCATAAGGAAAAGCTAAATGGTGGAAAAAAATATTTAATAGTCTATAGATGCATCTTCCACCAATTATAGTACATATAAATCCAAGTTGTGGGTCAAATCCTTTGGCTTAGACTAATAGACAAAAAATTGAAGAAATAAATTTGTCATCTAAGGATATTGTAAAATTAGGTTGTACTACACATTTCTCATCTCCACTTTCAGGATTCAACATCCTCTAAATTGGGCTTCTACTACTTGTTTGCATAATTGACATCTAGTGTCTATTAATTAACTAAAAAATTCTTCACCTATGTCAAAATTCAACTATGAACAAAATATCAGGTGCACCACTTAGTGTGTTGATTAATTGATGGTGTTGTTTTTGTCCCCACCAAGGTTCAAACCTCTACCAAGCCATTGTGATCACGAGCTTGTACCTTCATTGATCCAATGTGTTTACAAGTTTGGGCCTTAGTGGTGTTAACTAAGGATGAGGTAACCCATTTATGGCCTCACTAGTTCATAGCTCTAGGTCAAAAGTGTTTCACATGGGCCCAGAGGGTATATCATGCCAATGTCATCGGCCATGTTAAAAAGTTTACCAAGCACTAAAAAAACTGTGAATGGACTATCAAATATATATAAGGAAAATGCATATGAATATATTCATTTTCTTTCCATCATTTTACATATTTTGGTTCGACAAAGGGTAAATGCCTTTTCAAAATTATTGGCCCCTTAAGAGTTGATCAAATTTTCACAAATTAATTTTGTGTAGAGGAGATATAATTTAGAAATCCATTTTACTAGTCAGGTTGGAAGTCAATGGGATAAACAAACTAAGAAAAATGTCTACATGGACTTTATTGATTTAAAAGAATTATTATGATAAGATTGAATAGATAATCTATCACTTATGAAGCCCTAATGATTTAGGGGGAAAATTAGAAATATATTAAGAGTATCTTTGTAAATTCTTATACTCTAGTTAGTGTGAGTTGAGAAATCACTCATCATGATCCCTTTCAAAGGACTATTGAAAAAGAGCTATAATACCTCTCTCATACTTTTCTTTTCAGTTTAATCAGCCAGACTCTTTTAGGCCACTTTTCATGTGTGCATTGGATCCTTAGATAGATTTGGTGTTACTCATGTTATGGTTTTTACTGACCACATACTTGCATGTGTATGGTTAGCGTGTATATTTTACTTTTTGTTTGATGTACCTGATATGTTTGAGGGACGAAGTCGTAGTTACTTACTTGTGAGATCCACATGATTGGATGATCCCGACCATTGTCTGTTATATATTTATACATGTATGTACATGATCATCTCTTATGCAAAATTTCAGGTACCAGGCATCAACTTCCCTGAATTGCCAGGATGAGTGTGCCATGTCACAATATCTCAATGGTAAGAGATGGGAGATAACATACAGGTCCAATCCCAACCTAAGCCATTAATTATCCTGAAATAGTAGACAAGTATCTAATTTTCTACCTATCCGGATTTGTCAAGGTGACCTAAATTCGTGAGCCCTTTCTTTAGGCTTGATTTTTGCATTTTGGTTTAGTTAGTTTCGCTTCATAGTTGCATGTTATTTAAGGAAGATATATTCAGTTACATATTATTTAGGAAAGATATATTCAGTTGCATGTTATTTAGGGAAGATATATTCAGTTGCATGTTATTTAAGGAAGATATATTCAGTTGCATGGTATTTAAGGAAGATATATTCATATGCATGTTATTTAGGAAAGATATATTCATTTGCATGTTATTTAAGGAAGATATATTCAGTTACATGTTATTTAGTAAAGATATATTCAGTTGCATGTTATTGAAGGAAGATATATCCACATGCATGGTATTCAGGAAAGATATATTCACTTGCATGTTGTTTAGGAATGATATATTTAGTTGCATGTTATTTAAGGAAGATATATTTAGTTACATGTTATCTAAGGAAGATATATTTAGTTATGTGTTATTTAGGAAAGATGTATTCACTTCATGTTATTTAAGAAAGATATATTTATTTACATGTAGTGGTATTCTATTTTTTAGAAAAAAAATTATTTAAAAATAAAATAAAATAACTTTTTGAAATTTGGATGTGGTGATATTCTAAATTTATAAATTTTGTTTTTAGAAAAAAAAAATTAATTTTTTTAAAAAAAAATTCATACATGGGAATTCTTTTAGAATAAATAAATAATAATAATAATGATATATAATGAAATATTATTTGATGATAATTTAATGTTTATGTGTTTATTATTGAATTTTTTGGTTGTTGTGTTTGATTGTCGGTATGGGTAGCATTAAGCTGGCTTTTAGGAATTGTTATCAGAGGCTTGGGGTTTTACCTTTTTACTGTGGCATAGATATTTTCAATGTTTGTAATGTGATAATGGTTTTGATCTTTTTACTTAACCTTTGTTCATTTTAAGCTTATTAGTTCATGAACTCTTTGAGAGAGTATGTTCTTATGCTGTTATAGTTTAAGGACCAGTATGGATTTTGTGATGTTTGGTTTGAGGACCATTTTGTGTTCCTATTGGCATCTATGGAACTGATATTTGATCATTGTACTTCTATGAGATTTATGAGATTTATTTGAGACTTATGAGCTTAGGGTAGGTTATCTAGGTGTTAGAGGGGAAGTGGCTTTCTTTGGAGGCATCAAAGCCCATAAGTGGTTGCCTGGGTATCCTTTGAAAGTTACTTAATAAAGTGATAACTTTAATACATTGAGAGTTTAAAATGAATTAATAAGATGTTTGTGTTCCTTGCACATTCTTGAGCGCTAGTGTAGGCTGGGATGATTTGTGAGAAGATTTTGGTTGCCTACATGGATTGGATAAGGCATAGTTGGTAGTCTTGTCTGTATGAGAGGTTACTGATACTACATAGAGTCACTAGGGGGGTAGGATTTAGAGAGACTGCTAGGGTAACTCTAGATTTGACTCATGTGATGACACTTCCCTTTATACATCTTAGGTTTCCTACATGTGTTGGTTTCCTGTGAGATTAGTATGTTTACCTTTGCATTTTGAGTTGTACCTCTTGAGATTGAGAGATTTAAGGATCCATTTCTTAGTTCTATCTTATGATTGGTTTTGGTGTTTTTTATTCGAGTGGGATTTGTTGTTATCTCCTGAACACGGTGGGAGTGGACTTTTTGATTCCACGTGGTTGGGTGGGAGCGATTCTATTACCATTGAGATTTTGGTGTTCATGATGGTGTTGGATGATCATTTTTGTTGTTACCTTCTTGTTCTTGTTGGAGACTTTCTCTTATCTTTCATATATTGTACTTGTACTTTGTATCTTAATTTATTATTACATACCTTGGAACTTGTGCAATGGATGTTGGTTATTATGTTTACCATGTGGTATCAGTTGTATCTATGTTTTCATTTATGAGATTATGTATTTTTTATTCATTTGTATTATGGAGATTGTATATTGTTTGTTGTATATAGTAGATTAATTAACTTACATAATTCTACGTCATTGAACCCTTGGGATTTGTAATCTATAAATGAGTTACATTTGTTAGTATATTTATTGTCTTATGTTATATTACTTCCACATTGTTATTCATTATGTTTGTAAACTTTTAAGAAAAAAATTATTTTATAAGCTTAGTAACTTGTTTTAGGTTAATTTCTCTTGGGTTCCCTAGCGGGGCATTACAAGTGCATTCTCTTTCTCTTTTCCTATTTTAATTGTTGAATCTATTCACTACTTTCTTGAGATTATTCTTTATTACCATTTGTGAAATTATTAATTCTACCTAATATTTTATTAAGGGTATATAGGCAAGAAACAAATAATAGTCATTAATTAACACAACCATAATGAGGCTACCAGGAGAAAAACACAAAGAAAAATAAACTACGCCAAACTCAAAACTATCAAATCTCACTCCTTTGACCTTTGTATGAGACTGAGAAATGTATTTTGAAAAATATTTCTTGTCCTAAATTGTAAGCACCTAATTAGTGTATAATTTAAGGACTATTTGGCACCCACCTTAACATATTTTCTATAGCAGGACCTCATATGGAACTTAATGGACACCTAAATTCAAATATGGGTCCTCAATCCCTTCAATCTTGTTTAATTTGAGGTTAAAAATTATTTCTAAGTGTGCTCCTCTATTTTTTCATCCAATCCTATAATTCACTTCATCAACTAAGCCCTATATCACCAATCATCGAATTTAAGTTCTCTCTCAACCTTAGAATTGGCTATGACCTATTTTCCCATGTCCTTTTATTTCCCGGACCCATGGTCTTGATCATGGCCTTGATTGGTGGGCATAGGTTAAATTTTTTGGCCCATACCCAAAATATTGGGCCCAAAATTGAATTGGGTCCTCATCTTAGAAATTTAGTTGAGGATTAGGATTTACGGCCATCCTGAATGAGTTTTAACTTTGAGATGTTGTGAGAGGTATATAAACACCCTGTCTATCTTCATTTTTCATATCTTACCCACTCTTAAGCATTCACAATCAAGCTATAAAGTGTAAGGAAGAAAATCAAGTTCAAGATCCATCAAGCAATCAAGAATTTCTCTCAAGCATTGAAGGTGTTTCTCTCCATAGATCTAGCTTCTTTCCCCATTGGAGGCCAAGCAAAGGATTTTTCTATCAAGGAGGGGGATATACATTCATCTACATTCATCCAAGTCTTCTTCTCTCTCCTAAATCAAACATTATTGTGAATTACAACATCCATTCCATGAGGTTTTGTCTTTCATGATTTCCTTTTAGGTTTTTGTGTTAAGTCAAAGCTATTGCATCAAGATATTTGATTACATTCAAGGAAGTATTTGCATTGCCAAGGTATGATATACTTCATTTACTAGTTCTAGCATCTACTACATGACAACATGCTTTCCTTCATTTCATTTCAAATTTTATTCCTAAATAGGGGTTTGACTGAGGTGAACCCCTTTATTCAACCTTCTTCCTTGTTTTTCTTTGTGCGAGAACATGTGAGGAAGCTACCAAAACTTTTCTGGGCAAATCGGAAATAGTTGGAGTATCCCTAAAAGTTTCAGGCATAAACCTATGGTATAGACCAAAAAAATGACCTATACTTGGCTACAAGTCAAAAAATTCAATCTATACGCTCAAAAATAGGCTCAAATTTAGTTGGTAGACAGGTTTCAGTCTTCAAATTCCAGAACATTGATTAGAGATATTTCTAGGACTCTGTATGTTCGATATTTAGATATGAAGCAACATGTTTCCTATTTCAATTCTAGATCTACATTTCTTGTCTCAATAACCTTTTCCATTTAAATTTTACATATTCAATGAAGGAAATCATTATCTATTTTTAGTGCTTGAGTCACCTCTTGAGCCTATTGGGGGCATCTTCCTTTTGAATGTGCAATCTTGAAAATGAGAGGTGATCTACCCTATTTGTATTGCTTCCATTTTCATACTATACATTCCAGTGAACCCAACTCATAACATTTCCATTCTAATTTTTATTTTAGACCCCCTTTGTGTGATTGTTAAATTTCATTAGCATTCATTGAGTTTACTAAGTTACATTGGTATGTGATAACCAATGTTGTTACATTTCTCTTTACTTCTCTTTGTCAATCACATGGAGTGAATAGTAATTTTTTGGGTTTCATGATGTTTTTATTCCTTCATGGTATTCTTGCATATGGTATTATGAGATTTTCAAATATCATTCTTCCTTATAAGGCATATTTCAAAACTTTTGTCAATATTTCATGTGGTTTTATCATTCAATTTTTAACAAAATGCACAGAGTATGTTGATTACATAAGATTCTTTGTGAATTAACCTTAAGATAACAACAATATAAACCCTCCTAATCCTTCTCCTATGGTGCCTATTCATCATGATGATATATATCTAGCTCCTAATGAGCTCATTTTGGTGAGACCTAGATCCCCTCCTTCTCAACCCACCTTAATGGATAGTCTTAGGGAAGCTAGTTTATGCAATTATTTGGATGGTCTTAAAAAATATTCTTTTTATCAAAGCATTATTCATAATCTTGATGTTAAGAATTTTCTTGATGATTTCTCTCCAAGAATATTTAATAGACAAGAAGATCTTGATAAACATTCTTCTTCTTCACCACCTAAAGAAGACAATAATAGAGATATGAATCTCCCTAAAGAGAATATTCCTCATATTCATCTTTACACCATGCATTTCCATTAACCTCAAGATGAATCCCCTTCACCCTTTACATTAAGAGATAATCACAATGTGGGATATGACATTACTAATCAACAAGGTTACAATGGATTAGGTCTTGGCATTAATGAACAAGGTATTAAGGTTCTTATAAATCCTCCTACACAAATTACTAGGTGCGATATATGATTTATACCTCAAGATGCCACTTTTACTTATTCCAATCCTTCTTCAACCCAACACAAACCTTCTCTTGAAATTCGTTTACCAACACCATCTGTTATCACACCTCCTTTTGATGATCGATTGTCTTTAGCTAATAGAATATTTTAGAGAATTAAACATGATCCTAAAATTTTCTTTCCTTACATACATCTTCCAAAGAATTATACATTTTAATGGTGAATTTATATGTCTTTCTTATCATAGCAATAAACATTTCTTTTTTTTATTGTATTTAATTTTGTTAAATATCCAAGATCAGAGGTGATATATTAATTCTATTTTATACCAGGATTTCTACTTAATGTATATGTTATTTTGTATATATAAATTTACACTTGGAAGAACACTATGTGTCTTACAAATGCAGATTCATTGAGTATAAGTGTCAAAATAGGAGAATATGTCTCATGTAGAGACATGCCTCTAAGAATGTAGAGCACAAATGCAGATTCATTGAGTATAAGTGTCAAAATAGGAGAATATGTCTCATGTAGAGACATGTCTCTAATAATGTAGAGACATGTCTCTACATGAGACATGTTCTTATTTCTTAACTGTTGTAGAAGATACCATTTCATAACACATATTAATGGCGTTGTTTATACAAAAGTTATCGCAGAGATTATATGTTTTGGTTACCATACGTAATATTTATTGTAACACATATGTATTGTGTGTTACGTAACACATACTATTATATTTGTTACAGTATGTATTATGTATCGTAACACATATAACCATATATTTTATGATACCTTAACTCTTATTCAAGTTGTATGATAAGTATCACGATCTTCAATGATATGTATCGGTCGATAACTCAAACAATAGTTTATGTATTATTATTATCACACACACACACACACACACACACACACACACATATATATATATATATATATAAATCAATTATATATATATAGAGAGAGAGATATACATAATAAATATATTTAATCATATTTTAGAGATGATTCCAATTGATTAATTTACTGACTAATTCTATAACATTAACACTCCATCTTAGCTAGGGAAAATGTTTATGAAAAGATTCATACACAATTTGAATAAAATATTACCTAAATGTAATATTAGAAATGATATTATCTCATAATATCAGGAGTAATGACCTACTAATATCAAAGCCATGATATTCAACAAGTACTCAGAGTAATGGCCTGCTAACATCAAGTCTCATGATGTTCAACAAGTACTCATAAGGGTTATATAGATATTATCTCATAATATCAGGAGTAATGACCTGCTAATATCAAATCCATGATATTCACCAAGTACTCAGAGTAATGGTAGGATAACATCAAGTCTCATGATATTCACCAAGTACTCATATCTCTATTGGAAGTATATAAAGTATGTGCACCTTCCATAGGGACATCATCATCAAGATCTACTTAGATATCAATGATATGATATCCATCATGATTAGGACAAGTTATTGTAAGATTGTTACCTTCCAATAACTATCAAATATACAAGTGCAATCATTAAAAGTCATCACTTCTTCATGATGCACACACACACACACACACACATATATTCATGAAATAACACTCATGATAACAAAGAAATATTTGATTAGTAACATTATCAAAGATATTGAGACTCATTCTCAGAAATTACAATCATACCAAGTTTACCTCTAAAGTATTCTACCTTAATCTTTGCAAGAGGTTTGGTGAGTATATCTATTGTATGTTCATCTATACTAACATATTTCAACTCCACCACATTCTTTTCTACCATGTCTCTAATGTAGTGATAAGGTATATCAATATGTTTAGACTTGTTATGAAACACTAGATTCAAGGATAGTTTAATGCAACTCTAATTATCACAATGAATAATGGTGGGATTTAGTGGTTTTCCAAATAGTCCAACTAGAATTTTTCTCAACCAAACTGCTTCTCATGCTCCCATAGATGATGCAATATATTCTCCTTTAGTAGAACTTTAAGCTACTAACGATTGTTTTTTGTTGAACCAAGAAATCATGGTTGATCCTAAATTGAAGCAACATCCATAGGTGTTTTTCTGATCCACAATGTTTCCAGCCCAATCTGAATTAGTATATCCATGTCAGTTCAGGTCCATATCTTTATATCTCAACCCATATCTAATTGTGCCTCAAAGATATCTTAGGATGTGTTGAGCTGCTACTAGGTGCATATTTTCTTTGGTTCGCTCATGAACTGACTAAGTACATTTCCTGCATAGAAAATATCAGGCCTAGTGTTTACTAAGTACATCAAGGACCTGATTATCTATTTGTATAGGGTAGAATCTGCAAGCTTTGAGTCATTAGCTACTTCCTTGAGTTTGAGTAGGTTTTTCTCCATTGGAGTAGACATGGTCTTGCAGTCCATCATTGATAAATTATGCAAGTTTTTCATTGATCATGAATTTATTGCCTTATAAAGACTTATTGGACATACAATTTTGTATTATTCTACTCAGATTCATTAATGTGGATCCTTAGATTTTCTTTTGGTAAATGGAAATCCTATATTGTTTGAAATATATATGAGTTGTCCTAGTTTCGGATGTGATTTTTTCTAATTGGCCCATGTAGAGTGGACGATACTGCACCCAAGGCATGCAACCATGAACTTCCCAATATGAACTTGTAGGGGAGAGGCCCTGGCATAACATAAACCAATGTAGGAATGACTATGGGTCCAACCTTCAGAGGTAGGATAATCATACCTATAGTGGTCTTTCCTGTGTTTTCAAACCCTCTAATAAATAGAGAAGATGTTGCTATTGAATTCATATCCACCTTGATCTTGTGAAGAAATTACAAACCACATATGTTGAGTGTTGAACCAGTGTGAATGAGGGTTCATCTTATTCCTACACCATTTACAAACACTATAATCATCAAAGGATCTATAATATTCCTTCTTTTCGGAGGTGGGAGTTCATGCGGCTAAAATGTGATATTCAGTGTATCTGCATGAATATGATCCATTGAGGAATTTACATATGTCGATGTTGTGGAGGAAGGAAAAAATTTCCTTTGAAGAGCCTCTTGAAGCATCCCTTGATAAACCGTAGTTGTTTGAAGAAAATCCCAAAGATCTTAGCAGGAGTAACAAAAAGTTTCTCGATAAGTGTTGGAAAAATGGTCAGCGCTCCCCTCAAGATTTGTGACATGGATTAACCACCTCATGTGTCTTCTATAAGTCTAGTGTTTGTATTGGGCATTAACAGGTTGATCTTTTGGTGCAACATCAACCACTACTTGTAACAAGTGGTATCAAAGCTTGGTTACATGTTCGAATCCCCTCGGGTAACGCTGAGGGGGAGATTGTTGGCAAAATGGTCAGTGCTCCCCTCAAGATTCATGACATGGCTTAAATGCCTCATGTATCTTCTATAAGTCTAGTGTTTGTATTGGTCATTATCAAGTTGATCTTTTGGTGCAACGAAAACCACTACTTGTAATAGATAATATCGTAATCACTGGCTTTCTTGATCATAGGTTTAGGGGCTTGAGGAAGCTTGAGTTGAGGAGGTGGTAAGATTGCAGCTAGTTTTTCAAGGTTGTCCTTGTTCCTTCATATTTTATAGGTATGAGCAATAGTATTATATGACTCATTCCTATATTGAGAGAACTCATAAAAAAGGTTCAAAGAACCACTTTGTCGTGATGCCTCATGTGAGGACTTCACCTTTTCAGGTGAGGGACTAGTGGCAGTCATGCAAATGAACCATCTCTTAGGTTGTGAAGGTACCATTGATACTATGATGACATTTGTAGACTCACCAGGACCACAAAAGAAGTCGTCATACACAAAATATTTTTAGTGGACTTTGAGTCATGATAGCATGTACCCAAGAAATCATCTAAGGCATCATATAACATGTCAAATTTTTGCTTAGAGAATGCTTGGTCAAATGCATCAAATCCTTAAAGGAAGAGAGCTGACATATCAACATTCACGTCGAGTTCACCAAAATGTAGAGTAATGAATTTACCGCCTTCTACAAGAGAAATATTCTCTTACGCTACCTCGAGGATGGGAATATGTGAAGCTAAAGGGAAGAGTATAAATCTACTAAACTACTTGGAAATTAACTTAGATGAAATAGGATAACTTTAATCAAACTCGACCGTGACGGGTATTCCCATAGTCAGGAAGAAGTTTTACAGGGACAAAAGTATTTCTACCTAGGCGATTCAGGATTTTACTAAGGGAAGTGATAAAAAGATGGCTCTGGTCAAAAAAGGCACCTTCTACCAACTGTGTTCTATCAAGCCTCTGTGGAGATTTGTGCTCCGGGCTATCATTAAGTACATTTCACTGGACACCTATTTCGACCGCATATACTCCTACCATATACTCCTACCATTTCATTTTGCTCAACCACTTCAGGTCTGATGCAAAAATCTCTATCCCTTTCTATCTGTACTCTTCAGTTAACAAGAATATTAATGTTTATAGAGAGAGACCTGTCAGCAACCCCGCCTTCCATGAAGGGCTTCTTCTTTTAATTTATGATTATCTGAAGGCTAGGACTATAGGCAAAACCATTAAACAGGGGAAAGGTAGGAAAAGTGCCTCAGACGATGATACTAAAAAATGGGATGAAGAGTACTTGCCCTCTGAGACAGAGGAGAGCTTTGATATGCATTTTGATGAGGAGGTTGTTGGTTCCCCCACCTCTACCAAAGGGAAAAAGAAACCTAAGAGAACAAAAATTGAGAAGAAGGAAATTCAAGAGTCCAAGCATTGGGTGGATGTTTCTTCTGACAGGGATTATGATGAGGATGCCGAGGGCATGGAAACGGGGGAAGATTTTGTTGATAGTGAGGATGATTTGGTTGGGGAGGAGGAGGATACCTATGTTCATCTGGAGGGAAAGAGGAAAGTCACCATCAAAGTTCCCAAGGACAGAGAGGAGAAGTTTGTTTTGCCTACTGGGGACAAAAAGTGAAAAAGGGGGAATTCCCTTGATGCCATGGAGGAGAGAGGTAATGAAGAAGGGGGGATTAGTGAGGAGAGAGAGGAGAATCAGGGGAAAGAGGGCGATGAGAATTAGGAGGTGGATCATTTCTCCTGCAAAATTTAGGACACGGAGAAGACTGTGGTCTGGCATAACTTCCACAATGTCTCTGTCAGAATGGGGCTCAAAAGAGAGATGATGAAAACCATGGTCAAGGAAAATAAAGAGGGAAAAATACAAATGCAAGATCTTATTGACCCTACCTTTGTCATTCTTAGTGATGTCACAAAGGAAAACCCCCAGATGGACGTCCTTAATAATGCCAAGAATAGTGTCATTGATAGCTACAGGACCACCAAATGGACATATCATGAGATACAAGATCTCAGATTTAGGGTTGGCAGGCTCGAAAGGGAGAACAATTGTAGTAAGGCCAGACTCGATGAGGAGATTGCTGGAAGGGAAAACAAAATGGAAGCTGCTATGAAAAGGATCCAGGGGGTGGAGGCCACTCTTTAGAAAATCATTGAACAATGCCACAGCATCCTCAAGGCTTCCAACGACCATATCAAAGCACTGATTAACAAAATTGAGGAAAATAGAGCTCGCAATGAGGATTCTCCCAACAGCAGTAAAGAAAAATTGTAGGAGGAGGGGCCGAGAAAGAGAACGAGAGCTAGCACGAGGAAGATGGACACTCAGGAGCCAGACAAAGATTTGGAAGCTCTCAAGGAGGTTGCTGAGAAGGCGATGGAGCTGGAAATGCGGGTGGCGGAGACTCTCAGCGAGATTGCCTGATTTGGTCTTGGCTTTTTTCTGCATGGGTTTTTTTTTTCTTAGTCCCTGGTCTTTTTCACTGGCTTTCTGTAGTTTAGCTGTTTAAGACTTGCCATGCCTGGCCCTTTGCTTAGCTTTGGCTGTTACATTTGGTTTGTGTTAAACTGTTACTATCTATTCTAGTCTTTTAGCTGTAAGGGTTTCAGGGCCCCATTAAAACCTATTTTCCTTAACCAAAAAACTTTAATCAAACTAAAATGAGGACTAATTAAGCTAAGTTGATATAATAAAATACATTAATGATAATAAAATAAAAACTAAACAACATACAGGTATTTTAACTTCAGAAATTGAAAATACATAAAGGAAGGATCATATTGTGAGAGTTTGAAGCTCTCGGCCTCAGACGATAGCGTCCAGTAGAGACATTTGTGCACTGCGCTAGAGTCTCGGGTAACAGAGATCAGAGAAGTCACTAACTAGGTCAACTGGTCTTCAAGTTCTAGATCTGAATACCTGCACATCACCCACACACACAAAAATAAGAAAAATTGTTATGGTCGTAAAGAGGCTTTCCTTAGTTAAACCCTTATTTTGATGTTCCCACCTCCACGAACAACCAGATAGATATGTGATAAATTGAAATATATGGAGAAAAGTAATAGAAATAACTATACACTTAGTGGAAGAGAACCCCTATTATACAAAGACAAATAATAAGAACAAGCCTCTCTTGAGGGAGGAAAGCCCTTACTACCTTGATAAGATAATATAATGACATATCTAAAAGTAAATATATAAAATAATTAGATAATCAACAAATAGTTAAAGAGATGCAAACGAGATAATATGCAAGTGTAGATCTTCCCAATGTTGTGAGTAAAATCCTGCATAGCTTCTCTTTGAGAGCCAAGAGATATCAAGAAAAATAAGAGAGTATAGTTGAAGACAAGAGAGAGGGAGAGTTGTAGGTTTTAGATAAATGAGAGGGAAAAAATGAGTTCAAAATAACTTTTATGGTTTCTCGTGGGTGGAAGTAGTTGTTTCATACACATCCAATAGAGGGGAGACACATCAAAAGTAGTGATTCCTTTTTGAATTTTTTGGATATTAGCATACTACAGAGATGTCTACATGCCGCACGTCCCAACATATGGATTCCAAATTTAAATGGTAGATCTTGGACACTATGTTGTGAGGGGACATGATGTCAAAATGTGTCCATCTGACCTCTATTGCTAACTCATGGGCCTTGATTTGAAAGTGTTGTAAATGCAGGCGCACAAATTTAGGACACTACAATTGACCATTTAGTAGTTATCTTTTAACTAACTAGTGCTTAGCGTATATATGTGTGGGGTTGGGAGCCTTGGAGAATCATTGAAGAGTTTCTGTTTGTCTTTGTATTAAATGAATAGACCTTTAGGACTTCTTGGGTGAAAATCTAAGTGATCTACATGCTGGTAGGACAAGACTCCTGCTAGATTTCTAATAAGCATTTTATAATCTTATTCTTCTCAGTTAGCAATTCTTCCTTAATCTGCTCACTATTGTCTATTTCACGTTGTTGTGTAAGTCCAATTCTTGAAGGAAGGCTATAGGGAGACTTTAGGTTTAGTAGATATAGTGATACAACTTGAGGTGAATCATGTGACTCCAAATTATTAGTGGGATGCCAGCTAGTAGTGAGTATACATCTGAATCAATCATGTTCAAGTTAATCATATTATGCTAAGTTGCATTGTTCATGAGTCTGTACCCTGGGTACTGACTCAGTTCGAATCAAGTTTGGGTCCAGTTCGCTTCTCGGTTTGGACAAGATTCATTCTTGTGGGTTTGGACAAGGTTCATTCCCAGGAAGGGTGGTTCATCTGGTTTGAACCGATGTCAAATCCATGCAAGAATCAAGTGGAATAAAGTGGCCATCTGACCTTTTTTTATAGATTTAATTATTTTTTAAGCCCATCAGACTATATCTCGTCACATATTCCATATACTTAACCCATTGGAAATTAGTAAAATAAAATATACTAAGCTCATTGGACTATATTTCATCACATATCTCATTAAGCATCCTAGCCCATTCCTTTGTATATGCTAGTCTACTTTTTCCTTTTTGTAATCTATTAAAGTTTGTCAAACCACCATATAAATTTTATATTCGAATAGTTGTTGGGAATAGTCCCAAGAGATAACTGAGAGGGGCGGGGGGGAGGGGGGGGGGTGAATTAGTTATCTACAAGTTTCAATTCTTTATCCAATTAAGTATACTTAAACATAAAGCATAAACAAAATGAAAGAACACTTGAACACAACACCAATATTTTGGTTACAGGGAAACCCAAATAGGTAAAAACCCTGGTGGGACTTGATACCCACTAATATTTTGTACTAGTGTATAATGATCCTTGCTAGAAGATCCTTTACCCTGTTAGGAGTAGCTTTACAATATACTAAGTATAGTAGACCTGGTTAAGGGTCGGACCCTATTAGGAGTCTTTTACAATTGTCCCTATTAGGGGAGAGGACACATTGTCCAAGAGCTCACTGCTCAAATGGGTGAAGGCTACAACCTTCTGAATAACAAATATACACTATATCTGGATCTTGGTGAACTGCGCTTTGACCTGCTATATGGATCAGTTCCAATGAATAGCATAAGTACTTTACTTGGTCACATAGACCTTCTTCTGATGGTTCCACAACTTGCACACTCTGCTCTGCTCTGCTTGATCAACCATGAACCACACTTCAGCAATCACAAATGACTGCCTATAAATATCTTTCCTCCAAATGATATAATCAAGTTGGCCTATTAGAACCACCTTGAAATCATATTAGAGAAACCATAATAAACTCCAACAAACATTCTGTTGGCTCTATTATGCACACAACTCATTTTGGGACCTGTCTAATGAAATAAATGTAGACGCATGCTACATACTGTCAGCTCTACCAAAACAACTGGAACTTTCTCTATAAGCTGAATTAACTTATGCGCTCTTAACCGAACATTAATAATACTTCTCCAAGCTTAACTCCAAGGGCGTATACCCTCAAGATAGGCGCAGCTCAAGAACCAATAAAATCTCTGTCGGCTCTTCTGAACAAACACAAGAAACTGCTACTGGCGAATAGCGACTACATAACTTCACTTGCATTCATCATCAGACTATGTGTCCATAGACTTAACATCACTAACATGTCTTTAACATATATCTGAGGGCGCATGCCCATAGGAAAACTATATGGACAACCATACATAGGACACTGTCTGTTACTCTGTCAGGAACACTACTGACACCAACTGCAATATAACTGTCTATGCTAACAGTTAACCTCTGCACCCATGATATCATGCTGATATCATGTCCATGCTACATATATAGAAAGATTACTATATAAGACTTCTACACATGCTACTTTTCATATGTTGTCATCAATGACAAACATACAGTCAGTACTGGCCTGCTGGCGAATCTCCAACAATCTCCCCCTTTGGCATTGATGGCAACATGTGGAATGAAAAACCATCACTAACTCAAATGAACATTTCTTTTATAACATTCTCCATTTCCTCTTCAAAACTCCCCCAAAGATGAATCCTCCATCTGCTACAATATTTTCTAATATTCTCCATTTCCTCAACTATACTGTTGTCATAACTGAATGCTGCTCCCCCTTAGTACATTACTCCTCTTTTTACTTCTATTTTTCATGACTCTATATATACTCCCCCTTTGACATCAATGGCAAAGGGTGCCATTCATTGTAAGCACCGATACTACTCCTGAGGTAGAGTGGTCAACCTTCCACCAGTCCCAAAGGACTGATGCCTTTCCTGCTTCCTTCTAAGTAGAATTAGGGAAGGGAATTACTCCCAACTTCCCCCTGAGATACTCAAAAGTATCCTTAGGAAATGGCTTTGTGAATATATCTACCAACTATTCTTTATTACTCACATAGTCCAACTTGACTTCTTTCTCTGCCACTTTCTCTCTTAGGAAGTGATACTTGATCTCAATGTACTTTGTCTTTGCATGCATCACAGGGTTCTTTGACATATTGATAGTGCTAGTGTTATCATAGTGAATAACAATAGGATAATCAATCTGAATTCCAAAATCCTTTATCGCCTGCTTGATCCAAACAATTGTAGAATAATTCAAGGTTGTTGCAACATACTCCACTTCTGCTGTTGACTAAGAAATACAATTTTGTTTCTTGCTTGTCCAGGTGACAAGTCTATCACCAAGAAACACTGCTCCACTTGAAGTAGTCTTTCTGTCATCAACACATCCTACCCAATCTGCATCAGTGTACACATGAAGCTCAACATTTTCTAAATTAGGATACCATAGACCATAATCTATAGTGCCCTGCAAGTATCTGAATATACTTTTTACTACCATGAGGTGACTTCTTTAGGCTCTACTGCAAATCTTCCAACTATGCCAACTGTATTGGAAATATCAGGCCTAGTATGAGTAAGATATAAGAGTTTACCAATCATAGACTTATACAATGTTATATCTATTGCTAGTTAGTCATCTTCTTTTGTAAGCTTGCATCCAGTGATCATAGGAGTTCCTACTGGCTTGCAATCATCCATCTTGAATTTCTTTAGTATCTCTTTCACATACTTTGATTGATTAATAAAAATCCCTTTTTCTGTCTGCTGCACATTTAGTCCCAAAAAGTACTTGATAGGACCAATCATACTCATCTCAAACTCATTCTGCATTTCTTTGGCAAATTCAGCATTGAGTTTGTCATTACCTCCAAAGATAATGTCATCAACAAATATAGCTACAAGAAGTAAACCTTCAGATGTCTCTCTAATAAATAGATTACAATCTATTGCTCCCTTTTTGAAACCAATCTTTGTTAAGTATCCATCTAGTCTCTCATACCATGCTCTAGGAGCTTGCTTAAGTCCATAGAGGGCTTTCTTCAATCTGCATACCATATCAGGTCTATCTGATAGGGTGAATCCTTCTGGATGCTCAATGTATACTTCTTCTTTCAAGTCTCCATTCAGGAATGCTGACTTGACATCCATCTGATAAACGTTGAAGTTTTTAACTGTAGCATAAGATAAAAACAACTTAATAGCTTCTAATCTACTCATAGGTGCAAATGTGTCTGAATAATCAATACCTTCTCTTTGTGCATAACCTTTACATACTAATCTTGCTTTGTTTCTTAATACTGTACCATCTTCATTCATCTTATTTCTAAATATCCACTTTGTTCCAGTTACATTTTTATCACTAGGTCTAGGGACCAATTCCCAAGTGTCATTTTTAACAATCTGATCAAGTTCTTCTTTCATAGCATTATGCCAATTTGAATTATTACATGCATCTTCAACACTTGAAGGTTCAATCTGAGATAGTAAACATACCGCTTCATTGCTAACTGAGTTCTTTGCTTGTGATCTTGTTAAGACTTTTCCGCTCTGATCTCCAATGATGTCTGCCTTGGAATGATTTCTTGATGTAAACTTTGGAACTTTAGGTGATGTTGATTCATCAGCCTTAGGAGTATTTTCTTCACTTGTCTCAAGGTCATTAAATAACACATCAATACTGTCAAACATTTCTTCAATAACTGTCTCACTAGTAGAGGGTCTAGGTTCTTCTTCAATCATGGGTGAGTAATCATGATATCTTTCTTGAATCATAAAATTTTCATCAATCTTTACATAAGCACTTTCAATGATCTTTTTCAATCTTAAATTGAAACATCTATAAGCTTTACTTTTAGTAGAGTAACCAAGAAAAATACCTTCATCACTTCTTGCATCAAACTTGGCTACTGCTTCATCCCTCTTAATGTAGCACTTGCTTCCAAAGATTCTGAAGTATTTTACTATGGGAACATTACCAAACCATAACTCATAAGGTGTGTTGTCTGTGCCAAGCCTCAATTGAATTCTATTGATGGTATAGACTGTTGTATTGACCGCATCTCTCCAATAGGTGTGTGCAACTTTTCCTTCTATCATAATGGTGCACACTGTATCAAGGATGATCCTATCCTTATCTCTGCAATTCCATTATGTTGAGGGGTTCTAGGTGCACTTAACTGTCTCTTTATGCCATGTTTTTTGCAGTACTCATAAAATCTATCAAAGGTGCATTCTCCTCTATCCGATCTCAAGCATTTTATCTTTAGTTCAAATTCATTCTCAACCTTAGCTTTGAATATTTTGAACTTATCAAATGCTTTTGACTTATCTTTTAAGAATGCAACCCACATCATCCTAGTATAATCATCTACAAACAAAATGAAATACCTTTCAACATAGTATGATCTTGTTTGAGTTGGACCACATAGGTCTGTATGAATCAGATCCAACTTGTTCTTTGCTGAATTCTGCTTGCTCCTGAATAAATTTATCACATGCTTCCCCATCACACATTCCCTACATATAATATCAACTAGTTTTTCTATGCTAGGCAGATCTGTTACTGCCTTAACATTGCTTATCTTTACCATGTTATCAAAATTGATATGACATAGTCTTCTATGCCACAACCAACTATCATCAACTTTAGCAACAAAACAACTTGCTTATGAATTGAGCTAGAAAACATTACCTCTTGTCTTTGTGCCTGATGCAATCATAACACCATCTTTGTTGTTAATGATGCATTTTTCATCTTTGAACTCCAACTGATAGCCTTTTCCAAGTAACTGTCCAACACTGAGAAGGTTATGTTTCAAACCATCAACATAAAGAACATCTTCAGTACTGTTCTTTCCATCCAAAGTGATGGCTCCTCTACCTATAGGTTTAGGAGTGTTGTCTCCAAATCTGACCATACCTCCATTGTATTTGGCCAAACGAACAAACCTGCCTTTATCATCTATCATGTGATGTGAACAACCACTGTCTATAATCTAGTTTGTCCTTATGTATGTATGCACCCAAAAATGGTCGCCTAGACTTTGGGCCCCATTTATTCAATTTATCAATCTTGAATCATTTTTATCAATAATCAATATTTTCAACATTATGAATCTCTTGATCAAATCTTAATTTCGATCATATATTGGATTTTTATCCTATGGGCTAATCATTTATCCTAGGTCTTTATTTGATTAAAAGGAGTATTTCCTCCCCTTTTAATTAAATAAAAAGCCCCCACTTTCCTCTTATCCTAAGTTGCACAAATAAAGTATTATTCATATTTTATAAAAAGGAGAAAAGCACTTTTTGTCTCATATGGACATAAAGTCAACTCTTATTTTCCTATTGGAGGATACTTGTGCACATGGATTGCTCCTCTTTCAAGCTCCACCGCTGATTAAGACTTTTTGCCTCTTAATCTCAATGGTCCATTCCTTTGCATTTCTTATAAAAGGAGAGCTCTCTCCTTCATTTGGATATACCATGTTTTTATGCTAATGTTATGCTGCAGGTTTTAGGTGCATTTGGAGTTTTTGAAGACATTGAAGA
Source organism: Chamaecyparis obtusa (assembly GCA_027943335.1). Lineage (NCBI taxonomy): Eukaryota > Viridiplantae > Streptophyta > Pinopsida > Cupressales > Cupressaceae > Chamaecyparis > Chamaecyparis obtusa. Next base: position 357,152 of record BSBK01000745.1, on the reverse strand, counting down.
CTTGCTTCATTGCATCATCTAGTTCATATTTGCTTTCATAGTTGCATAATCATGGCATATTAGTTTAGTTTTCTTTTATGCAATAGAATAAGCTCACATAGTCTAAATAGGAGGCATTGTAACACTTGTTATTTCCTTTCATAGATTAGTTGCATTGTACTTTCCTTTCATAGCCTAGATTGCATTCTCATTTAGATTTGCATTGCATTGCATATTTGATTCTTGGAGATATTGGCATTGTTGCCCTTGTCTTCCCTTGAATCTCTCATTGTATGGTTGACTAGCAAGGTCACAAGTTTGTAGCTCTAGCTGAGAGCAAATTTATCATAGTCCCTTGCAACTCCATGCATAGAGAGCTATGAGCCGCTTTGTGAGGCCTCATTCTTGAGAAACCTTGCATGTAATGGTTCATAAAAGTGCACCATTTTAGTGTGTACAATGTCAACTTGTGAAATCAATGCTAGCTCTTGATTTACTTTCTCATCTTTACAAACTGACTTACTATTCATCCTGTCTACAATAGCAATGAATCCAATTTCTTCTTCGCCTGATTCCTTAGAATACTTAGGCTTGTAATCATTTTTGAACTTTTTAGCTCTGGTGGGACACTTAGATGCAAAGTGACCAATCTTATTACATGAAAAGAACTTAAATGGTAATTGACCTTCATATTTTCTTTTTCCTTTCTTTTCTCTTTTGGCAACCATAGCAATAAAATCATCTAGTGTTTTATCTTCATCATCATCATCAAAATTACCAGAAGTGTTTGCATATTTCTTACCATGAACTGTTGCTTTGAAGGTTGTTTCACTCTTTGGTTCTGTCTTCAATCTTGAAATTTCAAAAGCTAAAATCTTGCTGATCAAGGTTTCTCTCTTGAAATTTGATGTAATCTGCATGGTCTCATCAAGGATGTTGATCTTGCTTTCATATTCAGGAGTAAGAGTAGTCATTACTTTATCCATAATATCTTCTTCTGATATCTCTCCACCATTGTTCCTGATTCTGGCAACTGCTTCATTGATCTTCTGATTGTAAGCTTTGATGTTTTCCTCAGGCAACATCTCTAATGCATTGTATCTTTTCTTCCATGTCTTTCTGTGAGCATCCTTAGCTTGTTTGTCTCCTTCAAATGTGTCTTCTAGGTGCTTCCATATTTTATGGGTTGTATCTACCTTCTTTATTTCTGAAAATTCACCATCAGATAGGGTGCTGATAAGGGCTTCTTTAGCAATAGCATTATAATGAAACAATTCTTTTTGTGTGTCAGTAGCATCATCTTTTCCAAGGTGTCCTAAGGTAGGAATCTTGGTTGCTTTGATGGTTACATTAAAAACTTCAAAAGCAATGCACTGCAAATGGGTCACCATCTTGTTCTTCCAATCAAGATAATTCTGTCCATCAGACTTAGGACTTTCTTTCCTGAAGTATTCCATCTGATCAACCTCAAGCTATTAAAATTTCTCTCCGAGGCACTTGGCTCTGATACCAATTGTTAGAAATAGTCCCAAGAGATAACTGAGAGGGGGGGGGGGTGAATTAGTTATCTACAAGTTTCAATTCTTTATCCAATTAAGTATATTTAAACATAAAGCATAAACAAAATGAAAGAACACTTGAACACAACACCAATATTTTGGTTACGAGGAAACCCAAATAGGTAAAAACCTTGGTGGGACTTGATACCCACTAATATTCTATACTAGTATATAATGATCATTGCTAGAAGATCCTTTACCCTGTTAGGACTAGCTTTACAATATATTAAGTACAATAGACTTGGTTAAGGGTTGGACCCTATTAGGATTCTTTTACAATTATCCCTATTAGGGGAGAGGACACACTGTCTGAGAGCTCACTGCTCAAATGGGTGAAGGCTACGACCTTCTGAATAACAGATATACACTATATCTGGATCTTGGTGAATTGCGCTTTGACCTGCTATATGGATCAGTTCCAATGAATAGCACAAGTACTTTACTTGGTCACATAGACCTTCTTCTGATGGTTCCACAAATCGCACACTCTGCTTTACTCTGCTTGATCAACCATGAACCACACTTCAGCAATCACAAATGACTGCCTATAAATATCTTTCCTCCAAATGATATAATCAAGTCGGCCTATTAGAACCACCTTGAAATCATATTAGAGAAACCATAATAAACTCCAACAAACATTTTGTTGGCTCTATTATGCACGCAACTCATTTTGGGACCTATCTAATGAAATAAATGTAGACGCATGCTACATAATGTCGGCTCTACCAAAACAACTGGAACTTTCTCTATAAGCTGAATTAACTTATGCACTCTTAACCGAACATCAATAATACTTCTCCAAGCTTAACTCCAAGGGTGCATACCCTCAAGATAGGTGCAACTCAAGAACCAATAAAATCTTTGTCGGCTCTTCTGAACAAACACATGAAACTGCTACTAGTGAATAGCGACTGCATAACTTCACTTGCGTTCATCATCAGACTATGCATCCATAGACTTAACATCACTAACATGTCTTTAACATATATCTAAGGGAACATGCCCATAGGACAACTGTACAAACAACCATACATAGGACACTATTTGTTACTCTATCAGGAACACTGCTGACACCAATTGCAATATAACTGTCTATGCTAATAGTTAACCTCTATGCCCATGATATCATGCTGATATCATGTCCATGCTACATATACAAAAAGCTTACTGTATAAGACTTCCACGCATGCTACTTTCCATATGTTGTCATCAACGACAAACATACAGTCAATATTAGCTTGCTGGCAAATCTCCAACAATAGTTTCTTTGAGTGCAATGTTCATGGACTAATGAACATTGTATATGACATAGTACAGGTAAGGAGGATCCAATTAAGGATAGTCCAAACATGCAGCCAAACACCACAATGCGGAATAATACAACAAGATAATGTTTTTCAATAGAATTTTCATTAACATGCCCGGTTGTAAGGCCTTTCGGGTTAGGGCCAAATACAATCAAAAGTATTTCTACAATCTCCTAGCTAGTCCAGTCCTGACAACAATTAATAACTGATGTAAATCCTAAGTTAGATCTGAACTTGAGCTCACAAGCCTCCAAGAAATCTCCTTGTCTCCAAGCATGTGAACCACGAGCTCTTCTATTACAATTATCAGATAGCAATCTAATCTTCAAGATCTCGTAGGATCCAGATCTACACTTCCATCTACTTTCACTGACTGACTCCCAAACATCTACCCAAACACTCCTTAAATACATTTCCTCAACCACAAGTCAGCTAGAAGAAATAATTAACTCCTAACATAAGTTGGCTTCTACTACAAATAAATATTAAATGCAACAACAGTCAGCTCTCAAATAGCCTTACAAACATTTAATTCTCCATGTCGGCCTCTAGATCTACATAGGAGAATACGAAAAATGCTACCAACAATAAATGCACCAAGTTGGCCAACCAAACCTCCAAGAAATCCAATCGGTAAAATAGAACTACCAAGTGCCAGAGAAACAACCAAGCACCAGTAAAACAACCGACCACGCCAAGCAACACCAAGTAACACAGGCATCGCCAAGAAAGCACATCAACCGAGCACCATAGGCATCGTCGAGTACAAGTTCCACTGAGCACAAGAGGTTTCACCGAGTTCCTTCAACGACCGAGCTTCCTTCAATAACCGAAACTGTCAGTTAAAGCTGCAACCGAGTAACACAGAATCAAATCAACACACCACTATGCAAATTTTCCATGTACCCTAGAATGCCCATGCATTAGACACCACAGGTTAGAAAAGATGTTCTCATAGGTTGGAAGAACATCTTTCGGGATCCAACACATAAACCCCGAACCGGTCACAGACAAGCCCTTCAACTCTTCACCTTGCATACTCTTCCACTTCTGTTTCCTCTGTCTTTTCAAATCTTTCCTTGATAACACACAGGATTGTTCTCCATACTGATCAATCCTTTCAGAATTTCTCAACTCATCTCGGCTACCAAAGCTCAAGTTTCTCCTACCAAGTGTTGTATCCAGCAAAGGCATCAGGGAAAGCTTCATGTTATTCTTCTCAATAGTAAAAAAATTCTTGACACAATCATACATAGCTCTACAATCATACTGCCAAGGTCTATCGAGCAATATATGACAACTATTCATCTCCACAATATCACACAACACTTGATCCTTATACTGGCCAATCTGAAAATCAACAAGGCATTGCTCCCTCACTTCTAGAGCATGAACATTTTGTAACCAGCCAATCCTATAAGGATAAGGATGTCTCATTCTCTTCAAACCAAGTTTCTAAACCATGTCCTCAGCAACAAGGTTATCAGTACTACCACTATCAAAAATTACATCACAAAGTTTACTTCAAGACTTGCACCGAGTTTTGAGAGCAATGTTCTCTGAACCAGAAAGTTCCCAAATTCAGGTTCATTCCAAATGTTCTCATTAACCACAACATTCCTTTGGTCACCAAATTTCTTCTATGTACACTCAAAAGATCAGTGTCCTTCTTCACCACAATTATAAAAAGTACCCTTAAATATAACCCTACATGTCTTCTTTTTCAATTCCATAGGTTTTGGTTCATCTTCAATAGTCGGTTTATCTTTCACCAAGTGATCAATCTTTTCCTTCCCTTGGGGATTACTATGTTGTATCCTTTTGAACTTATCTTTTGCCTTCAGAGCATACTGATAAGCATCTTCAACCAAATCAATCTTCAGCGTACCAAGCTCATCTTGAATATTAAATCTCAAACCATTCACATACCAAGCTACCTTTTCTTTACCAAGTTCTCTATGTCTAGGCCAAATAGTCAATTTATAGAATTCCTCAATATAGTCCTCCACAATCAAATCTTTTTGCTTCAAATTCTGCAACTTCTTAAACAAGTCAAGCTCATAGTCGGCAGGTATGAACTTAGCTTTCAATTTAGTCACCATCAACCTCCACTAATTGATCTTCATTTCACCTTCATCTTCTCTATCTCTTTGTAATTATTTCCACCAAAGAGCAGCATGTTCTTTGAACTTAGTATGTGCCAATCTTTCTCTAAGAGGATCTTCAATTTCTTCAAGATCAAAGAAGTCTTCTAATTCACCAATCCAATAAATCAAATCCCCAGGTCTCAAAATACCAGAGAAAGTAGAAACTTTCATTCAGTAACTAGTACGTAACCGAGCTCTAGATCTATGCAACCGACCAATTTTGTCTTCACCAGATCTATCTCTCTGGTCATCTCCACTAGATCCATCAGCTTGAAAGTCTTCAGCAGCTTCCTCATAACCATCATCTGTGCCAAGATTCCTTGGCATACTGACAATAGCTCTCATGACCTCAATGATCATGTCATTCTTCATCAATTCCATCTCAAATCTGAAATCAACTTTAACCTTCTTTGTAATCTTTGATTCCACAACATCATAGAGATTTGCAATCGCTCTAGGGTCCAATCTTCTTGGAGGCATTCTTCAAGATTTTTGAAAACCTAAAACAACAATCACCAGCCAAAGTCTTGGTGCAAACAACCTCAACTCGGAGATCAATTTACACACTCAAGATCTTCAAGCTCTGATACCACCTAATGCAGTATAGGTAAGGGGGATCCAATTAAGGATAGTCCAAACATGCAACCAAACACCACAATGTGGAATAACACAACAAGACAATGTTTTTCAACAAAATTTTCATTAACATGCTCGATTGTAAGGCCTTCTAGGTTAGGGCCAAATACAATCACAAGTATTTCTGCAATCTCCTAGCTAGTCTAGTCCTGACAACAATCAGCAACTGATGGAAACCCTAAGTTAGATATGAACTTGAGCTCGCAAGCCTCCAAGAAATCTCCTTGTCTCTAAGCATGCAAACCACTAGCTCTTCTATTAAAATTACCAGATAGCAATCTAATCTTCAAGATCTCGCGGGATCCAGATCTACACTTCCATCTTCTTTCACTGACTGACTCCTAAACATCTACCAAAACAATCCTTAAATATATTTCCTCAACCATAAGTCAACTGGAAGAAATAATTAACTCCTAAGCCAAGTCGGCTTCTACTACAAACAAATATTAAATGCAACAACAGTTGGCTCTCAAACGACCTTACAAACATTTAATTCTCCATGTCGGCCTCTAGATCTACATAGGAGAATACAACAAAAGATACCAACAATAAATACACCAAGTCAGCCAACCAAACCTCTAAGAACTCCAGTCAGTAAACTAGAACTACCGAGCGCCAGAGAAACAACTGAGCACCAGTGAAACAACTGACCACACCAAGCAACACCGACATCACTAAGTAAGCACATCGACCGAGCATCACAGGCATCATCGAGTACAAGTTCCACCGAGTGCAAGAGGTTTCACCGAGTTCCTTCAGCGATCGAGCTTCCTTCAATAACTGAGACTGTCAGTTAAAGCTGCAACTGAGTAACACAAAACCAAATCAACACACCACCATGCAAATTTGTCGAGTACCCTAGAATGCCCCTGCATCAATATAGGCTAGTCTAATTTAAATATGGGTCCTCGATCCCTTCAATATTGTTTAAAATTAAGGTTAGACCTTATTTCTAAGTGGGGTCCTCTATTTTTTCCTCCAATCCCATAATTCCCTTCATCACCTAAGCCCTATATCACCAATCATCACATTTAAGTTCTCTCTCAACCTCAGAACTAGCCATGCCCTATTTTCCCATGTCCTTTCATTTCCCAAAACCCATGGTCCCAATCTAGGCCCTAATTGGTGGGTATAGGTTGAATTTTTTGGCCCATACCCTGAATATTGGGCCCAAAATTGAATTAGGTCCTCATCTTGGAAATTCAGTGGAGGATTAGGATTTACAGTCAGCCTAGATGAGTTTTAACTCCTAAAATATTGTAAGAGGTATATAAACACCCTATCTTTCCTCATTTCATATCTTACCCTCTATCAAGCATTCAAAATCAAGCTATAAAGTGTAAGGAATAAAATAAAGTTCAAGAGCCATCAATAAATCAAGCATTTATCTCAAGCATTCAAGGTGTTTCTCTCCATAGATCTAGCGTGTTTTCTCATTTGAGGCCAAGAAAAGGATTTTTATATCAAGGAGGGAGATACACATTCATCCAAGTCTTCTTCTCTCTCCTAAATCAAACATTTTTGTGAATTACAACATCCATTCCATGGGGTTTATTTCATGATTTTCTTTTGAGTTTGTGTGTTAAGGCAAAGCTATTGCATCAAGATATTTGACTACACTCAAGGAATTATTTGTGTTGTCAAGGTGTGATATACTTCATTTACTAGTTCTAGCCTATGCTAAATGACCACACACTTTCCTTCATTTCATTTCATTTCAAGGTGAATTCCTAAATAGGGGTTTGACTAAGGCAAAACGCTTTATTCAACCTTCTTCATTTTTTTTTCTATGTGCAGGGACATGTGAGGAAGCTACCAAATATTTTATGGGAAGATGAGGATCATTCAAAGTATCCCTAAAAGTATCAGGCAGAAACCCAGGGTATAGACAAAAAAATTAACCTATACTTGGGTACAAGTCAAAAAAATTTAATCTATACACTCAAATAGGCTCTAATTTAGCTGGTAGATAGGTTATGGCCTTCAGATTCCAGAACATTGATTACAGATATTTCTAGGACTCTGTATGTTCGATATTCAGATCTGAAGAAACATATTTCCTATATCAATTCTAGATCTACATTTCTTGTCTCAATATCATTTTCTATTTAAATCTTACATATTTAATGAAGGAAATCATTATCTCTATTTAGTGATTGAGTCACCTCTTGAGCCTATTAGGGGCATCTTCCTTCTAAATGTGCTATCTTGAAAAGGAGAGGTGATATACCCTATTTTCATTTCTTCCCTTTTCATACTATACATTTTGGTGAACCCGACTCATAACATTTCCATTCTAATTTTGGTTTTAGATCCTCTTTGTGTGTTTGTTAAATTTCATTAGCATTTACTAAGTTTACTAAGTTAGATTGGTATGTGATAACCTATGTTATTACATTTCTCCTTACTTCTCTTTATCAATCACATGGAGTGAATAGTAATTTCTTTTGTTTCATGATGTTTATATTCCTTCATGGTATTATTGTATATGGTATTATGAGACTTTAAAATATCTTTCTTCCTTATAAGGCATATTTCAAGACTTTTATCAATATTTCATATGGTTTATTACATAAGAGTCTTTATGAATTAACCTAAAGATAAAAACAATATAAACTCTCCTAATCCTACTCCTATGGTGCCTATTCATCATGATGATAGATATCTATCTCCTAATGACCCTATTCTAGTGAGACCTAGATCACCTCCTTCTCAATCCACCTTAATGGATAGTCTTAGAGAAGCTAGTTTATGCAATTATTTGGTTGACCTTTAAAAATATTCTTTTTATCAAAGCATTAATCATAATCCTGATGTTGAGCATTTTATTGATGATTTATATCCAATAATATTTAATAGACAAGAAGATCTTGATAAAACTTCTTCTTCTTCACCACCTAAAGAAGACAAGAATAGAGATGGGAATCTCCCTAGAGAGAATATTCCTCCTATTCCTCTTTACACAACACATTTCCATTAACCTCGAGATTAATATCCTTCACCCTTTACATTAAGAGATAATTACAATGTGGGATATGGCATTACTACTCAACAAGGCTACTATGGATTAGGTCTTGGCATTAAGGAACAAGGTATTAAGGCTCCTATAAATCCTCCTTCATAAGTTACTAGGTGTGGTCTAGGTTCTCAAGATGTCACTTTTACTTCATCCAACTCTTCTTCATCCAAACACAAACCTCCTCTTGACATTCTTTTACCAACACCATCCGTTATCACACCTCCTTTTGATGATCGATTGGCTTTAGCTAAGAGAATATTTTGGAGAATTAAATACGATCCTAAAGTTTTCTTTCCTTATAGACATTTTCCAAAGAATCAAAGACATATTAATTATGAATTTATATGTCTTTTTCATCATAGCAATAAATATTATTTTTCTAATTGTATTGACTTTAGACAATTTGCTCAAGATTTGGTAGATAGATCTCTTCCTTCTTTAACAACATAACTTATGATTTTTCTTGATATTAAATACATACCTTAGCATATGTTTTCTCCTCTTATGTTTCTCTCCATTATGTAAATTTAGTGGCTTACATCATTGAGGGCTCTTTTTTCTTTGCATAATGTGCATTGCGAGCATCATAATAGGTTGTTTTCCTTGTTTCCTCACTTGGGGGCAAGGTCTGTCTATTTCATCTATTTCTCCTTTCAAATGATCCATTATCTCTTTGTTGGTTACATCTTATATACTATTATGTCATTCCTTACATGGATTTTTTTGTTAGGATATTTCTCTCTATGGGATTTTTATCCTTCTTTACAACCTCTTCCTTGTTTGGAAGACTATATCTTGAATAATTGATTTATTCACTAAGTTTGCATAATGTGACATCCTTCCACTTCTTTGAATTTCCTCTTTATAGATATGTATTTTTATATGGTGGTACATCCTTTTTGGTAAGAGATCATGTGTTTCATGCAAGATACTTACATCTTTTCTCAACAATCTATTTCATTCCTTGAAGGGCATGTCTATCATTATATAATCTTCCATTTAGGGACTGTGTATTGTTTATTTAATCATTCATTCCCCCTTTGTCAACTTGTTTTTCTTATAGTATGATGTCCTTTCTTACATAAATGTTTTTGTTTTGCATTAGGATATTATCTTGTTTAGGAGATTCACATCCTGGTTTACAACTTATTTTTTCTTGAAAGTGCATGTCTATTATAAAGGATCTATCTCTTAGGGTGTACAATGTATTATGTCTTCCTTGCCTTTACACTTGGGAGGAAAGGTTTTATGTATCAATCTGCCCTTTCATTTTTGTCTAAGGATTTACTTTATTTAGTGTAGTGACATTTTTTACCATGTAACATTCTTTTCTTATAAGGAATTGTGTCATTTTGATTTGGGATCAGGTCTCTTATGCAAGAGGTGTGAATCCTATATCACAACCTCTTCCTTATTTGAAAAAACTATGTTCATCCTAAACAAAATACCTTACTTTGGGGCTTAACTTGGACATCATCCTTCACCAAGATTCCCTTTTTTTTACATTGCAATAGGGGGATAAAAGGGGTCATTCTTTTTCTCTTCCTCTCTTTTGAAAATGTCTTTGTTCAAGATCTCCTCTTGAAGGTAGATGTATTTTAACCAACATTTCTTCATTTCAAGGGTCTCTTCTGGTGCAGGGGCACTTCTACAAGAACCTAATGACACTGTGTGATGATGATTATCACCTTCATGAAAATAAGATCTAATAGCAACAATTGAAAGTAAATACAATACAAATCTAATTAAAATTGAAACTAAGATCTAGAGCATCTCATGGCTCTCTAGAAAGAGGTGGTAAGTGAAGCTCTCAGCTCAAATCTCTATTAATGACACTTCTAAAATGAGAATGTATGCTGCTATGCTTCTACAATGCTTCTATGATGATGATTCTAGCTCAAATTGACAAGATATAATGCAAATTACTCTAAATGCTCTCAATTGCCTATAGTAACAATGCCTTGCAAATGAATTTCTAAGATATCAATTGCTCTCAAAATGCTTCATATTTATAGTAAATTCCAAGGGTATGGGGTGGAGTGAAGTAATCATGATTTACCTTAGGTTGAGTCAAATACTTTGCTTTGTTCATAAATGGGGGGACAATTTAAAGGTTTGTCTCAAAGCTTTGGACAAAAGGACAATATTGAGTGGTTGAGATTGAAACTTTCAAATGAGTGATTGAGACTCATCCTTTTTGACTGATTTATGTCTTTTTGTCCTCAATTCTCATTGGTTGCTCAACTTTGTTGAAAGATATTAGGAATTCTTAAATTCAATTAATTAATTAAATTTAGCCATGTAAGGGTAATAGGTTCATTTTGATTTTTGATTTAAACAACTATACACTAATTGATTAAAATCAATTATGTATTGCTTTTCACCCCTTTAAGCTTTGATTTAATTATTTAACCTCATTATTTGATTTTTCCTTTACTTTAATTGATTTTTGTCCAACTTGATTTAATAATGACCATTTTAATTGATTTGATCCCCTTTTGATTGAATTAATGCATTTTGATGATTTCGAGCCATTTTATTGATTTTTGTAATTTAAAAGTACTTGTCCATGTTTGTGTGTCTACAGACACCTTGAGACATCATGAAACTAGAGGATCTAAGGAATCCCTAAAGGTGAATTGGGAGATATTGAAGCATATTATGGCCATATGTAATAAACAATTGGATGAATTTGTAATATGTCCTAGAAGTCCTAATAAAGGACTTAGGACCAAAATGTTGTAAGTTGGGTCAATAGTACCCCAAGGGTTCAATTAGGGTTTAGGTTTTCTTTCACAAGGTCAAATAGGTCCTAGGAATTGAATCATTAAAGTTTGAACAAGTTTTACGCAATAAAACACCAAATAACACAAGTTAATAATTCAAATTTTTGAATATTAACAACTAGTTGTGTTTTGGTGGAAAATAGCAATTAGGAGGTCTAAATGAGTTTTAATCCTTCCCAATCACTTGGGATCAGTTGAGGAAGTTGAGAACTATTTTAAAAACCCCCATAGATGTGTGGGAGAGGAGGGAGTATGAACTGGTGAAGGAAATGTACAGACTGTACACAAGCAATAAAATTCAATATTTTCTTGCATGTTTTGAGTTATTTATTGTATTTTCTTCATTGGTTGATCATTGCAATGTATTAAGGAATTTATTTGAAGTTTTTTTTATCCACATTAAGGGATTTTCATTCTAAAGTTTTCAAATATATAAGCATTATGTTGTAGACATTCATATTTTTCATTATTTTCCTTAAGTAAAATGGAGTAATCATCCCCACATTGTTCTAACAGTGACTTTGGGATGGATTATTGACATGTACCATATGTATTCATGCCTAACAATGCAAGAGCAGGTTGGTGAATGCAGTTGATCAGTCATTTGGTCAAGTTGGAGTGGTTGAGGACATGAAATGGCCTTGAAATTGGTGGACCCTATTTTCTTCATGAAGTTGTTTGAGGACACAAAGTTGATGGTGTAACAACTCTCAGAGGTTGGAGAAAGCATTTGGAAGCATGGCATTGCTCAAGCCCTAGTTTATAGGGGTTTTGGGGGCAAATTTGGGGCTTTTATGCTTGCAGGGGTCAAGAATCAAAATTGGTTGGATATTTGGTGGTTTGGGGTTATTTCCTAAGACTTTTTAAGGTATCATAGTCATTGGATATATTTGGAGCATAGTTCCTTTGTTAATGTACACTTTTAGCCTCATGTAAACAGGGTATAGTCAGGTTTTGGAATAGTTGGTCCAAAGTACCTAACTAAAATATTTTGATATGTTTTAGTATGGTGAAAAGGGTGTTATAATATCCAAAGAGTATGTCTAATACTTTGGAAAAGTTGCGAGGAAACTTCATGTTTGTATCGATGGTGACCTAGTAGGAAATCAATTAGGCCTAGTAGCCTATTTGAGGAAATTGGGTGTTGGGTGTTGGTTAAGAACCCAAAACTTGTTGAAACTAATTAAATTCATCTGGTATAAACATTAGACAACAACCTTGGTCATTTAGAAGGTGCTTGGGTTGTTTGGAAAACAATTTCTATTTGGAGTCTTGGAGGCTAGTAGGCTAGGAGTGCCTAAACCTCTCAAACCATAATCATTTGAAGATAACTTACCACCACACCATTCACTACTCCGTATCATCTTCCCACTTGCAGATATCCTTTCATGACTATCTATTTCCTTGTCTAACAAGAGTACTCACTCTTTGTTAATGGAACAAGCATACATTGTTGATTTAAGGATATCTCATTGTTTTTGGAAGTAGGTATCCTTGTTCCCTTTTCCTTATGATGCCACCATATTCCTATGTCACCATCATAAGGAGGGGGGCATACATATGTCCTCCTTGTAGACTATGCAACATTTTTTTATTGATTCCTAAGGAGACAATGTTTTTCTTAGGACTAGTTGTGTTTTTGATCCCTAAGGAGACAATGCTTCCCTTAGGACTGATCACCTTTTTGGATCCCTATGGATATAATTTTTTTCATAGGAATAATCCCCTAAGCCCCCCTTGAGTGCAAAATTTTTAAGCCACTCCTAAGAACAAAATTTTTAAGCTTCCCTTGAGAAAAAACATTTTAAGCCACTCCTGAGCGCAAAATTTTTCAAGCTGCCCATGAGTAGAAAGCTTTGCAAGATACGCTTGTGTGTAAATTTTCATGGTAGAATTGACTAGAATAACACAAATTTCTAGATCATCAATTATCCTTCCCTCTTTCTCTAAGATGAGTAGAACTTGCTTAATACAACTTGCTAGCATTTCCTTCTCCCCCCCTTCTCTTCTCCCATGAATCACCAAGCATAATACAACTTGCTAGTCTGTCGGATTCACGGTCTCTCTCTCTCTCAATTCCTTTCCATGCTCTCATAGCTATGCTATTGGGTTAGATCATGGAGTTTTGGCTTGTCTTTGGTGATGATGTTTCCTTTTTCATGTGGTCACTTATGCTCTTGCAATAGATTTCCAAACATGATAGTTGTGTTTGAGGTGGTTTCTCAATCTAGGTATCTTCTACTAATTGATTTGGATTTTTTGTTTTTGGTACTAACCCCTTTTGTTGTTGGTGTCTTTTTCTTTTAATTGTTTTCTTTTTCTTGTTTGTGCCCTTGTGCATGTATGACTAAGTTGAGATCATTTTTTGGGGGGGCTTGCATCTTTAAACTTAGTGATGTCTTATCTCATAGGAGGGTTGCCTTTAGGCGAGTCAACCTTAGGAGGAACTAGAACTTCCTTAGGCTTCTCTTCTTGGGTACATTCTACTTGTACATCCCTAGCAAGTGCGGTTAGTGAAGAAGGTACTACCATAGTGGAGGCCATTAAAGCAATATAATTCCTAAATGGGGGAGCAACAAAGGTTTAACCTACTCCTTCCATTTGGCATAAATGCATGGCATCAAGATCAACCTTTATTGTGACAAATTGGTTATCTGCCACAAATTTAACTGACCCATGTAGGGTAGATGAGACTGCACCCAAGGCATGCAACCATTTTCTTCCCAATAGGAAGTTGTAGGGAAGAGGCCTTGGCATAACATAAACCAAGGTAGGAATGACTATGGGTCCAACCTTCAAAGGTAGGATAATCATACTTGCAACGTTCTTTCATGTGTTGTCAAACCCTCTAATAAATAGAGAAGATGTTTCTAATGAATTCATATCCACCTCGATCTTTCAGAGTAAGTCCAAACCACATGCGTTGAGTGTTGAACCAAGGTCAACAAGGGATCATTTTATTCCTACACCATTTACAAACACTATAATCATCAAAGGATCTACAAGATTCCTTGTCTCCGGGGGTGGGAGTTCATGCGGGGGCGGGAATTCATGCAGGTAAAATTTGATATTCAACGTATCCACACAAATATGATCCATTAAGTTATTTACATCTACCGGTCTTGTAGAGGAAGGAAGGAAATTATTTTGAAGAGCCTCTTGAAGCATCCCTTGATAAACTGGAGTTTTTTGAAGAGAATCCCAAAGTGAGATCTTAGCAGGAGTAACACAAAGTTTCTCGATAAAATTCTAATCACTGGTTTTCTTGACCACAAGTTTAGGGGCTTGAGGAAGCTCGAGTTGAGGAGGTGGTAAAATTGTACCTGGTTGTTTGAGGTTATCCTTATTCCTTCATGTGTTATAGGTATGAGCAATAATATTATATGACTCATTCCTATATTGAGAGAACTCGACAAAGAGGTTCAAAGACCCACTTTTTCATGATGCCTCATGTGAGGACTTCACCTTTTTAGGTGATGAACTAGTGGCAGTCACATAAATGACTGGTCTCTTGGGCTATGAAGGCACTGTTGATACTACGATGATATTTACAGACTCACAAGTCGTCATACATAGAAGGTGTTTAGTGGACTTTGATTCATTATAGGACGTACCCAAGAAATCATCTAAGGAAACATCTAACATGTCAAAGTTTTCCTTAGAGAATGCCTTGTCAAATGGATCAAATCCTTGAAGGAAGAGATCAGACATATTGACATTCATGTCAAGTTCACCAAAATGTAGAGTAAGGGATTTGTTGCCTTCCACAAGAGAAATATCTCTTACACTACCTCAAGGATGGGAATATGTGAAGCTAAAGGGAAGAGTATAAATCTACTAAACTACTTGGAAATTAACTTAGATGAAATAGGATAACTTTAATCAAACTAAAATGAGGACTAATTAAGCTAAGTTGATATAATAAAATACTTAAATGATAATAAAACATAAACTACACTACATACAAGTATTTTAACTTTAGAAACTAAAAATATATAAAAGAAGGATCATACTATGAGAGTTTGAAGCTCTCGACCTTAGATGACAGTGTGCAGTAGAGACGTGACTGCACCGCGCTAGAGTCTCAGGTAAAAAAGAACGAAGAAGTCATGAACTAGGTCAACTAGTCTTCAATTTCTAGATATGAATACCTATACATCACCTACACACACAAAAACAAGGAAAATTTTTGTGGTTGTAAAGAGGCTTTCCTCATTCAAACCCCCATTTTGGTGTTCCCACCTCCACAAACAACTAGATAGATAGATATGTGATAAACCAAAATGGAGACAAGTAATAGAAATAACTCTACACTTAGTGGAAGATAACCCCTAGTACAAAAAAATCGGCAATAAGAACAAGCCTCCCTTGATGGAGGAAAGCCCTTACTACCTTGATAAGATAATGTAACAATATATCTAAAAGTAAATATATAAAGTAACTAGATAATAAACATATAGTTAAAGAGATGCAAATGAGATAAGATGCAAGTGTAGATCTTCCCAATGTTGTGAGTAAAATATGGCATAGCTTTGCTTTGAGAGCCAAGAGATATCAAGAAAAATAGGAAAGTATAGTTGAAGACAAGAGAGAGGGAGACTTGTAGATTTTAAAGAAATGAGAGGGACAAAATGAGTTCAAAACAACCTTTATGGTTTCTCACAGGCAGAAGTAGCTATTTCATACACATCCAATAGAGGGGACACACGTCGAAAGTGGTGATTCCTTTTTTAATTTTTTGGATATTAGCATGTCGCAGAGACATCTATGTGTTGTGCATCCCAACATATGGGCTCCAAATTTAAATGGGAGATCTTGGACACTGTGATGTGAGTGGCCAAGATGTCAAAATGTGTCCATATGACCTCTATTGCTAACTCGTGGGACTTGATGTGAAAGTGTCGTAAATGCAGATGTACAAATTTAGGAGACTACAGTTGACCATTTGGTGGTTATCTTTTAACTGACTAGTGCTTAATGTATATATGTGTGTGGTGTGGAGCCTTGGAGAATCATCAAAGAGTTTCTATTTGTCTCTCTATTAAATGAATAGCCCTTCAAGTCTTCTTGATTCCAATCTAAGTGACCTACATGTTGGTAGGATGGGACTCCTGCCATATTTCTAATAAGCATTTTATAATCTTATTCTGCTCAGTTAGTAATTCTTCCTTAATCCACTCACTATTGTTTGTTTCACGTTGTTGTGTAAGTCCAATTCTTGAAGGAAGGCTATAGGGAGACTTCATGTTTAGTAGATATAGTGATAGAACTTGAGGTGAATCATGTGACTCCAAATTCTTAATGGGATGCCAGCTGGTCGTGAGTATACATCTGAATCAATTTTGTTCAAGTTTATCATATTATGCTAAGTTGCAGTGTTCGATGGTCCATAGCCTGGGTACTGATTTAGTTTGAACCAAGTTCGGGTCTAGTTCGCTTATGGGTTTGGACAAGGTTCATTCCCAGGCAGACTAGTTTATCCGGGCCGAACCGAAGTCGAACCCATGCAAGAACCGGGTGGAACAAGAGTGAACTAGGTGGAATAAAGTGGTCATCTGACCCCTTTTTGTTGTTGTAAATTTAATTTTTTTTAAGCCTATCGGACTATATCTCATCGCATCTGCCATATACTTAACCCATTGGAATTTAGTAAAATAAAATATACTAAGCTCATTGGACTATATCTCATCACATCTGCCATTAAGCATCCTAGCCCATTCATTTGTATAGGCTGGTCTAATTTTATGAAAGTTTGTCAAACCACCATATAAATTTCCTATTCAAATGAATAATAAAGTTTCTTTGCATGCAATGTTCATGGACTAGTGATGTTAATCAACCACAACATATGAAGATCTTTTTTACAATATTAAAAATATAGTAAACACAAATTAAATTAGACCTGACTTGCAATTCATAATAGGACTGTAATAAAATTTAGATGGTAAAAAAATAGAATTGGTAAAATGATTTGTCACTAACCCTTGTTAACAGAAAAGCTTAAAATTAGGAACGTTATTGGTGTAGTTGATCCCATTGGCATTGGCACTTTTTATGAATCAACAAATGTCATTAAGAAGAAGAAGGTTTAGATAATTCATTAAATGATTGAAACTTGGTATAAAGTACCAATTTCTGAAAGTTGAAACAATTTAATTAGTTGTAAATTAATTTATTATTTTGTCTTCACATAAGAAAGAGAGCATCCCACTTTGAGGTGGTACTTTTGGCTGCATATCAGCAATCTTAAAATATTGTAAGTTGTAAGAACCACTAATGCCATCATGATGTATAAGAGCATCCCACAACATTGTAAAATGTGAGTTGTTTGTGTCAAATTTTATGATTAGTAAGAGCATGATTATAGAAGAGTTGCATTAGAATATTGATCAGGATATTGAGGCGGCTAAGTTAGATGGTCAAATATGAGAATTCAAAATTAGCATGAAAGACCAAGACAAAGAAGGTATTAGAATTTGTGCTATGGAAGTTTAGTCACCATTATTTGTTTGCAATGGTACATGATATTACAAAACTATTGGATAGTTTCTTTTTTGCTCTTAATCTATATATTGGATGCTAGAAATAGAGGTTTTAACAGTGAGTTTTTAAATAATATATAGGAACTACAATTCCTTCGAATTTGAAAGTGAAAGACATGATATATATTGTATTATAAATTCTGTTGCTAAATAATACAATAGCTTTGTACTTTAGAGTAGGGTTTCTCTTGAAAGGATTTTCTCTCTATGCTATTATATTATAGTGAATGCATTTGTGTCAAAATTTCTTGTAGCTTTAAGGTCAAATTTATTCTACAAATTTACCTCCTCAAATATTAATGTAGGAAGTGTTTTTGCATTACTATTTCCTTTATTTTGGTATTAAGGTTTGATCAACTCAAGTCTTCCATTTTTAAGAACAAGGTTTTTTGGATTAAACTTGGCCTTAGTAGGAGTGTTGTAAAATCCTTGTTGCAAGAATATAGAAAGCACACATAAATGAAATAGAAAGATTTAATGTAAAGACTAATCTTCCAACACAAATGCCACATCACAATATATAATATAGTTGGATAAGTGCAAGAAGTTGGGTGCCAATTCGGCAGAAGTCTTGTAGAATTGAAAGATGTCGCTCGAAACAGGCACCCATTTTAGGTTCAGGCACCCAATCCAAAATTCAAAAAATGGGTGCCCTTTTTTTTTCAAAACGAGTGCTTGTTTCTAAATTTTAAAAAAAAAATTAATGACTCAAAATGCATATTAACAATTCATTTTTTTAAAAGGAAATGGGTGCCTGTTTTTTGAATTTTAAAGAACTGGTACCCGTTTCTTAAGACATGAGCGGGAAGCACACATCCACCTTGGATTTCATTTCAAAATAGGTTTGGTTTAGGCTTGGTGGAACCAAGCTTATGCCATGACCTCCAAAAATTTGGTTAAGGCATTGGAATGCTAGATTTCTGCCTTGCCATAATTTTTTGAGGGCTTTCCTGATCATTATTTTTTACGAAACAAAAACCCATTAGGTTTCTCACTATGCTAATTTTAAAAATGTAAATTTTATAGTGATGTGATCATTTTTACTATTTTTTCATTATTTATTAGTTAAAAGTGGTACCTAAATGTAAAATAGTGAGGTTCACTAAAACTTTAATAACTTTTTTGTTTTTAAGTTTTTTGGAAAATAAATTATATAACATCAATATACATACAATTCTCTTAAAGATTAAAAAATAATTTTTTTTTGAAAAAATATGAAATTTTCATCAAATTATGGTGGTCATACACCAGAGGTTTTGAAAATGTGTTTTATAGTCAATTAAAAATTAATTTAAAAAAATATATTCAATAAAAAATAAGAAAAAATATGTTCATCAATATTTGGTGTCTTAGGTATATTTTCCCAAAAGGATTTGCAAAAATTTATTTATTTAGGTCAAAATATGGTGGTCGTACACAACTATGGTATGGTCATGAACAGGCATTTTGAAAACATGGTTTTTAAAACCTTCCTACTAAAATTTTTTTTATACCATGTGGGTATTTAAATAAACTACATATTTTAAAAGTAGACTCCGGGAACTACATTTTATATTACTAAATTTTTTTGAGATTCAATCTTTAAGTACCTCAAATTTAGACATCAATTGACAAGAAATTTGAAAAAAAAAAGGAAAACACTTCCACTTTTTGGCCAAAAGTGGGGCTCAAGTTCTTGTAGCCGCCCAGTCTAAAGAGTCAGTCAACAAGTTAAAGGTTGAATTCATAAGTCGACAAGATACCAATAGATTTCCTATAATCTAAGAATAAAAGAAGTATAATTATGACCATAACTGTCAAAGATAAAGCATACCTATGTCCAAAGATAAGCGGAATGTTGACCATCTATCGAACATCCTAATGAAATCACAAAGAGATGTCACATCAAATACAAGAAAGTGCAAACTATCATATTGTATGCACCCTAAAATGGTCGCCTAGACTTTGGGCCCCCATTCAGCAATTTATCAAATTCCTGAATCAATATTTTTAAAAATCAACATTTTATCAATTATATCAATTTCCTTGATCAAATCTTATTTCATCATTTTCGATTATTTGCCTTGGGCTAACCATTTTATCCTAAGTCTTTATTTGTTTAAAATGAATATTTCCTCCCTT
This sequence comes from Chamaecyparis obtusa, assembly GCA_027943335.1. Taxonomy (NCBI): domain Eukaryota; kingdom Viridiplantae; phylum Streptophyta; class Pinopsida; order Cupressales; family Cupressaceae; genus Chamaecyparis; species Chamaecyparis obtusa. Next base: position 337,053 of record BSBK01000745.1, on the reverse strand, counting down.
TTTAATAAATAAAAAGCCCCCACTTTTCTTCTTATCCTAAGTTGCACAAATAAAGCATTATTCTTATTTTATCAAAAAGAGAAAAGCATTTTTTGTCTTATATGGACACAAAAGTCAAACCTTATTTTCTCATTAGAGGATATTTGTGCACATGGATTGCTCATCTTTCAAGCTCCACTCTTGATTAAATCTTTTGCCTCTTAATCTCCATGGTTCATTCATTCTCATTTCCTATAAAAGAAGAACTCTCTTCTCATTTGCATATCCATCTTTTGAATACTAATGTTATGCTGCAGGTTTTCAAAGTGATTTTGGAACTTTGGAGATTTGGAGCATTCTTGGCTTTCATATTTACATGATATTATAGTTTCATTTCTTGCATCTTAGTTTCATTATCATGGCATTCATAGCTTAGTTTCCTTTATGTTTTAGATTATTTCATCTATTTTAATTAGGAAGGCTTGGTAATACTTGCATCTTTCATTTTCATAGCATAGCTTGTACTTTCATTTCCATAGCTTAGCTTGCATCTATTATTTCTAACTTGCATATTCATCTTAATCTAGTTGCATTTGCATTTCATAGTGATTCTTGTGGATATTGACATTCTTGCCCTTATCTTCATTTGAATCTCTCATTGTGTGGTTAACTAGCAAGGTCATGAGCTTAATAGCTCTAGCTGAGAGAAAACTTAAAATAATCTTGCAACTCCATGCATAGAGAGCTCTAGGTCGCTTTCTAAGGTTTCCTCTTCATGGATTTCCTTGGTTGTAATGACTTAGAGAAGTGCATCATTTGAATCTGTATATTTTTGGTGCCCACCGTGGGGCAACCCACTTTTACATGCTGGTTTTGATTATTTTTGGAGCTAACCCCCTTGTACATATTTGCTTGGGGACTAAAACCTTAGATTTTCAAATATTTGATCATATCTCTCAAACAGCTTGGTGTTTTGGTCTAAAATTTTTTTTGGAAGTTGGCGGCATATCAGAGAAGCTCCAATAAAGAATTCATAATTTTCTGAGGTATTTTCAATTTTTTATAATTTTTTCTTGATTTTTAATAAAAAAATTAATTTTCGGCACAAATTAGCATATTTTTAAAAAAAATTTACATTTTCGGAAAGCTCTTCAAATTTCATAGGGGGTCTATTCTTTGTGATTTGAATTTGGATGTAATATCATAGCTCAAATAATTGATTTACAAAAAGTGGTCTATTTTCATAAAATGGGTCTCTAGGGCACAAATGAAGAGATTTTTCTAAAATTTTTACATTTTTGGAAAGCTCTCTATTTTTTGATAAAGGTATTTTTTCTGCATTTTGGGTTTAGGGTCCGAATTCATGTGGTATAAGTCCAATCTTGTTGATAAGGTCAAAAATCAAAATTAAAAAAAATAGTATTTGATGATTAGCATGCACTTATTTTTCACATGGTTCAATGCATGATGTAAGTTGTCATTTGGATTATTTGTTGGTTATTATTGCTCCTAACAATTGATTTTCAAATCTAACCACCTTAGGGTTTGCATAAGTTGAGTATACATTGCATATCTTGTTTGCTTGTTTACTTGTCTTGTTCATTGGAAGGTTTGTGGCTTGCTTTCATGGAGATGCTTAACAAAAAAACAAAAATGAGGTGAAATCTACTAAGCGCGTTGCTTTGAACTTGAAGTATTTTGTTACATCTCTACAACATTTAGATTTTAGAAATAAGAATGAACCTCTCATGTGTTTGGCTTGAGTGTTTATATGCTTTCATAGAACACATTTCAATTGATGCTCTTAATGGGAAATGAATGAACATAGATTTGCTTTCATACAAGTTTGTGTAAGTGAATGCTTGTGTTTACACCTTAAGTAATTCTTGGTTCCAATATCAAAAATCTCATTGAGTAATTTAGGACATGGATTCATTCCTTGTTTACATGAAGAGTTAAATGCACCACTTTGTAGACTCATTTCATGTTTCCTTGGAAAGTTAAATATTCCATGGTTCAAACCCTTTTTGCACTTGTGAGTAGTATTGATAAGAAATCTTAGACTACTTTTGATTGATCTTGTTAGCTAAATTGGGTTGTTAGACTCATTTTTTTTAATCACCCATCATTCAGCCCTTTGGATGTAATCCCATCACCATATTCAGGGGATGGGTCTACCTAAAAAAGCGTTAAGTGCTCCACAAAGTTTTTCCCATTTTGTGCTTTTTTTATCTCATTAGTGTTCTAAGGTGTGGACTCACTTTGATTTTGTGTGAAGAGTTAAATGCACCACTTTGTGAACTCACCTCACGTTCACTTGAAGAGTTAAATGTACCACCTTTAGTGCTTTCGAATACTTTTGATAGAGAATTGCTTACTTTTTATTTTTAGAAAGCCTGATTGAGGACACATCACCTTAATGGATGACCTTAACTCCTGTGTTCCAGTGGAGTATAAATAGCAGGTGGTGAATCAAAAGACACCTCTCTTGGGAATGAGTTAGATATCACTCTTGGCTAAGCCTCAAAGAACTTTATACCTTTAAGAAGTGAAGGAGGAGATTTGGGTTACCGTCTCCCCCTGGCTGTGTGATTTCAAATTCTTTTCATCTATGGATTTGGGCCTCATGTACCTTGCGTATATTGAGAACTTCCTTTAGAAGAGCTATGTATAGCCTTGCAAACAGCTTGCTAGGATGTTGTTGTGTTTTATGTGCCTGCTAAAACATTCTCAAGAACATACACACAAGTAGTTCTTAAGGAGTAGAAATACTAAGTCACTATGTGCCTGCTAAAACATTCTCAAGAACATACACAAGTAGTTCTTAAGGAGTAGAAATACTAAGTCACTATTCTTGTTCATGTGCAAGGTTGTTTTGCCCCTTGCTCATTATTTGAAGACAATTGCTTTCTTGAACTCCTTGATTGCTATCTTATGTGCTTGATCAATCTGTTGATATACTTACTTGATCTTTTAAAACAAACAAAAACTGAGTTCTTGAGTCGCAAAACCAACTTTTACAGCTTGCCTGCTTGGATAGCTTGTCATTCCTAGTCTTCCTTGGTCAGTCCAAATCTCAGATCTTAGGTGTCATGACATGTTTTTCAACATCCAAATGAACTCAAATGGTATCAAATTGCCCAAAATGACTCTTGGTCTTCTTTCTTCCGCTTCTTCCATGTCTTCCTAGTCTTCCATTTTCATCATTTCTCTTCTTTCTTCACGATTCTTCCTAAATTTTTCATGTCTTCTTGATTCTTTTCCTCTTATTATCTAGTCTACCTTCTTCTATTCATCTCTTTTGTCACTTTCACGCTTGATTTCTCCACTTCTAGAACCATGAGTTTCAACTATCTTGCTATAGAACCTCTCTTGAAAATGGATGATCTTGATCTCCTTGCTCAATTTGAAAAGTATCATTCCTCCAAAACTCTTATTGATGATAAATTTATGACAAAAATGTGAAAGAAAGCAAGTGAATCACCTGTCTTTGGTAGAATCATGCTCATGATCCTCTCACGATCTTCTTCTTCCAAGCGTTCATCATCTAAGTCCTATCATTCTTCTTCACCTTCCAAGTCTTACCATGACTCTTCTAGACATTATTCGCATTCCTCATTATCCAAGTCTTCCTCCTCCACAAGATCTTCAATTTCCTCTTCTTCACAATCTTGTTCCTCTTCTACTTCTCCCAAGATTCTAGCTTCTCAATATGAGCAATGTAGTGATCCTTATAGTACCTATATTCCTAAGAGTCCCCCTAGTCCTCATTGTGTGCTCAAGCTTACTAAAGGGTCATCCTATTAGATAGATCGTGATGGTGATCTGTATGATTCTGATTTTGAAAGAGACTTTGATGAGTTCTGTGAACAATACCTTGATGATGATGCATCTACTTCTATTGAGGAATATAAAATGTACCGTGCTGATTTGAAATGTAAATATTATAAGAATCCTTCCTCTAAGAACACTCATGCTGAAAATAAAGATTACACTCTCGAGCAAGATCATGTTAATGATGGACATTTGTCTTGTGATGGTTCCCTTCCATCCCCTACTTCCTCCAATACTCATACATTTCCTAAAGCTTCCGAATCTTCCAAATCTTTCACAAGTCCTTCATCCAACAAAGATCCTAATACTTTTCATGTAGTTCCCTATAGTTATCCTCAAGGGCTATCTCTTAAAGAAACTCAAGCTGACCTTCACTTGGCTGCAAATAATTTCAATAATGCTAAACCTAAAGAGCCTGAACCTTTATGTGCTATAATGCCTACTTCAGCTGGTCCTTCACCATCTTTTCCAAAGTCTTCCATACAACTCCAACATGCTTCCTCGTCCTTAGAAGTGGCTCAATGTCAAGAGGAATCTAAAAATGATAAAGAAAATAACATTAAGAAAGATCAAGTTCAAGAACCCTCCATTTCATCCAATTCTTTTCATAATATCTCTCATCTATTTCATGGTTCTTTTGATCCTCTACGCCCTTCCTCATTTATTCCACCATGTCTTAAGTCTTCTCATAAGCAAGATCAAGCTACTACTTACACCATTGAGCTTATTGACAATCAAAATAACCTTACTACACTTGCGCTTTCCAAAGATGATACTTCCATTAAGGTTATTAAAAATGGTGTCATTACTTCCAATGTTAAGCCTATTGAAAATCCAAAGCAAAATGATACACTTACGCTATCTAAAGATCTCTGTCAAGATCAAAGTCTTCCATCTTTTTGTTCTACCATTCCATGTTCGCTTCCACTTTCTACTCTTCCTAAGTCTTTGCAAGCTTTGAACAATCCTATTGAAGAAGTTGCTCCTATTCAAGATGTTGATGTCCTTGGTTGTCATATAGATGTTGATGAACTTATTGATTATCCTTTTGCATCTTCCACTTCTATCCTTGGACTTCCTCCACCAATACCAAAGGCTGCATATCTTCCTTCCATCTTGGGTCTTTATGTCCCTTCACTTTCCCCTCCTAACTCTCCTAATTCGTCACCTATCTTGGGTCCTTATGTCCCTTCATCTCCTATCTTTCCTCAAGATCAACATAGATGCATACCCTTGAATCCTTTTCATCTACCTACCCATCTAAACCATTCATATCCTTTTTTTTCCACAAGTCTCAAGTCTTTTGGAAGTAACTTGAATGTTCAATACAAAAAAAAGAAGCAATACAAGAATCCATCAAAAAAAGATTACCATGTCTCCTCTAATCAACATGGACGCATAAAGTCAAAAGAGATATCTAATAAGAAAACTACAAGACAAGTATGGGTTCCAAAATCCATCATTCAAGATATTCTCTCTAAATCATCAAAAAGAAATGAAAAGCCTAAGGCTATATGGATTCCAAAGTCTCTCTTGAAAGAGTCTAATATTGAACAAAAAGTGAAGTTGACATTCAAGCTTCCAAAAGCTTCCACTTCATCTTCTTCCAAAAATGATCTTCAATTTCATGTGCCTGAACTGCAACCTCTGCTAAACATTCGCCATATTCCTTCATTTATATTTCCTCCACCCTCTCACCACCCTTCAAGGTGTGTGTTGACATTGATCTTGCCTTCCTTTCCATCTACCCTTTCACAATCCTCCCATTCATTATCCTTCTACCTTCTATCATTTTCCCTCATTTGCCTATTCCTCCTATCTTCCAACCTCACTCACTTTACATAAACCTTATCCTCTATTTTTCTCTTCCATCTTCCTTTCCCTATCAACATCTTTGAGCATATCATGTTGAATCCTTGGCATATCATGGTTTAACCTTTCAAGGAGCATTATCTAAAAAGCTTGCCTTCTTCCAAAAAGAAAAAAATGAAAAAAAAAGAATGAAAAAATTAAAAATGTGCCTTGGTGGAAACTTGGAAACAGGTGCCTTGGTAGCAAAAATAAAGAGAAATAAATTCATCCTATGGTGAAAACCACTCCCTTGTGGTGCCTTGGATAAGTACTGTGATGAAAACCTTGCAATCAGGCATCGTGCATAGTTCTTCTACATATTTCATCTATTCCCATCTTCTCTCTTTGATCTTGACAATGTTGACTTATACACGAACATTTGACTATCTTGTGAGCTATCTTACGATGATCTTACTTTCATTTCATTCATGTTTAGCCTTCATATTTATTTTCCTCCTTTCATTCTAGTCTTTCGCTATCCTTTTCCCCTTTGGTCTTGATCTAATAAAAAAGAGTAAAACACGATGCTATGAAGCTTCTTGACATGTCTACTCCTTTGGACTGCATCCTTTCCTTCTTTTGCATTACGCTTTTGTAACTTATCCTATACTGATCTTTCATTGCATGTCCAAATGCATTTTACATGACAATTTTTCCCTAGCCTGGGTACTCTTGAGGAGTTTGCCCTTGAGGATTTCTTCCCTTCATTCTCCTTCATTCTCTTGTCTTCCATTTCTTCCACCAGCTTGCCATCCATCTTGTCCCTCACCTTGCTAGACATTGGGACTACACGATGTGATCTTGCTTGGGAGTTTGATGCCCATTTTATCTGGGGGCATCTTTTGTACATACTTATTGATCCTGAAAAAATATAAAAAAATGATATATTGTTAAAAAAATTTAAAAATTGGAAAATGTCCTGAAAAAAATGATCATCTTAGTGAAAATCTAGTAACAGAGGCTTTGATGTATCTCAAAAAAAATTATATATTCCAAAAAAAAAAAAAAGTGCCTTGGTAAAAACCTGGAAACAAACGCCTTGGTAGCAAAAATACAAAAAATTGAAAAAATTGAAAAAATCTCCAAGTGGTGAAAACTTGGAAACAGGCGCTTATTTGAGGCTTTTGCACCCTTGTCTTTTAGCATGCGTCCTCGACACTTAGCCATTCTTCATCATGCCTTGACCTTATTTGACTTGGTCTGGAATTGGTCTTTATTTTGTCTAGGGAGCATACCTGTTACCATGGGTCCTTTAGGTGCGTTTGTCTCTTGGGGCATTTCACAAACAGGTGTTTTTCAACACCACCCCAAATAGTGTTTTTCAACACTACCCTAACATCAAGTGTTTCTCAACACTTATCAGATATCCTACCCTACAATCTAGAATGATGTGATATTTCTCACTAGCAGATGTATACTCAAAGATTGATTCTATGACCTACACACACACACTTAAACACTTGACTCGCTGAGACTTGTTTGACTTTATTTCTGTGTATTGTCTATGATGATTTCTTTGATGAGTGTTCTCTTCCTATGATAGTTTTCGATGATGCTGAGCTAGAAGACTGAGGGCATGAGGACATGTTTTATTACTTTTTCTACTTGTGGGTATAATTTGTTAGTCCTAATTGTCATTAGCATTTATGCTTGTTCCACTTGACAATAGGATCTACAAAGTATTATCCTTGACTATTTGTGCAAGTGCATATTTATAGTCATCTTGACTTTTCTTGTGTCTCGATGTGAGTATAATCTTTCCATATCAAATTTAGGTAATCTCACTGCACTAGTCATCTTGACCTACATGTCTTTGGTGCCTAGGTGGGATTCCCACATTCTTATCTGATATAGATCATATTCATATACCCATAGTCATATTAGTGTGTATTGTATGATCTTATGATACTACCAATAAAGCTCGATGATGATTATTAGATGTCTATTGGCGTTGTGACTTTGCAAGTCAACCACTTTTCATAGTAGCTTGCATTTTTAGGTTCATGTTAGTTAGTTTTGCATCTTGCACATGGAGAGAGCTCTCTTTTTATCTTTCATGGACTTATCGGTCAACTGCGTTCACCTTTCCCTTTCTTGATCATGTCTTTCACTCCTTGTCTTTTTCATCACATCCTTTTCCTATCATCACAATGGGTTAATCTTAGCATTTTGACTTTTTGACCTAATTTTCAAAACACCTCAGAATTCTATGAAAATTACACCCCTAGCGAATTTCGATGTCCTAGATCTATTTTCAGACTCAAAATTGAAATCCAAGGTCATCTTGATAGTCAAAATCTTGTTTCAAAATTTATATTTCTTCTGTGCAGTTGACTAACCTTTTAAGGCATAATTCTTCGATCTTTGATAGAATTTCTTCCTTTTCATGTCTTTCACACTTCTAGTCTTCCATTCACCTCATTTCTTTTCTTCTCATTCATCACTGGGGCATGTTTTCACTGCCTAACGGTTATCCTGTTATCCTTTATCTTTGATTATGATTTCATTATGATTTAATCATCTTTTGTCAATCTGTTATTCTCCTCTACCTAATTTTGATTTTGATATCGAGGGGGCAGTACCTATTGGATTTAATCTTTGATTTTCTTGATTCAGCTATCTTTTTATGAGCTTTTGCTCAACTTGGAATTTTTATCTCTTATTTTGGATGTGATCCCAAAATGAACTCATGTCCAGAATCTTTTGTTTATTTTTGTCCGGGCGTGTTCCCAAAATGAACACACGTCTGAGTTGTTTTGTGATCCCAAAATGAACTCACATTTCAATTTTTTTTAAACTGCATGTGTTCTCGAAATGATCACACATTAGTCAAAGAGGGGCAAATGTATGCACCCTAAAATAGTCGCCTAGACTTTGGGCCCCCATTCAGCAATTTATCAAATTTCTGAATCAATATTTTCAAAAATTAACATTTTATCAATTATATCAATTTCCTTGATCAAATCCTATTTCATCATTTTTTATTATTTGCCTTGGGCTAACCATTTTATCATAAAGTCTTTATTTATTTAAAAGGAATATTTCCTCCCCTTTTAATAAATAAAAAGCCCCCACTTTTCCTCTTATCCTAAGTTGCATAAATAAAGCATTATTCTTATTTTATAAAAAAAAGAAAAGTACTTTTTGTCTTTTATGGACACAAAAGTCAACTCTTATTTTCTCATTGGAGGATATTTGTGCACATGGATTGCTCATCTTTCAAGCTCCACCCTTGATTAAATCTTTTGTCTCTTAATCTCCATGGTCCATTCCTTCTCATTTCTTATAAAAGAAGAGCTCTCTTCTCATTTGCATATCCATCTTTTGAATACTAATGTTATGCTGTAGGTTTTCTAGGTGATTTTGGAGCTTTGGAGATTTGGAGCATTCTTGGCTTTCATATTTACATGTTATTATAGTTTCATTTCTTGCATCTTAGTTTCATTATCATGGCATTCATAGCTTAGTTTCCTTTATGCTTTAGATTATTTCATCTAGTTTAATTAGGAAGGCTTGGTAATACTTGCATCTTTCCTTTTCATAGCATAGATTGTACTTTCATTTCCATAGCTTAGCTTGCATCTGTTATTTCTAGCTTGCATATTCATCTTAATCTAGTTGCATTTGCATTTTATAGTGATTCTTGGGGATATTGGCATTCTTTCCCTTGTCTTCATTTGAATCTCTCATTGTGTGGTTAACTAGCAAGGTCATGAGCTTAATAGCTCTAGCTGAGAGCAAACTTAAAATAATCTTGCAACTCCATGCATAGAGATCTCTAGGTCGCTTTCTAAGGTTTCCTCTTCATGGATTTCCTTGGTTGTAATGACGTAGAGAAGTGCACCATTTGAGTGTGTACACATATTAGGATAACATCCCAAGAGATTTTTGACCAATATTCAAATCACATCAGTAAAAGATAAAGATTACATCAAAATATGTACTTCCATATTAATGACAAAAGTAAACAACAAAATTACCAAATACCACCGTGTCGAACACAAAGAAGTGTATAGCACTATAAAGGAAAGTCCTTCTGGAAAGAAGCTTCAAAAACCTATTCACAAAAGTCAGCTAGGGAGAGAATATTGTGGGAGTGTATTTCCACCCTTCCACAAAGCATTAGTGCTTCCCTAAAATCCTTCCTGACATGAAGGATACCCAGCCCAACTAGAAATAGTCTAACAAAGTAAAACTGATAGGGGTAATGGAATTATGTGACAATGTATATATCTGCATATCCATACGTAAATATAATGAAATTTTAGACATACCAATGTACATAACTAAATTATGAGAACATAAGAAACAACCTTTGCTTTTGGTTTCATTTCATATAACATTGATTCCATCCCACACATGGAAAACATGGTGGTGATAATTGAATAAAAGGGAACATCACCATATGGAAATACATTACTTCATAATAAAAATAAAAATCAAGCATTCTCAATATTAGCACAACTCATAAACATAATAAATCATGATCCCTATTTCTCACTCTTATAAAAATGTTTAAAATCTAGTACTCATTGTAAATAATGTATGCTTCATTTTGATATTTCCAAATTAAAGAAAAATAGGAATCATTATTGATAACAACATTAATGTTTATCAGGGGTTTTTTTATTGTTAAGTTTGAAAATGTTGAAGATAGGAAAATGATTTTGTGTGACAGCTGCTTCACTTGGGAGAAGCATTTTCCCCTAATGGCCAAACCCTGGTCTCAGGGGTTTGATCCTCTCTCAGAGTCATTTAATAAAATACCCTTATGGGTAAGGTTGTCGAATCTTCCCCTCCATCTCTGGCTGGATTCAGTTTTAGAAACTGTGGGTGAGGCTATAAGGGATTTCCAAATGGTAGATTCAGACTCCTTTGAAATTTTTAAGACTACTTATGCTCGTATTCTAGTGGAGCTTGATGTTTCTAAGGGTCTCCCTGAGCAGATTGCTTTGGATTCTCCTTTGGGCTCTTGGATTCAGAATCTGGATTATGAGAATATTTCGTTCAGATGTAGGAAGTGTCACAAGACTGGGCATCTTGTTGTGTAGTGCTTATCTAATAAGATTAAATAAAATAAATTTCCCTCTTGGTGGGTGGGGGCCTTTGACCACCACTATACGGTTCAGAAAGCCTCTAAGGGGGCTCGAGTTTGAGCCTGACTCAGAATGATCATGCTTTGGTTGGAGCTTCAATTGATGCTTTGGTTGCTTCTGAAGCTGTCATTGATGTTGTTGGTGATGGCTTTGATGTGGCTCTGACTCATGATGTTGTTGTTGTCCCTTCTGGCACTGCTTTTACTACCCTTGTCCAGATTGCCGATGATGTCCCTGTCTAGTCCGTTGGTGTTGTCTCTGGTTCAGCGGCCTTGTTCATGAACACTACTAGTTTTACTACTCCCGTTGGTGTCTCTGGCTCCGTTGTGGGTGATGTTGTCTTTGGTCCAAATATTGCCTTGTGTGCTGGAGTTGCGAGATCTTCTGTGACCTGCCCTTCATTGGCTTGGCAGAAGGATGCTAGTAAGGTGGAGGATGGTTGGACAACAGTGAAGGGAAAAAAGTTAAACCTTCCACTCCTTTTGATATGAACTTACATTCACATAAGGATGGGCAAAAATGTAAATCTTGACTACCCTCTACTGTTTTAGGTGTGGGCTTCTGTCCACTTGGTAGGAACTCTAGTTTGTTCCTTTGGTTTTTTTGGTGGGGCACCACAGTTGTTTTGGTCTTTAATTGTCATATTTGTTTATGCTCTTGTATAAGTTTTTGGGTCCTTTCAAAACCTAATTTTATGTAATCAAAGCATTAATGTTTATCGACCATCTAGTATAATGTTAGAGAATCTTTCATGATATATCAAATATGGTTATCTCAAAAGGTAACATTTCTGGCTCCTTGCAAAAGTTCTTCTACCTATGCACACTATAAATACAGAGAACAACTCACATATTTTCATTTCAATAAAATTACTTCCAATAAAACTAGTGTCCATAAATGAATCTAGATATAGATGAAAAACATAGTGTCCCAAGAAATATGTTTACATTTCCATGATGCCAAAGACTTAGTCAAAATGACTTCATCACTAAGAGGTGAGTATATATATTTACATCCAATACAAAAAAAAGAGAATATTCCAACTGCACGTGCAAAAGACTAGTCCCAAAGTGTTAAGGGAAAAGAGAAATTTTTTTTACATATTACCATTAGGGGTTCCATCATCAAACGGAAACAGAATGAAAAGTGGATTTATCTCGCCATGTTTGGATTGACAGGAGGTGTCATGGCGGTCACGGTTAAAAATGCTGCTAGTGTTAATTCTTTTTTTCCTTCCCATCAACTATTTAGGCATTCATTGCATTCCATACAAAACAAATATTATATAAATCATTTTATTTCCTCGAGGAGAATTGGGTCGGTCTTTACGTGGATGCAATGTTAAGATATTTGTATGTACTTCAATTTACACAGGAATTAATTCCACTGTATAGATAATTATTAATTATATATTTATACTTATAATTTTTTGTTTTTTGTTTTTTAATAATTACAATATATAATAAATATAATATATAAATAATAAATTTTATTTTTTATTTTTTATTTTTATTTTATTTTAATAACTATAATATTAGAATATGTATGTAATTTTTATAATATTATTATTCAATATTTTCAAAACTATACATGTGAATAATAATAAATTTTCAATAAATATATTTATTTTATAATATTTATAAATTTCATAAATTTTAAAAATTTATTGTATTTAGATATTTAAAAAATAAATCTATATGTACATTTTAATATATTTTGATTTTACATTTAGTTTATTCTATTTTAATATTAATCTAAGAATTAAGTTCATCTTTTTTTTTTTTGATAAACGCATAAGCCTTTGAATTTTATTAATATTTATAAAAAATTACATTTTATCTTCCCTTCGGTGCGGGCACTGAAGGAAAAGATTAGAGGCAAGAAAAACCTTCGGTGTAACTCGGGACCAAGGTCCAATACAATAAAATTTAAAGGGCCTTCCCTTTTTTACAATTTATTACAAGGGTATACCCTAGTTTACAGCTAAGGACATCCCCTTAGTTACATAACTACTTAATTTCCTTGGTTGTAAAATACATATTGCCAAGGGTTATTAACTACAAAACATATAGTAATTACAAAGTTTCTAAGACTTTAATTTCAATGCTTTTGAGACTTTTAACAAGAGTGTTAGTGATTTGAAACATTAACAAGTTAACCTTTTGAGGGTAAATTATTTTTAGGACTTTTAGTTATAGATCTTTATCTTTAATTGGATATTGTAACTTTGTATTCTCTTTTATTAGAATCTATCTATTTTGATTATAATATAAGAGACTATCAAAGTTACAATATCCAAATAGGGATAAAAGCAAACCTGTGTAATAAATACATTCCACTTCTTAAGAAATGACTATTTTGGATAACAAAATTTAGTGCTTAAATGGGTTTATAAGAACAATCAAGAGACTTATCATGCCTTCCAAATAAATTTAATCTAATAGGCCTCGAGATATTAGATATTCTTATTTTTCTTAAGTACTGCAGAAAGTCACAAAATCTAAAAGTATTAAGATTGGATTGAGTTGTTTAAAGAAGGATTTAAAGATAGAAAGTTGTAAAAACTTACTAGTCTACCTGTAGACTTAAGTTGCATGATTGAATGTTAGCTATAAAACAAAAACTTGATGTATATTTCAAAATTAAAATAAATAGCATGAAGTAAAACTCTATCTATTGATTTGTTGTATTTATACAAAGCAAAATATAATTTGAAAATGAAAATACTAGTTATAAACTTTTATATTGTATTATAATTTTAAGGGTTAAGAGAATTGATTATTTTATGTAAAAAGCTTAAACTAACAGCATCATAAGACTTTTGTACAGAATTGTCATAGTTTCAAAATTAACAATTCCAACCTTGTATATTCTAATACTTATCTACCAAATTAAACATGTTTATGACCTGTGCCTAACTTATCTATAAGATGAAAATATGCATTATAGCTTGTGTTTAACATTCCTAATATTCATTTGAATGGATTCCATATTCATTTCTTTCAAAGACAATGGTGCATTATAGTCTTTAGCATAAAGATAATGAAATGACCATTCACAGTCGTTGGTGGGAATAACTTTAGACTGCCTAAGAAGGAAACTTATATTCCTTCTCATTTTCGGCCAATGCACATTAAAGATGGTCTAATCTTTGAATGTCAGAATTGACAGTCGCTAAGTTATCTCAGGGACACCTATGAGGCTACCAATATCTGTGGTCATATACAGTTCAGGATAAGGGATTTCCTTATTTTCATTAATACAGAAAACCGCATGTTCCAATCCATGGAGAACTTTTTCTATGAAAACCTTTCGACATATGGCTATAATGTCTCTCTTGGGGATATTTGTTAATACCATACATGCAATTAGAGTTCCAACTAAATCCTCATTTGAACGCAGAGTATAACTATAATCAAAGTACTTATCTCCAAAGGATTTAACCAGTCCTCTTCTAGTCAAGTCATCCATAGGATTGATGATACAATTCTAGCACTTGAGTGTGATTGGACCAACAAATTCCATAGTCCTAGTTCCAGTAATATGGAATGTTTTAACATTTGTCTCCATGAATACCAAATATAGAAAATGAATATTTGAATAGGGAAGACAGAGAGACACTAAAGAAAACAAGAAATGAGGGATAGATATAGCCTATTGATTTAAACATCAGGTGGATGAATGATTAACATGGCTATGAAAAATTATGAAAGAAATAGACCAAATGCAGGAATTGGAATGATTAGAAGGATGTGCATGCTGCCACTAATTACCAAGAGTCTTGCTATACCACAACCTTTGTAATAATTAAGGGAAGCACTGCCTATCATTTGTATATGAATCATTATCAATAATGTTAGAAAGTAAAGATCCCTTGGCATAACTGAGAGTGGGGGTGAATCGGTTATATAGATTAAACAACTTTTTGCCCAACTATGGATATCATTTACTGTCTTTATACATGCATATAGTAAAGTACTGAAAAGTAAAATCAATCTTAACATAATGAAACACATAAAACCATATTTTGTTAACTAGGGAAACCTTGGCCAAGGGAAAACCTCGGTGGGGATGGTACCCACAAAATGATCCACTAATCAAAAGTATTTTGTGAAATATATTGACCCAGTGAGGAATCTATTATATTCGTATAGTGTATGTGTCCTTGTGAGAGGACTAGGCCCTATTAAAAACCTTTGACCATATGAGGAGTCAATTATACAATACAAAAATTAGATCTTACTAAGCTTATACAAAGTCCTCACTGTACATACAATACATTTACAACTTCGCAATACAAAACTTTGACTGCTGCTGATATCTTTTATATCTAATCAGTCCTTCTAGTTGCTCGCATAAAATCAAACATACAACTGTCCTTCTTTGTTCTTATTATCAAATTTTCATCTACACATAGCATACAAAGTGTTCATATGTCAATCATATCATTACAATACAATTGGCCATCTCGCTTAAATAAAGTGTCTTCCTTTATACCATTCTCTTTATCCAGTCGGCTTTTAACTTAAGCATATGTTACCAAAACTTTAATATCTCATTTTGTTGTGTTAGGATGGACATCTAGGATGTCATCCAAAACTATTCCATAACTTTATTTCATAATAAAAAATAACTTGTTAGTCAAAACTTGATATACTCTAACTTGCCATATTTCTGCGATATACATGTTGTCTTAGGAAAACTTCAAAAATCATAACCAAAACATAGTATCTCTTTTAGTGCAATCATACACATCATAAATGATGTCCATACTATTTGTAGTGAATCTCGCTAAAGTCCAAATGTCAATATTAAATCTCGCTAAATAGATCTTTGTATCTGCTCACTGTAAACTACCTCAGACAAGTCTCTAAGTATCCCTTGTCCAAACTTTAGCTAAAACATATCTATCCAAAATGAGTCTATATTTTTCCATTAATGAAAACCCTATCATATCCCCTTAGCCAAATTTCCAACAATCTCCCCCTTTGGCATTGATGGCAATGTATGAAAAATTGGCTAAGCGTGCATAGTTACAAAAATTTCAAAATTGGCTTGTGAAACTTTATGTGAAAACTTTGTGGATCATCTATATGTTTACCATCTTATGCATACCATACTCCCCCTTTGTATATACTACTATATATATCCTTATATAATTTTTTGTCTACTTCTCCCCCTTTGACATCAATGACAAAGATAGGGTAAAAAGGTGTATATACATGACAAAAAATTTCTTCTTACCTTCATCCTTCAAGGCTGTGAGATTTGTGGTGGTGGATGAATGAATCCCATCAGTTGCATACAATCCAAAAAAAAATTCTTCAAATTTGCAAATTTTGTGTCCCAAGATTTCTTCATTGTTAACCCTTTTCCAAGTGACCCACACAATCCATAAGTTGTCACTTCTTCTCCTATCATATTTATAAACTAAAATTTCCCAAAAGTTGTCCTTTCTACTATCAAGTCATCAAGTTCTTGTAGATCTCTATAGTTTTGTTGACTAGTAGTGACTTACACTTAGTCATTATCTAGGCAATGATGGTCAGTCATCACTATGACCGAGTCATCATGAATACGTCGAGTCATGTAATGTATATTTACCAAGTAGTAGTACTGTCGAGTAAACCAATGGTCACTATGTATTTATGTATTAGCCGAGTTAATTTTTTGTTGAGCTATGTAAAGTAATGTATACCGAGCAACAGTGATATTAGTGAATGCCGAGTACCAGGGAGATCAATTGCCGAGTTAGCCAGAATCGACATATGAGTTTGTTATGGTACAGTCATCGAGGTAAAACATTTTGGCCGACATTCATATTTTGAATTTTGTTTGTTGAGGAAATTACGGAGGTAATTACGCTCCTATTTTATATTCATTGATCCCAATACATCACTTGGAGCCAATCAGAATTAGTAAAGCTTAAGCAGCAAAAAGAGTAAATCTGGATCGTAGATCTTGAATCTTGAAGAAGTTTAGTTGCCTATATAAGGACAAGATCTGAACCCTTATGTGTGTGTGAGATAATGTGAAGGGAATGAAGGAATGAGCAGAGAGTACATTCAAACCAGTGAAGCATTCAGATAAAGTTCAATGACTGAGTAAAGCAGTGAAGGACAGAACAGAGATAAACTTGATAGATGAGATCAAAACAATAATGTAAGGAGAAGATTTGTAATCAGCATACAGTGCAGACTGAAGGATCAGGTACTGAGACATTATAACAAGTGTATCAGGGTAAATCTCTTAACCGAGTGGTTTTAACAGACCTATTGTAATATCTTAACCGAGTGCTTACTTTGTTGTAAGTTCTAAATCCTTTTGCAAGGTAGACTATATAAGTCTTTTAACTCTTAACAAGGTAGACCCCTCACAAGGTAGATCATATTTTGTGATCAAATTTGTAGCCCTAACAAGCAAACTTTATACTGCAATAGTGAAGATTTGTGGGTGTCATCCCCACCCCAATTTTACCTTTCAAGGGTTTATGGGTAACCAAAGTTATTGTGTTATGAGTACTTTCTTGAATGTTGTTTAATGTATTAGCTTCATTAGATTGATGTAGTATTTGTTTAAAGCTATGCAAATTTTTACTAATGGAAAAATAAATTAATAAGTGATATCTGATTCACCCCCCCTCTCAGTATCACATTTCCCAACTAAATTTCTAACAATTGGTATCAAAGCCAGGTTTCTTACAGGAAGTCTAACCACTTGAAGATAAAGATATTGAGATGGAATTTTATAAGCTGGGAAAGGTTATAGAGAATCAATAGATTGATGTACAGCTGGCATTACAACAACTAGAAGCAGCCAGAGGTGAACTGAAGAAATCCTTAAGCAAAAGAAGAGAAATTGTTATTCAGCAAAATGATTCACAATATCAAGAAGAAGATACTAATAGACTATTTGATAATGGGAACTCTACAGAAAGTGACAAAGCCATAAAAGAGCTACTGGAGAAAAATAGCATACTAAATGATGACATCAGAAATCTAAAGAGAGAATGAGAAATTCAATCTATCAGACTCTGTGAAGTAGTTGAACAGAAAAACAAAGCTGAAGAAGACAAGACAATGGTTGAAGAAGACAAAAGACAAATATCAATGAGACTTGATGAAAGGACAAGTGACATACAAAGGTTGACCAACAATCAACTAGACATGGTAAATCAACTACTACTGGTTAATCAAGAATTGGGCAGGAAAGATATGGAAAGTATAGCCAGGACATCTATTTCTTAGTCGACATAGATTTATCTTATGCACAAGAAGTTTTACTGAGGGTTTCATGGCCGATGCCATTACCTTATGAGGTAAACATTGATGAAACCATGACTGCTATAACAGCCCTATTAGCTGAAGAAATTGATAAAAGGGCTCCTTATTTTGGAACTTATGTAGAGGCTCAATCCAAAATAACCACGGGATTGAAGGCTGCAACTGTAGAAAGAAAAAGGAAGAAACTTGTGAAGAATCTAGTCAAAATGATGGGAGAAACATAGGAGGATGCACCTCTTGAATTAACACAAGGACTGGGAGAAGACAAAGCAAGTGATTCCAATGAGAATGATGAAGTAGAAGAGGTAGAAGTAGAAAAGAAGAAAGGCGAGAAGATAGTACTTGTCGAGCCCATAAGTAAAAAGATGCAAAAACCTAAGGTTACATCATCACCTATGCTTAGGCCAAGAACAAGGGTAGTCTCTTCTACTATTGAGATACAAAAGAAAACCCCTGCTTTAGGGAAAAGAAAATTTGTTCAGCCCAAGGCAGTGACGAGCAAGATAAGAAAAAGGCCAGGAGGAAACTTATTTTAGAGAAAGACGATGAGGAGATAAAAAGTGATGAAGAGATAAAGAAGAAGGTTGCATTACAAAGTATAACACCAAATGTGGATGAAATATGCCACACTATCAAGAACTCTGCTGGACTTGAAGGTTTGAAGCAATTAAGGTTTGAGAGCATGAGTATAGGGGATAAGGAAAAAGTAGAAGAAGCTATTCTTGAGATGCTCTGCACTTTCAAAATGTTACCTATACAGTTGGGGAAACTTGTCCCTAAAGAGTTAAGCAATAGAGTTGCACAGAAATGGGAGTTTTCTCTCATGACCGAAAAGCAGATAAGGGAGAGCACACTAGCTCAAGTTGTACCAGATCTATCCTCTGCCAGTATTCAGGAAGTTGTGGAACAATACAAGAATAGATTTGTTCCCAAACAAAGAGCTTACTCTATCCTTCAACACAAGGTTGAGGATGTTCTACAGGAAATTCTAAAGACTCGGAAGATAATTTATGGCTCGTTAATTGATAAGGATGCACATCTAAGGGTGCTAAGCCAGACAATGCACAAGATGCAATTGAGCCACCTACTCAAGAGATAGAAGCTCCCAAGGAAGAGATATGTCAAAAGGTATTTGGAGTAAGTATTGTTGACATCATAGAGGATACCCTAGTAAAAACTTAGGTATTGACCGAGGCAGACATACAAGTCAAGGAAGCAAAAGACACATCTTTTCCAAACAGTAATATTGTGCTCTTACAAGTAATAGATTACCCAAAAATTGATGATACACCAACTGTCAACACTACCCCCACCAAACCTGAAGTTGTTACAGTTGACATGCTAGTCGGTATGAGTACTACCGAGGAATAGGACCAGTTGGCAACATCACATCTGTCTACATCTGTCGAGGAGTCACAAAGAGACAAAGGAGATCATTCTGCATTAGCAAATGTAATTCCTCATGTGGAGGATAAGGGAAAAGAAGAGAAGGAAAAAGTTATTGACATTCAAGAGCTGAAGGAGCAAGAGGGAATACAAGCTCTTGTACAGATGCCGAGTGGGAGCACACCAAAGAAGGCACTTAAAAAGAAGGCAAAAGTTTCTACACCAGAGATAACTATTGACAAAGTTATTGTAATTCCAAAATAGGATTATGATAACTTATCATATGAGCAGATGCAAATATTGCAAGACCTACTGAAGAGGAAAAGCAGGCAAGAAGAATTAAGAAGAGAACATCAGCAAAAGCAAATCTTACAGGATATCAAAGAAATATTTATTGATGCTTTTGAAATGTCTGATGTAAATAATTATGCTCCCATACTGGAACAACTTGTTCATATAGTCAAGAAAGTGACCAATGACAGAAGCGATGCAAGTGAAAAGTTGTTGCAGTGGTCATAAAAGAAGTTTGAAACAAAGGTAATGAACAAGGTATCTATCGAGATTGCAGTTAAACAGGTAGAACTTTCTACTCTAATAACTGATTCAAAAGAAGTGGTAGTGAATGCACAATCTTTGCTTAGCAAACTGTACAATGTAGAAGAATTCACAAAGGATAACCAGGGGCTGGTAAACAAACTACGACAAGAAATCAAGTCTACTGGTCAATCCTTGAGCTTGGATGCAAATTCTAGTTCAAAACATTATGCCAAGCTTATGCATACACAAGGAAGGATAACCGAGTTGATGGCTGATGATGGTAAGATAAGGGCTCGTCTACTCTCTATCCAAACAATGTTGACACCTCATATGGAGGCCATTCAAAGAGAGCTAGCCAAGGCTAAGGACTTAACACAGAAAGATCCTCATCTGTCTATAGCCGAGAGCCTAGTCCAGCTAGCTAGCGAGCTAGAAGTGCAGTCAAAAGTTTTGAAAGTTGCTACATCAGGATGGGAAACTACATTACATATGGTTATGATGCTTCATAGACCATTTCTGGAGATATACTTCATGATTCCTACTCCCGAAGAAATCAGGCGTGCCAAAAACAAGGGGGAAATTAAATGACATGACTTATTCAGGCACAAAGGAAGGTAACAAAATTTTGTGTATATATATATATATATATATATATATATATATATATATATATATATATATCTTAGGGGGAGTATTTTGCTAATACTAAGTACTTTTGTAAATACAATTGTAATGTCACGACAAAGTGTTTTTGCCACTAATGTCAAAGGGGGAGATTGTAGATCTATGTAGTTTTGTTGACTAGTAGTGACTTACACTTAGTCATTATCTAGGCAATGATGGTTGGTCATCACTACAACCGAGTCATCATGAATACGTCGAGTCATGTAATGTATATTTATCGAGTAGTAGTACTATCGAGTAAACCAATGGTCACTATGTATTTATGTATTAGCCGAGTTAAGTTTTTGCCGAGCTATGTAAAGTAATGTATATCGAGCAACAGTGATATCAGTGAATGTCGAGTACCAGGGACATCAATTGCCGAGTTAGCCATAATCAACATATGAGTTTGTTATGGCATAGTCATCGAGGTAAAAAATTTTGGCCGACATTCATATTTTGAATTTTGTTTGTTGAGGAAATTATGGAGGTAATTACGCTCCTATTTTATATTCATTGATCGCAATACATCACCAGGAGCCAATCAGAATTAGTACAGCTTAAGTGGCAAAAAGAGTAAATATGGATCATAGATCTTGAATCTTGAAGAAGTTCAGTTGCCTATATAAGGACAAGATCTGAACCCTAATGTGTGTGTGAGAGAATGCGAAGGGAATGAAGGAATGAGCCAAGAGTACATTCAGACCAGTGAAACATTCAGATAAAGTTTAGTGAGTGAGTAAAGGACTGAAGGACAGAACATAGATAAACTTGATAGATGAGATCAAAACAATACTATAAGGAGAATATTTGTAATCAGCATACAGTGCAGACCGAAGGATCAGGTACTGAGACATTCTAACAAGTGTATCAGGGTAAATCTCTTAACCGAGTGGTTTTAACAGACCTATTGTAATCTCTTAACTGAGTGCTTACTTTGTTGTAAGTTCTAAATCCCTTTGCAAGGTAGACTGTATAAGTCTTTTAGATCTTAACAGGGTAGACCCCTCACAAGGTAGATCATATTTTGTGATCAAATTTGTAGCCCTAAAAGGAAAACTTTATACTACAGTAGTGAAGATTTGTGGGTGTCATCCCCACCCCAGTTTTAACCTTTCAAGGGTTTCTGGGTAACCAAAGTTATTGTGTTATGAGTAATTTCTTGAATGTTGTTTAATGTATTAGCTTCATTACATTGATGTGGTATCTGTTTAAAGCTATGAAAATTTTTAGTAATGCAAAAATAGATTAATAAGTGATATATGATTCACCCCCCTCTCAGTATCACATTTCCCAACTAAATTTCCAACAGTTCTTTCTGTAATAGGTCAATTTGTTTAGATAATTGGCCTCTAAATAGGCCAAATCTCTTTAATATCATGTCCTTGTTTTGATGGAGAGTAGTTAATTCTTCATATGCTTAGTTTAACTTATTTTCTTCATCAATTATCCTTACCTCAATACTCTTTATATGCTCAGCCATATCATTTATTTCCTTTTCTTTGGCTGCTATGGTCTCTATTGTACTAAAAATATGTTTGTGTGCCCTTCCACATTCAACAAAAATGTCTTTCCCTTCTAAGATTTTGAACCTTATGTCCTTTATGCATTTGTCTAAATGTTCTAGGTCTTTCTTGATGTTCTCATTTAACTTGTTGAACAACTATGATTCATATTTTGTTTGTGTTGTTGTCTTTGTTCTTTCTTTTAGTGAAGAAATTTGTGAATCAAATTATTTAATAAATTTTTCTAATTTCTTCTCCTTCTCATGCTCAACAAAATGAATTTGATATGGTAGTGTTTTATGTAGCCTTTCAAGTGCTATATTTACACATTTATCTGCAAGTTCTATTTTATTTTTTTTCCTCAATTCCTTTTGAAAATACAAGTGTTGAAAATTGCAAATACTTTAATGGATCTGTCATTCCTTTGAGTAGATCTGAAAGACCATCATGTGATGAAGATGTATCTAATTTCTCTTTACCTTTTATTGTTTTCACTAGAATGATTTGTTTTTCTTTCTTTGTTTCTTTATTATTTTGTTATGTACTTGCATCTTGTATCTCTAACTCCTTTTGTATTGTGGGAGGTGTGTTAGAGGGTGTTTAGGTGATCTGTGAGTCTAGTTGTTCTTGCACCTCACCTCGCTGGGTATATTCTTGATCTTTATTCTTCTCTTCTTTCTGGTCAAGTTCATTGATTTGCATATCCCTGCCTAAAGTGTCAACATCCTATGCTTGATCTTGAAATGGGTTCTCTTTATCATTGATAGGGTCCAATATAATCTCAACTCCTTCAATAATCAAATCTAGTTGCTTACTAGTACTTGGTTGCTCATCTTTTGTAGGTATTTGAATTGAATCTTCAGCCAACTTACTCAATGCATCTTTATCTATTTGTTGAGTCTGTCCGGTGATTTCAATGTATTTTCCCAACATGAATAGATTCATTCTTTTCTTGCTTCTTAAGGAATTATCCATGATGTGAAATATCTTTTTCAATTGACATTCTAAAATATTAGAATTGAGTTTCCTTACTACATCATTTCTTAACTTAAAATCTTCTTCCTTTTCTCTATCCTTCCTCACTTCTAATTTGTCATAAAGTTCTTTAGGTATGTTGCCCTGAATTTCTATGAGTGCTCTCTTATATTCCAAAAGATATGTCAACACTATGATTTCTAAGGTTGTCTTCAAATTAAGGTTATATCCATCAAGGAATTTCAATTGTTCAAGATTACCTTCTTTGAGTATTCTATTATTCATTCTCCCAAGGTCATGTTTCCAACCTTTCCTTGTTCTAGTCAAAAGTGTCTTTTGTTCAGTGAAATTTTCTTTATTCTTATCTTCTTTGTCATGTTCAATTTTCTATTCATCATTATCTTTCTCTTCTTTTGATTCTTCTTCATCTGATTCCTTAGTGTGAATTACCTTAGGCTTCTTTGATGTGGGTTTTTGTGCCATAGCCTTTTGTCTCTTAGGTCTGTTGGGAGAGGTAATAACTAGTTTTATTTTTACTTTCACTCCTTTAGCTATAGGAGATATTCTTGTTGATCTCTTTGTGATTGGTGATGATGATGGGTTTGGTTGCACATGAATTATCTCAACATCTGGTGTACTTTCTATTGGTAATGGTGTTGCTGGTGTGGATAGTTGTGAAGGTCCTACTACTATAATAGGTTGAACATATAATATATTTGATCCTCCTTCACTCATTAACTTCGTTGAATGTTTTTCGTTCTTCCATTCTTCTTTAGACATTCCTACCTCCTTAGCTATCTTGTCCATGATTTTATCTACCTTCTTCTTTATTGTAGAGTGTTCTTCTTGTCCTTTAATTTCATTAAACCTTTCCTCACAAGTCCCCCATATAGGGTTGTCTTCATCTTTTTCTGACTTCAATAAAGTATCAATGCATTCTACCAATAAATCATTAGACACTTCATACTCCAAAGATTTAATAAAGTGAATTCTAGGTTAAACTGCTTCCAAACATGTGCTATCAATCTTGGCCATAACACAAATTTCATTCTTATATTTGTCGACTATAGAGGGTGAAACTCTAAATCTTTGTATCATCTAATTTTGGAATGTTTTTATCATTCTCGTAATGTCACTTTCAATTATTTCCTTAGGTTTCTTTTTGTAATAGTTGTTGACTTTCTCCATTGTGCATCTATTTGAATTCCATTTAGATGCAGGCATTGTGGGAAATGATTTGGTAAGCTGGAAAAGTAAGTATACAAGGTATGATCCAAGTCTAAATGGTGTATACTTGTCTTATTTAATTCTCCTAAAATTATTGATTAGTTGATTTCTAAATATCTCATGAAGATTCACATCTTGTCTATCAATTACCATCTTATAGGTTGCATGAACAAAGCCCACGGAAATATAATTTGGTCTTAAGGTGTGAACCATATTATAACCTAAGATCTTGCTCAAAAATCTCACATCTATTTGTTTAATGGTGTGAAATTTCATGCCTCTTCCATCATATTTTGCTTCTGTGTTCTTTTCCACAAGCTTCTTAACTTGTTTTTATGATATAGGATTGATTCCAGTCATGCTTAGGCCAGTTAGATTGTGAATGATTTCATATGTTAACTCTATAGGTTGATCTCCAATCCAGAGTTTAGCATTGTTCAACCTACTTACTATAATCCTTATCCATTCCTCAATGTCAAAATCAACATGAAAGATCTGCTTCATTAAGTCAATCTTCCCTAGATGTTCAAAGCCTTGTTTGTATATTCCATCATGTAGGTTGTAAACTTTATCCATATCCTCATATATCTCATTGTAGCCTATTGTTTTAATTTTTCAATGTATGTATGTCCACGTATTCTCTACGTATAATACATCTCTAGGAATTTGCGAAAAGAATCCCGCCAGATCATCCAAATACAGAGTAATAGCTCTTTTCTTGAAATTGTGTCTAGGTTCATTCCTAATATCTCCAACTACTTGATTTTCCATTTTAACAACTGAATATGCAAGATTAGTAACTAGGTTAAGTTAGCAAGAGTAATAAATACCTTTTTATTCTCGTGCTAGCGTTTTCATGATAATACACTCAATATTTTTTCAACCAAACTCAAAATCTTTAAGTCATTTGTGCTTTCAATATCTCTAAGTGAAAATGGTGAGTAAATTCATCAATCAACATCCTTATATTTACCAAACATTTGAATCTGCATTAATTGCTCAAACAAAACACAATTTTCTTCCTTAACCCAGTAGCCTTCCATTCTTTGGCGCAATCATATATGTGAATATTATTTTCTGCATGGTTCACTGTAGCTTCCTTTAGTCTATTCCAAGGTGTTCCCAACTGTGTGGAATACCATTCAACTTAATTAGGGGTTTAGTGATATTTTGATATGTTTACCCCTATAAGGTGTAATATCTTTCAGTTCAAGGTGCATTTCTCATCAAAATCTGATGAGTTTTTCTTTTCTCCATGAGAGTCCTATCTTCTTAACCTCTTATATATCCTTCTCTTTTTTAGTCCAACTATTTGAACTTGTAGGTAACTTTTCTTTTGTAAAGGTCTTCTCAAGGTCATCCACTTGATTCCTGCTCACATTATGATTATTCATTTCATTGTTCATGTTTCTTCTAGGATCTAGTGATCTTTTATCGAGTGGTCTTCTATTTCTATTCAATCTACAAAATCTTATTGTATGTCCCAACTTATTGCAAACATAACATGTCAAAGTACATTTTCCTTGTCTAGCTCCAAACTAGTTTATCTCAAGTTTGCATTATTTAGCAATGTGTCCAAAATTGTTACATTTGTAACACATAATAAGTCTATTGTTTTCTTCCATTTATCTTCTTCCTACCATGTTAGTCCTTTCATGCATTCTACTATCATATCTAGATTTCCTACATTCTCTAGCTCTATGTCCAAAACTAGAACAATTATAACAATAACCAAAAATGGGTTTAGAATACTTACTTGTGTAGTCCTTCTTCATATGTCCAACTTCAATGCATATAAAACACTTTTCATTGAATTTCCTTCTAGGTGGTTCAATCTGATCTTGTGCTTGTTTTACTAGATCTGGTGTTTGAATAGGTTCTTCAATCAGATTAGGTCCATTTTTCATCAGATCTAGTTTTTGCTTGGCTTTAAGATCTTTAGTTGTTTCAAATTTCTTTGATGATTCTCCTTCATTGTAATCGATTCTTGTCTTATCTACTTTAGGCCTTTGTGCCATGATCTGTTCATCAAGCTTTTCTGCATTTGTATGTAACTTCTCAATATGTTGCTTTGCTTGTGTAAGTTCACCTTTGATGATACAATTGTACTTCTCAAGTTTTGAAAACTTTAATCTTGAATCTTCAAGTTCAGATGTCACTTTCATAAGTTGTAATTTCATATCTGCATTCTCAGATCTTAATTCCATATCTATTTTTAGCTCTTTAGGTATCTTGATTGTATTCTGAGTAATGATATCAAATTCATGTCTTAAGACTTTTTTTTCCTCCTCAGTTGACTTACAAACTTTGATTTGATCATGTAACTCTTTCTTCTTCTATCTTGAGTGTTCAAGTTGATCTTTTAACTTCTAAATGTAATCTTGTGCATCTCTCAGCTTGTTCTTTAATCTGTCTTTTTCCTTATTTGCTTAATCTATTTCTTCAAGAGTGTCCTCAAAGTTATTTTGAATATACCCTGAATCCATAGTGATCTCCTTCAATTTGCTAGGCTTATCCCTCAAGGACCTGATGCTCTGATACCAATTGTTAGAAAGTAAAGATCCCTTGGTATAACTAAGAGGGGGGTGAATAGTTATATAGATTAAACAAATTTTTGCCCAACTATGGATATCATTTACTATCTTTATACATGCATATATTAAAGTACTAAAAAGTAAAATCAAGCTTAACATAATGAAACACATAACACCATATTTTGTTAACTAGGGAAACCATGGCCAAGGGAAAACCCTAGTGGGGATGGCACCCACAAAATGATCCACTAATCAAAAAGTATCTTGTGAAAGATATTGACCCTATGATGAGTCTATTACATCATTATAGTGTATATGTCCTTGTGAGAGGACTAGGCCCTGTTAAAAGCCTTTGACCCTGTGAGGAGTTAATTATACAATACAAAAATTAGATCTTACTGCTTATACAAAGTGCTCACTGCACATACAATACATATAGAACTTCACAATACAAAAATTTAACTGTTGCTGATATCTTTTATATCTAGTCAATCTTGTAGGTGCTCGCATAAAATCAAAAATACAATTGTCCTTCTCTGCTCTGATTATCAAATTTGCATCTACACATAACATACAAAGTGCGCATGTGTCAATCATATCATTACAATACAATTGGCCATCTCGCTTAAACAAAGGATCTTCCTTTATACCATTCTCTTTATCTAGTCGACTTTTAACTTAAGCATACGTTACCAAAAATTTAATATCTCATTCTTCCATGTTAGGATGGACATCTAAGATGTCATCCCAAACTTATTCATAACTTTATTTCACAATAAAAAATAACATGTTAGCCAAAACTCGATATATTCTAACTTGCCATGTTTATGCGATATACATGTTGTCTTAGGAAAACTTCAAAAATCATAACCAAAACATAGTTTCTCCTTTAGCGCAATTGTACACATCATAAATGATGTCCATACTATCTGTAGTGAAGTTCGCTAAAGTCCAACTGTCAATAGTAAACTTCGTTGAATAGATCTTTGTATTTGCTCATTGTAAATTGTCTTATACTTAGACAATTTTCTAAGTATCCCTTATCCAAACTTTAGCTAAAAGATATATGTCCAAAATGAGTCTACATGTTTCCATTAATGACAACCCTATCATATCCCCTTAGCCAAATTGCCAACAAAGAAAGGTGGTGACAGTTCCCAACAATGTGGACAATTATTATACTATCCTTTATTAAATAATGAGGTTGCATATTGATCTGAGAGAAAAAATTTGAGTGAGAGTAATCATGCTATCTAATAACTGAGATTGGTAACGAACTAATAAGAAAAAAATTGCATTATTTCATAATAAATATTTATATTTCATTATTAAAATACTTGTGTTTATATGTTTTGTATATTTATATAAGCATTTTAATCATGAAATAATAATCATTTATAACCAAATAAGATCTTATTATTATACAATCTTTAAAGATCCAACAACATATTTTAATAGGGATAACGCCTTATATTTTAAAGTTAAATTAATAAATTAAAGGATGGTTGATTAAGTTTTTTATTTTAGATTATGTGCCTTAAAGATTGAGGTCCTTATTAAATAAGAATATGTACAGTTTATTGTGAGATAATTTCATGAATTAATATACCATCTACACCCAAGTTGGCTAACATGTCTACTTCTCTGTTTGGTTCCCTATAAATATGTTTAAAACTTACATTGTTGAAATATTTGAATAAACTAATCATCCTCTGTATTCTAGAATTGAGATTCTAATTAGGTGTATGACCAATTCTTAAGGCATTAATTATAATTTTTGAGTCGCCCTCAATTTCCAAATTTTTTATTTTCATTGATTTGCACATAATCAAACCTTCCCAAAGGGCATCTATTTCCACCACATTATTTGTTGTTTCGCCTATGGGTTTAGCTATCTTTCCGCAAATTGTTTTATTCCAATCATGAATCATGATTAATACAACCAATACCATTTATCCTAGGACTGACTTGGGAAGCTCCATCAAAATTGAGTTTGTACCAATTTTCTTGAGGAGGGGCCCATTTACAGTTTTGTCTAATTGATAATGTTTCCTTAGCCCCTTTACCGAAGTGAGGGGGGATGTTTAAATTGTGTCATGATTTTTTTATTTCATTATCCCACTATGAGAAAACACATTCATGAACTTTTATATGTCTCAATCTATTATTGGTTATTTCAACAATGCCAGCCTCAATCTTATTGAATAATTTGTTTAGTTCCATCTTTTTATCTTGAAATATTCTATGATTTGTTTCCTTCCATATTTCCTAGGTCATGATTGATGGAAAGATCTTGTTTAAGGATTAAAATGTATTCTTTTTATATGGAAGTGGTCATCTTTTTAAAAATTCTAGAAGATTATTAGGAAGAGCCAATTTGTATTGGAGTTTGTTGAATAACCATGACCAACATTTTTTAGCAAAAGGACAATTCAAGAGGATGTGATCCACAGTTTCCTCCTGTGATTCATAGAGGAAACAACGAGAGGTTCTTGCAAGACCAATTTTCTTAAACCATTCTGTAGTTATAATCCATTTTTGCAGAGTTTCCCAGGTGAACATACTTTCCTTGGGAAGGCAAAATTTATCCCAGCATGGGTGCAAAGGCAATTCAAGTGATTGTTATTGTTGGTCTTCCACCAAGGTATGATGTCCTTCATTGACTTTATAGGACCCTGTCTTAGATCCAATCCAAACTAAAGTATCACTTTCATTTTTCGGAGTAACAATTCTAAGTGATAGGGCTTTGATTATTTCTTCTTTTTCAGATGATTATAGAGGGATGTTGTCTAAAGAATTACATTGTCATTTTAGACAATGGTCTCCTTTTGGGAATTCTATGTAATTATTAAAAGTAGCACCCCATAAACTAGAAAGAGTATTTTTTATTTGTGGAGAAATAATTTGTGATAAAGAGGGATAACCCACCATGAGTCATCCCAAAATAGCGCCTTATCCCCCAGATCAATATCCCAATATAACTTCTTGGAGATTAACTCTGTGCATTCTAGTATTAAATTCCATACTTTGGATCCTTTAGGGGGATTTATAGTTCTAAAAATATTAAGATTATCCTGTGGATTGAGATATTTATTAAATAGTATCTTAGCCTACATCTTCCAACTAATTTTTCTCCCATAGTTGTATTTTTCCAGTTTAATTTTTTGATCCCTAGACCCCCATTTTCTAATGGTCTGCATATTTTGTCCTAGCTAATTAAAACCATTTTCTTATTGTTAGAGACACCTTGCTAGAAAAAATTTATCATTTTTTTTCAATTGAAGATTTAGCTTCGGAAGATAAAGGAATACAAGACATTTGGTATGAGGGTAGAGCAAATGAGACATATTTGATCATAGCGAGTCATCCAATATTTGATAGCCACTTTCCTTTCCAATTTTCCATTTTGGAATCAAATGTATTAATAATGGGATCCCAAAATTTAGTTGATCTATTATCTTTTTCTAAAGGGATACCTAAGTATTTACAAGGAAAATCCTTTTCTTAAAGCCTAAGATGTTATAAATATCAGTTTCAAGGGAAGGATGAGTATTAAGAAAAAAAATCAGATTTATCAGGATTAACCTTCAGTCCAGATGCTTTTCATATATAGATTTAAAATTTATTTATGTTTAAATGCTTCCTTTTTGGAACATTCTACTGGAAGTTTTATGTCATCAATGAACTGTTGATGAGTTATATTAGGGACACCTTTTGTTACTTTGACCCCATTTATTTGACCCACTTGATGATATTTTGTAACCATTCTACCATATGCTTCGTCCATTATGACAATGAAAAAAGGAGAAATTGGATCTCCTTGTCTTAAACTCCTGGATATATCAAAAAAACCTCAGGAGAACCATTAACTAGAACAAAAAATTTAGGAATGGAAATGAAATTGTAAATTAAGTTTATCCATTGTTTCAAAAATTCAAAAGATTCAAGGCATTTACAAAGAAAGCGCCAATCTACTTTGTCATAAGCTTTTTGAATATCAAGTTTATGATCATTGTGGGATCTTTGCATTTTTGTACCGAATGTATAAGTTCTTGGACAATTCTGATACCATCAAAAATAGATCTATCGGGAACAAATCCCTTTTGTTCTTCATAAATGATATTAGGAAGAAGAAGTTTAAGTCTATTAGTCATAGCTTTGGACCATGATTTTATAAAATGTATTACAGAGAGCTATAGGTCTAAAGTCACTGAATGTCTCAAAGTTAGTTTTCTTAGGTATTAAGGTTAAGAATGTATTGTTAATTTCTTTAAGGATTTTACCAGACTTTCTGGTATTCTCAATAGCTTCCCACATATCATAGCCTAAAAAGTGCCAGCTTTTTAGGAAAAAACTTTCTTGGAACCCATCTGGCCCAGGAGCTTTATCAGATTTCAGTTGAAATAGGGTCGTCTTAATTTCTTCAATGGTGAAACCTTGATTTAACATTTCATTATCCTCAGTCGAGACAAGTTTAGGTGTACAATTAAGTAGGGATTGCTAAGATTCTAAATCTGAGAACTCCCAATTATTAAGAGATTTTTGGAAGGAGATTGCTTCTTGAGAAATTTCTTTTGGATCTTCAAGGATTGATCCTAGTTAGTTTTTTATTTTTGTGATTATGTTAATGTTTCTTCTCATTTTAGTACTATTATGAAATAATTTGGTATTCTTGTCTCCCTCCAAGAGCCAATCTTCTCTAGATTTTGGTTTCCAAAATGTTTCTTCTTTTGAGTAGAGATTCCTATTTGCTTAAGAGTTCTTTCTCTTTTAGATATTTGGAATTATCCATCCCATTTTTAAAAATATCTTCATTTAAGTCTTGGATTTCAAATTCAACTGTCTCTTTTTCTTCAAATATATTCTTAAAATGATGTCCATTCCAATCAATAATTTTAGATTTCAAGACCTTGAATTTAGATACAAAAATAAACATTTTAGAGCCATCATATGTATCTTCAGACCACCAATTTTCTAAAAAAAGGCATGAATTTTTTATCCAAATACGACATATTATCGAATTTGAAAGAGTTCATAATTAATTTATGTTCCTCTATTATATCCAAAGAGACAGGTTGATGATTAGATCCAGAAATTGGAGCCAGGGTCGTGGACATATTGTAATCAAAGTTAGATAAATTACCTATAAATAAGAATCAGTCAAGCCTTTTAGCAATATAATCTAAACCCTCGCTTTTGTTACTCCAATTAAAAAAACCATTGGAGGTTGGAAGATCAATCATGTTATTATAAAAAATCCATTGATTAAAATCTTTCATGGATTGGGAAACTGATTGTATTCCTCCTTTTTTTTTTCAAGGTTTCTAATGGCATTAAAATCACCACCAATAATATAAATACTATTGGTGTGAGAGGCTATAAAGTTATTAATGTCTCTCCATAATTCAAATTTACCTGATGTTGTAATAGGGTCATAAGTGTTGATTAAAAAGAATGATAGTTTGCTTTGAATACTTCTCATCCAACCCCCCATCCAATTTGAATTTTTAACTATGTTTTCATATTTTACTCTTCTTGGATCCCAAAGTATGGCTAATCCACCCGAAGCTGAAGATGTATTAGAGCCATCTATTTTCCATATTCCTAAATTTTACTGAATTTACTTAAATCGTCATTATTTAATTTAGTCTCTTGAATTAATATAATATATTATTTTAAAGTCTTCAAGCAACGGTTAAGAAGACGTTGTTTGTTAGGGGCATTAAGGCCCCTAACATTCCAAGATGGGAACCTCATGCCTCTGTGGGAAGGAACTTCCCCTTCCCTACATTGAATAGACTTGAAATTTTAACTTGATTCTTTGCTTCTCCTTTCTTAATGCAGAAGTTGATTTTCTTCCTCTTTTATTACTAGTTTTGTCGCAGTTAGGGGTTTCTATTCCAATGATGTTTTGTGTAATACCAAGATTGTTGTTATTGTTATGATTAGATTATTCTAATCTAATTCTTTAATATCTTCAATATTGGTTTGCTCCAAATCTTCATTTAATTCAGAAATTATATCAACTGAAGCAAGCGGGATAGGATTTTCCTCATTAATTTCAATTTCATCCATATCATTATTAATACCCATCATATTATAAACTACTTCAAGTTCAGGGGGGATTTCATTATTTTGATCCTAGTTAGAGGAACCTATTTTGTTTTTGGATTCCTTATTTTCAAGCAAATTTTTGTATTGTTATTTAAGATTATGCCAGTTTAAGAGTTCCTCACTAATCTCATTGTGCATGGCTACTATGTCACTTGACAATTCACTAAGGGTCATCATTTTACCTTTCATGTTTTTTATCATTTTTTCTTGTTTCAGTACATAAAGGAATCCTTAGCATCGAAATCCACACCTTCTAGATATTCAGCAAGGATGTTACTAAATGAGGGAGATTCATTTGTAGATTTAGAATAACCCTTTTGATGGGAAGGAAGAATGGAATCTTTGGTCACAAGACCATGTGTCTTAGTAGCAAGGGAGGATGGATCGATGTTGGTATTTTAAGAGAGATGATTAGGGTTATGTTCAGGAGGGGCTTTTTCCAATTTGGGAGAAGATGTGGGTATTGAGGGTTTTGCAAGTACAAGGGGGATGTCAAGAATGTTATCTGAGCATGATGGTTGTGGGTTCGAAGGATAGTCAATTTTGGGGAGAATCTAAGAAGTCTGAGGCTTAAAATCAATTAAGGGTTTAGATATATCTACCAAGGGAAATTTATTTGGGGATTCTAATATTTCGCCCTCCTCGATTTCTAGAGATGAGGGATTTGTGATAAGCCTAAATCCACCATGTTCATTGAATTTAACAGTAATATCCTAATTTGTATAAACCCTAGGGTTACTACTTAGATTGTATTCTTTGTAGAATTCCTTATTTACATTAGGATTTTGAAATGTAGTTTTAGATTTGATTTCTTCTTTAAAGATTTTAGGGCATAGGTTGTAGATTGAATTATTTGATATGATTTTAATGGGTCTGAGTGTCCTATTAGTGGGTAGATTAATAAGAATTTTAACATTATTAGAGGAGATAAATTTTTCCTCTAATCCTTTAAATCCTCCAAGAAGATTTCCTATCTAAGCTAGAATTTGGTTATGCAGTAATTCAATAGGAAAATTAGGGATTTTAGTCGAGCGATATATTGAATCAAAATGTGCCCTAGCCGTATCAAAATTAGGGCACCATTCAAGAAATTTAATTAAAAAGCCTCTGCAAAATAACAGAGGCCCATTTAAAAAATTGTCTCTTAAGCTACTACTTCTACTTTCCATATATATGAATTTATCTGATAGGTTAGTTATACTTACCTTATTTATAAAATTACAAATAATTATTAAAAAATATAACCAAAAAAAATGTAAATAGAGAGAAGATATAAATTATCATACATTTTATTTAACAAAAAATTAAGCATACACGTATTTATGATTATTTTATGTTCTCATATAATAGTTATATTATATGTCATACAATATGATTAATAAATTTAATGTAAGAATATAATTAATAAAATACAACAAATTAAAATATTAAAATAGACATGTAAATAAATTATATACTTCAACAAATTATAAGAAAATATGCTAATATAATTAATTATATCACATTTCATATAATATGATTTTATTATTATTATTATTATTATTATTATGATTTTGATATGTTTTAACTTGGAATTTAGCTAACTGACTTAAATGACTTAAAGCATAAATGGCACTTTGGCATGTCTCTAGGAAGAATATGATTATTTTTATTTGTTGTTTATTTTTTTATTACGGTAAAAGCAGGTTTTGAAGGGACCCAAAACCCTTTAACAAAATATAGAAATAGATTTATCTGTCGACATCAACCATGAGATACATAGTATCAAAAAACAAAACCAAAAGAAGCTAGCCGGAAAAAAGACCAATAAAAGGTAGCTAAGAACCAACAGTGAGACAATGAAAAGAAAACTGAACAGGAAAAGATTAAGCCAAGCTCTTCAGAACCTCAAACACCTCAGTTTCTAGCCTAGTCATATCCTAAGCAGTCTTCTTAAGGTCCTTGAACTCCACTAGAGATCTTTCTAGCTTTCTTTTGAGGATACCTGTGGTCTTCCTACTGGACCTAGACACTTCATGTCCTTTATCCTGATCCAGCTCCACAATTTGCATATCCTAGTGCTCTTTTTCAGGGGTCTCAACCAACCTGGACATAGCCTCAGTTGTGTTCTTTATACTCTTATGACCCTAGTTCATGACCTTCTAAAGAACCTCCTTAAGACTATTTATTTTCTCCTCCCGCTAAGAGTGGTCCTTTTTCATCTTTTCCATGGCATTCTCAGTTTTATTTGTTGTTTGTTTATTTTTATTAATATTTGGTTTTTTATATGGTTTGACTTGATGTTTATTTAAATGACATAAATGACTTAGTGCATCAATGGTTCCCTGGCAACGTCTCTCCCTTAGTCCACTTGGTAACTAAAGCACAAATTTAATATCATAAATATCGTATAGGATGATTTACATGCACTCCTAACTCTCTAGGTAGAAGCTTTGTTGTCTTCCTCTTCCTTTTTCTCACTTCAGTTCAACAAGGTCTAAAAATTATAGTTTATTTTTAAAAATAAATGTCTATAAATATTTCACATTTTTTTAAGTGAGGATCAAATATATTTTAAAATAAAATAAAATAATAATATTTAATTACAAAGATATTGAAGATACTATGGTTAATTTACTAATTGAACTATTAAAATAATTTAATAAATAAAATTATATCTAATTAGAAATTTGATAATGACATGTTGATTAACTTATCAATTAGTTGAAATACCAAGATAAATATTTTTGAATAAGTAATTTTTTTATTTGTTACATTGGATTATTTTTTTTAACTACAAAATAGACTTTTTTCATTGCAAATTTGAATCTATTCACATTTAAACTATGCACGTGAATTTGAATGCAGTTTTATTTGAAATTTGGAGAAAAAAGGTAATGTCAATAAATATTCTTTAGGAGATTACTATATTATAGGTGTTGATGTAACCAAGGATATGTTAGGAAGTAAGCAGTAGTAAAGTCAACTTCATATTCTAATCTTCATAGGATTGCAAAAAGAGTTCAAATTTGATGTAAAAAAGTAAGAGAAAATAGAGAAACTCCTAAATCAACAACATAAACAATATAAAACATCACACCATTTTTTGTGCGAAAACCCCTTTTTGGAGAAAAAATTGCTACTCTAAAACTTGTTCAAAGAATTATTCAGATCAAATAGAATTTATAATACACTTGCAAGGCAAGCCTTCACAAGAATTTCACCAACATATAATTTAGGATTAAATTTAGTAATTAAAAAATACTTGTAAATTCAACATTCCTACAACTCTTCCAAGTACTCAATTTGTGATTTAATATGTCATGTGCTTAAACCCCCACAAAGATAATGTTTAGTTTTGGCCCAACTTTCAATGTCACCTTCAACATTCTTGCCTTATGTTAATCCCTTGAATCTATTCAATGATGTTCATCAAGTTCTAACACACCCAAGTAAGAACAACAAATGCTTATCAAGGCACCCACACAATTCCCAATAATAGGTAGGAGGCTATTCAAGAATTGTAAACTAGGTAATTTATTAATAAATCTTAATTTCTATTTTCTATTGGTTTTAACAAAATTAAATTAAAATAGTGTGTTGTACAATAATAGATATAATAATGTTTATTATTTATTTTAGCTACTTTTATGAATTTTTAAAATCTCCAAATCTTTTTACAAAAAAAACATACTACTTTAAATGGGAAAAAATAAAGGTGAATAGAAAAAATCAATTCATATTTTTTTTGTATTTTTTTATGTTAATAAGGAAAATTTGAAGAAGAAGAAAAATCAAACTTCGGAATCATAGAGAATTGTGAGCATGAGAAAACCACAATTTTAACTTTAAAATGAAAAAAAAAAGAAAGGTAATTCCATAGTCTAGCTGGCCTTATAATTTTCAGTAGGAAGCTAGCAAAACTTTGACGAAAGAAAGATCCATTGTTGTTTAAGATTATATGTTAAAGTGAGAAGATAAATGAAATTTTTTTATTAAGGTAAAAGCAGGTTTTGAATGGGCCCCGAAACCATATACATTCAATTTTTTAAGGGAATTGTAACCCTAGGAAAGATAGGAAGAATTCGCTTAGATCTAAATAAAACAGTTGGGGGAAAAAGAGAAAACCTTACAGTGCCCCCATAGCACGTAATACCAGTAGAACTACCAGCAACACTAATCCAACAAAAACAACAACAGCCAAACAAAAGATAAACAAAAATGCTCTAGCTGCTAAAGCCAAATGTGTAAAGCCAATGCTTTACCACAACACCCAACCTAGGATTTTCCTTTGCCTCCCTTCTTCTGGGAGCGTAGAGTCATATCAAAATGTAGAGGGGACTTTTTATTATGTTTACCTATAACAGCAGTCCATCCCTCCTCTACCAAAGAAGCTTTTTCCTGCCAGTTTGAGGCAGGAGAGGAGCCAACCACAATAGAACCAGTATGAGAAGTCTGAACAACACCTACAGTGGCCACACAACCAGCACTAGACTTCCCAACACCAACAAGAATTTTTGAGACAAAATTGGTTGGAAAGAGGCCAGCAGACCCAGTAGCCTCAATAGATATTCCAGCACCAGTACTACCAGTAGAAGGAACATAACACCCAGCAAAACCAAGAGAAATAAGAGGATCACCAACAACAGAAGAATTAATTCTAGCAAGAACAGAACTACCGGAAGATTTGTTGGCAGCCAAACTAGCAGAACCAGCAGAAGTACTACCAGCAGCCAAAGAAGAAGGAACAGAAACAGTCGTAGGACAAGAGACAGGGCCAGTAACCTGTTCTACCACATTCACGAAGCTCCGAACCTTCTCCACAGTATAGTGCTGAGAAGAGGCCCGCTTCCACCACGAAGTAGTCTTATTATGTCTCTGAAGATCACATTGAGAGGCAATATAACCAGTCTTAAAGCATCTTCTACATCTAAAGG
Source organism: Chamaecyparis obtusa (assembly GCA_027943335.1). NCBI lineage: Eukaryota > Viridiplantae > Streptophyta > Pinopsida > Cupressales > Cupressaceae > Chamaecyparis > Chamaecyparis obtusa. The sequence continues at coordinate 299,153 of BSBK01000745.1, read as the reverse complement.
GGATGCCTTCATAATCCAATTGTTGAATCCAACTTCTACCCGTAGGGGCTTCAAGTTTAGTCTCTGAAGACACGCCTTTTGAGGTATTGATATCCACTAAGATACGAGCATAAGTAGAATGAAATAAATCAGAGGATTTCTCATCTACCATTAACATATCCCCTAAAGCTTCCCCCACAGTCTCCAGAACGGAGTCAATCCAAAGATGCAGGGGAAGATTAGGAAGCCTAACCCAGATAGGTTGCAGATCAAAAGATTTGGAAGATAGAGAAAAATCAGAATGTCATGGTTTCAGCAATAGCATAAAATGATCCTCCTAGCTAAAGAAGTTTTCACACAAAATAATATTTATATCCTTAGCATCATCAAATTTAGCCACAAAAAATCCTTTAGCCATAGGGAAGATATGGACTGTACTAGAGATTAGGAGTTCCCAATGACTGGAAATCCAGGAATGAAGATCAGGCAGAGAGGGCCAGAAACCCTTGAATTTGCAAATCAATCCATGCTCGGAAAAAATAGAGGCAGCCGCATCAATCTCAAAGAGAGTATCCTCATCTAGCGCAACAGAAATATGTTGGCTGACTGGAAAGGCACTACGAAGAGTGCCTTTAACAGCAGAGCGAGCGAAGTTAGCAGCATCCCTAGTCAGAACATTAAGCGTCCCCCCAGCAATACCAGCAAGCTGCGAACCACCAGCAGAAGAACCCAGCAAACCCCCAGAGACCAAAGACGCCCCAACATCCAGAAAAACCCTAGATCTCCCAGCAACCTCCGAGGCCTGTAACTTCCTAGGAACACCTCCGGCAACCCTAGCAGAGTCTACCGGCGACACACCAGCAGAAGGCAAAGCACCAGGAACCTCCAAATTCCCAGCAAAAGCCCAAGCGCCTGGCAAACCCCCAGCACCAGCGACCTTCGAACCCCCAGCAGAAACACCAGAGGCCCTCGAGCTCCCAGCAAAAGCACCAGCAATTGGCGATCCCCCAGTAACCCGCGGCACCCGAGCACCAACAGAAACTTCAGAAACCTTCGGACCCCCAGCAGAAGCCCTAGCGACCGGCGACTTTGAACCCCCAACAAAAGCACCGGAGGCCCACGAGCTCCCAACAAAAGCACCAGCAACCGATGACCCCCCAGCGCCCAGCATCGCTCCAACACCACCAACCCAAAGATTGTTAGATTGTTACAAATACAATTGAAGATAAATGAAAGTAAACTTTAAGTTTGATTTGATTTTAATGATGATGTATTTATGTATAATAGTAAAAATTGAATATTTAGATTTTTTTTCTATTTTATATTAATAGGACTGCACCTTTTCACATTTTATGTTCTACTTCTACATATCTTCAGTGTACCCATTGCACACCAAGGTGTGATTGCTAGTTGTTAGCCTATGTTAATATGGTCAAATGACTCGTTCTTTCCCAACTCTAATCTTTGCTCTCCTCTTTTATTGTTTGTTTGGGCTATTTTTTTATTATAAAGCTAAACATTTTACTCTCATCACTGTCTTTTGTCCTATGTGTTTGATAAAATCCTTTAATTTGACTCTCAACATTCTCTAGTTACTTTCTCAAACCTTTCATTATATTTTATTTTTGCCACTTTGTTATTGATATTTTATCATCATTGATGTTACACGGTTAACCTATGATAGTTGCATTTGTTTGTTCGTTGTTCTATTAACTCTTATTAGACTCTCCTAGTCTTTTTATTTTAAAACTCTCTTTTTTCTTGGTTCTTTTTAATTTTAACTCTACATGCATACTTTGTGAATTTGGTATAATGGACTAGAATAGGCAGTTCTTAACATCCACAAGGCAAGAGATGGTTTATGGGACAATAGACCCTGTCAAGTTTTCTTTTATAAAGAATTGATCTCATGTCATTCAATTTGGTGTTACCTCTCCATTCTCTCAACCATCTCTTTGCTAAATAGATCTTGAAATAAAATTGCTACTAAAATACTTGTATAGTTGACCTAGATGTCATTGTAAATTTTATATTCCAAAATAACATGTTTTCCCATTTCTGCTGCGCATACTCTCCCTTCACATACCTTTTTCTTCGCTTTCTCATCTACTTGTTTCACATTGAAGACAATGTGAACCAATCCTCAACTGAGCTAGGGAAATCTTCACTCTCCAAAAGATGATCTCTAAATATTCTTGTTGCAGATGGTTAGAAATTGAAGTAAAATTATGAAACTCCATATTTTTACCATTGGACCCTTTTATAACATTGGTAGTGCTTCAAAATGCCTTGCAAAAATTTTTAGTCACCTTGGTAAAATATGGTTTTTATCCTATGGTCTGTGCTCTCTATTGATGGTTTAAGGTTTAGGGTTTTATGCATTTGTAATATATTTTATGTAAACCCTAGGTCTATTATGTTTCCTTGTTACATTTTGTCTCATAAGGCAAAGGGTTGTGTCGTTGTGACAAGGGGCCACCTTTATTTCCTAATGTTTTATCTTTTATGTAAAGGTCGGTTTCTTACTTTATTTCCCTAAGTCTTATTTTCCTAAGTCTAATGTTGGCATGTGGTTATGTTTTAAGCGAAATATGTTAAGGGTTTGGTCTTTGTTCTAGGCGGGTCCCCTTTACCTTTCTAGCAGTCTGCTACGTGTCACTTTTTCATTGGCCCTGCAATGTCATGATGATGTCCCCCTGAAGACTTTGTTGACCACGGCATAGCGGGAGGCTGCCATCTGTCACCCTCTGAGTGGTCGAAGTAACCTTTGGAATGTTTTAATTTTTTATGTCGGGTGTATTATGGTTAATGTGTGACCTACTTAAAGTCCCATCTTTATGCATGTGCTCAAAATGGACAGAGATCTTTTAAATTGCAAGAAAAGGTGCTCAATGGTTCACGACAAGGGCTAAATGACTTGTACAGTGGCCGGATAAAATGTGAACAGATTTGACGACTGTCATGATCTTGCAATTGAAGATGCAAGGAACTTAAGGATCACGGCATCACGAGATCTTGACACATGTCCTTGGTCAGCCAACGTTGATGGAAGGTAGGGCCAGATGATGAGATGTAAAGGCCGTGACTTGAAAGTTCTTCATTGGTCATGTGATGGGGCCATTTGCCAAGTCAGAAGTCAATGCCAGATTGACTGATCCAGATCATCTGATTCGCCAACATGGAAGGAGATTAACGACCAAAATTCAAACTTGCTAATTGAAGAATTTGAATTGGTTTTTCACTAGTATGAACATTAATGGTGGATGGGACAATGACAACCTATTTCAAACTAAGTTAAAAGGAGATTTCAATGCCATTTTCATTCACCAAGCAATCAGTCAAGAGCTAAATTTGTTCCAGAGCCAAGTGAGAGATGAACGAAGAGTTACAATGCCGAATTTAGGGTTTTTTGGAGTGATAAAATCATAAGTGAATTTTTTTCTTGCCTGGGTCGTTTTAAGTTGTATTTTCTAGTGAATTGCTTTGGGAGTGTGGGGAAAATATTTCTTTACATTCTGGGATCAAGGTAATGCTTTAATTGAGTTGAAATTTGATTGAATATTGTGTTGTAGAATTATCAAAAGACCCTAATTTCAACCCTTTTTTATTTTAAATTTGAACTTGAAGCCCTAGTTGTTAAAATGGCACCCCAAAGGCCTCATTTCGGATAGACAGAATATCAAAAGAACCTATATAATGATTTCTTGGATCAATTAAAGCCCTCGACCAATGATCAATATCAAGGACATAAATTCATATCAGGGAAAACCCTAGGTGAGTGTTTAATTGACAAAACATACAATATTTCAAATGCACAAGTGCCAACCTCAAGCTTTGAAATGTTCCTGGTATGCTATGGACAGAGAAACCTATAATCCCCTTTCTTCAATGTCTGGCAATATGATTTAGGGAAATTGGTGGTGTTGAATGTCTTCATGGATGTTGACTTGCTCAGAGCAGTGGCAGATAGATATGACCCAATTTTGAGGGTTGTGAGGGATAATGATGGGAAGGTGTTGTTGTCAATCAATAGGAAGGAAATTCAAGAGGTTTTTGGTACTTGTGAACCTGTATCCTTCCTAGACCCCATTAATTTGGAGGATATAAAAGCATGATAGATTAGGTTGAAGGATTTTGTTAGGGGAACTCTTCTCCCTACCCATCTGGCCAAAGAAGGAAAAACACAGTATTACATTGGCCCAAGCTTTGTTGAACCATTCCCATTTGAACCTTTTGCTCCATACCTTAAGGCTACATTTTACTCACTATGCCAAGTACTAGGGTTTAACCCAAGCACAATCATGCCAATGGCATACATGTATATGACAATACAGATCCAACATCCCAGCTTCATTGTGATATATGATTATGCTCCTTACCTTAAGGAGAAAATACATGAGGGGTAGTTAGCAATCAAGAAGGATAAGCTTGAGAATTATTTCTCTTGGTATTCTCTATTAATGCACATGTTCTTGTATAGAAATGCAAATTCCTTTGAGGAGTCTATGACTTTGAGAAGAGTTGTTAATGGGATTGAGATGTCGATACAGTTGTGGAGTATGGATATCTTATGGGATAGGGAAGAGGCCAGTTATGTCAGATTTGATAATTGTTTTGTTTCAAGATTAAGGGCTAGGTTAATAGTTAATCCTCCTAGGATCCCAGTGCAGCTACAAGATTTCTTGAGGCCCAAGGAGAGGGTCCCTAATTTGAAGATTGAGCACAATTGGGGTGATATAACTCCCTCTTTTGTTAGTACAATTATGAGAGTTTATGGTTTTGAAGGAAAACCATGTGTTTCCATACAATGTACCATTGAGGTTGGGATTTGCATAGGTTATATGGAAAATTGGTTGTATTTAGAAGGAATCATCTACGAGGAGTAAGGGCACTATTTTCTCTAATTACACCATTACTCCCTATTTTTTCATAACCAAAGGAGGATGGGTTCACCTTGACACAGTAACCCAGAAGAATTTTTCAACATGTTCAGAGCTAGAATAAAAGGATCCTCTCTACCCCATGAATTCAAGTTCCCTGAGAATCTGATCAAGAATGAATTTGATGAAGATACACAAGAAAATAGAAAAGAAAAATGGGTTACATATGGCAAACTCTGGAACATTGTTCTGAAGATGGATCCAAATTGTTTGTGAAGATGAATACTTTGGTCAATCATTTTCAGGAAATTGTGCTTTCTTTGAAGGAGAAGAGGGCTATATTGGAAGGCAAGTAGATAAGTGAGGTGACTCCACATAAAGTAGCTCCAACACCTCAAACAAGAACCAGGACTACAATTTCAACACCTCCACCACCACAGGATATAGACAAGCTTGGAGAGAAGAGACCCACCTTCTTACCTTATGTGAAGGAAAGTCAAAAAGTGTATAAAAGGGTAAGAGGTGAATATGTGAGTGACAATGACAGTGATGAAGAGAGAATGAGAAAGGGCAAGAAAATAATGAAATATGAATTATTTTGATCCTACTTGCTATGTGCTATGTTGGTCCAACTAAAGGACAAATGTTAGAAAAGATCAAAGAGTTGGAGAAAAAGTTAGTAGAGACAAAGCAGAGTTCTGCCCAAAAACAAAAAGAGATAGTCGGTTCAATGTTAACTCATCTAAATGATAAGATAGATAGCAGGTTGGCTAGTATCCATTCTTTCTTTTCTTTATTATTTGAGGTTGTCAAGAGTTTTGATAGAGATAGGGAGATAGTTGCACCATTGTTTGCTAAGTGGGTGTAGAGATAAAATTATTTGAAAATGATGTATGGTGCCTCCAAGTTTCGTGCTAATAAGCCACAAGCACTTCAACCAACCCATTTGTTGGTTAAGTCTATTCAAGAGTTTCAGATGTTGCCCAAGAACATTGAGAGGAGGATCAGAGAGTTGATAGACAGTTTTAATGGAATGCATGATACACTTCTACTAGGGATAGTAGATAGAAATGGAAATGTGAAGTCATTACAATTATGGAAAGAACGGGCGAAACAAATCATCAATTCTCAAGTTGATTTGATTTGTAAGGATCTAGACACAAACATGTTGGAAATCAACATGGACAAGATCATAAGCACTAGTACATTCTTTGAAACTTTTGAGAAGGGGGCCAACAAGGTAGTTGTCAAGTACAACCCTTACAGAACAAAGGTTGATGAGGTTATGGGTTTCAATTGGCCATTAGATGAGGAATATGTTGAATGGGTTAAAATGTACCTGAATGAGATTGAACAAGCAAACCGGTAGCCTTCTATCTTTTGATGTAGTAGTTTGGTATTCACTTTTGGCTTATTCTACATCAGTTATCTTTTGAAGGACGAGTTTTCAACAACCACGAGCCCAAATGAAATCTTCTTCAGCAAATCGCAAAGCGAGAAAGTACAAAGAATATTTTGCAAAAGGGGAAAAGGCATTTTTGTCTTATGTGGGAAGTCTTTTGTAATGAAAATTATGCAGTCCAATGGACTAAGGACATGTGTCTTCTCTGGCTTGTAGTTTGTTTGTTCCCTTGTTTCTATAAAAGGGAAATACAAGCACAATAGAAAGGGTTCCACATTCTCTGTATTTTTTTATTAGAGTCTAGGTCCCAGTAGTAAGTCTAGGGTGAACGAGAATTTTGTAAAAATTTTACAGAGCAAATAGAAAGGATCTTGTGTCTAGTTTTTGCAGGTTTTGAACAAAAGAATTATATAATTGTTGTATGACAGAAATAGCATTTCAATTTAATAGAAATACAGTTTATACTCAATTCTCTCCAGTTTACAATTCTATTGCATTTTGAATGAGATGAATCCAGGGTCTTTCTCATTCAGTGCACTATTTTGGTGTATGTGATTTCTATTTTATGCTTTAATCCAAGGGATTAATTTAATGCTTGAATAGAATTACAGATTGATAGGATTTTGCAAGGATTATGATAAGTAGTTTGAGTTTAGATTATTGATAAGATATATTGTAAGGCAATATATTCTCAGATCTATGTTATTGAGTGGTTTTCTATCATAGTTCATTTTATATTTTGTGAATTCATATACCCAATGGATTAAGGCACTGACATAGCTTGTAATTGTCTTTGCCAGTTAGTTTGTGTTCAATTTCATTTGAAACTTGCTATCAAAATTGATAAATCATGCTATAGCATTTAAGGTTTTATGTTGTATCTCACGCTCCAATTGGTTGAGGATCATTGAGAATTGGCCATTCTTTAGCATTCTCCATTTTTGTTGAGTTTCTTTACGAGATTATTTACTTTGTTTTAATGTCATTTGCAAATATGGGGCAGAGATTGTAAATGCATTAAGGGATCACCCTCCCAGGTTTTGCAGAGCCCAAAGTGTAAGAGTTATAATTGCCTTGTCAGTTGGTCCAAGTCCAGGGAATTATAACCAACAAACACTAATGATCTGCCTTTCACAAAATGCCTCTTAATCTTTAGGTTAACTACCCTTGCTTCTCTCGTCACTATTTTCATTTTAACTTATTAGTTGTATTACTTAGTATGTATTCTTAATTATTATTCCTTTCCACGCTTATCCTGAGTAAACAAACTTGAGCACTTAAACAAAATTGTCCGCCACTTACAACTTGTCACTTGTGGATTAATAATCTGAGAAAATCATGAGTTGTAAAAAACTGTCACCTACAACGGGCAAGAAATTTAGGATTTACATCATCCATATAGCCTGTTTAGAGGGTGCAGGTGTCTTATTTCGAGCGTGTATAATAAATTAATAGGAAAAACATCCCTATTTGAGCATTCTTCGAGCCTCTACCATTACCAGACATTTTGCTAGGTTTAGCATTTCATATTGTTCAATTCCCAGTGGGGGTTATTGGCAAACTTATTAACAATTATGTGGAAGTATGAAGAGAGAATGAGGAACAGTTAAGCTAAGAGCGATATACGGGGCTTGCTAAGAATTGAGGGTTGATTCAATCTTTTAAGTCATTGATATTCTTGTCTCTGTTTAATATGTTGATGTAGTAATGGGAAATAACATTTGGAAGCTCAATGGTGATCCGCACTTGCTCAAAGTTTAATCTCACTATACGAACAAATCAAAATGAAACAGACAATATAGAGAAGGCTTCTTCAAAAACGCAGAGCGACCATTGAAAATCTGCAATCAAGAGTTAGCAACCATCAATAGTTACATGATGAAGTAGACTTAGTGAGGAGGCAACAGTGCTGATGTAAAGAAGCTTCATGTTAACTGAACCCAAGCACCAAAAACATGAACAAATTCATTGCAATGAAACTGGAGTGGAGGCCATTATGACTGCAACACCTTTTTCCAACATCTTTAAATAACTTCATGTTAAAACATTTTGAGGTTTGGGATTGGTTTTCATATTTTAAAGACCAGTATTCTATAAATACAGTGCTTCTTTCAGATTGGTTCATTCTTGAATGTCTTGGGCCAATGACCACCTTGAAAGCTATAATTTGAGTTTTTATCCGTTGATACAATTTAGCAAACTCTTCCTCCAATGCCCTTTGTAGTATTCATTGGTAAAGACACTGCTCTGTTAAGGTCAGCACTCTATTTGGCTACTGTGAACATAATATAACCTCAACATAAAAAAATTGTATATAAAATTTGCTTTGTGGAGAAAATAGCACAAAAATAACAATGAGAGCATGGTCAAATAGCAGCACACAATAGTAGCCCTCAGTCATCTAATTAGACACCAATTTGTTGGTAGTGATTATTACAAAAAAGGTTGGGCAGTGCTGCAAAATTGTAAAAATATTTCCATCTGATATGTTGCATGTTTTCTCTATGAGCTCGCACTTTTTGAACTGCATCAGATTCCATTGCCTTCTGTAAACACAATTTTCATGCATAGCTGAAGACTAGTCGCACAGATTTCAAGCCTCACAATTAAGTTGACAAATCTTGCACCTAAAACTGTGTGGTTGTGAAAGAGAAAATTCACAGCACCAAAACCCATGCAACACATCCTCCATTTCCTTCAAACATATGCAAAACATTTGAATCAGAGTACCTTCTTCAAGAATCGCTTAACTAGACGCCACTTGATCCACCAATAGTCCATATAATCATATAATTCATCAGTTTTCTGCACTTTATATTCATTGAACTTTTCCCTCAAGACTTCCTTGTATTTCCCACTCCACATGAAGACTATACGTTCAACCCATCTGGCCTGTAAAGCTTGCACAGCTAATACACGATTGTGCATTGCCTCCATGAATTTCGCAAGTATTCCCCTCCCAAAAGTCACAATATTCATTGTAATTTGGACACAGAGATGATAAAAAGCCAGAGATGACTTGATAAGGACAGCCATACATAAAGGCCCAATAAGCCATAAAGGTAGCATATCACTTGAAGCCTCAATTCCATAAAGAACCGTAACAGAAATACACCATGTAAGACTGCACAGAGACAAAATAAATAAGTACTAAACACTGGCCATTGGATCCTCAATAAAAATCGCAAACAAGGATGCGGAGGAAAAAATTTCAAGTTAAAAGCAACAGGCTCTTATAAACAACAGATTTCCCTTTTATTCATCATAAAAATCCCAACCATATCTACCATTTCAGGTTTTAAAGGCTTTAGGAGACCTTAAAGAACTCTAATCTTCTTCTAATTGTTAGAAAGTGTTCTAGTCCTTAAAAATGTGCACACAGATAGACTATCAGTCAAGTCATAAAAACTAAAATCTTGTGGAGATATGTTTTTGTCCTCAAAAGGTGTGTGAGATTAGTGGGTGATAATTCCCACCATGGTTTTTCCCTTTGACAATGAATCCCACACAAAAAGATTGGTCTTTTTGTGTTGGTTATGTATGGATGCTTTATGTGTTATGCTTCTATGTTATATTTACTTTTGCATGTTTAATCTGCAAGTTTATGAAAAAATTAGAGAATGTGTGGAGAAAGCTATGTATTAGGCTACACCAGTTATGAGGTTGGTGAATCTTCAGGTACCAAGAACGACAAGCAAGATGACAAATTTGCACCTAAGGTAAATCAAAGGAAATCTGGTAAGAGATCTTATAAACCAGTTTGTTTCAATTGTCACAAGGTTGGACATACTGCTAATGTATGTAGGACAAATATCAGATCTAGTGTTCCAAGCAACATACCTAATGCTAGACTAAATCTTTTTTATGGCTATTGTTACAATTGCAACAAATATGGTCACAAAGCTAACGAGTGTAGGACAAGAGTGAACAATCAGAGGCCATAAGTCAACTGGCAGAATGAGAACCAGTGGGATGTTACATGCTCACATTGTCATAATTATGGTCACATGGCAATCAACCACAGATTGAGGACAAATAGAGGCAATGCAAGACCTTGGAGATCAACCGGTATGGCATGTTTTCACTGTCATAAGATATGACACATTGCTAGGTTTTGTAGATCAAGGAACAATAAGGTGAACCAGTCAATTAATCAATCTGACAAACAAAAAGGAAAGCAAACTATGAATGTTGAAGAGACTAAAGGCAGATGAATCAAATTTGGACAAAAAAGAGAGAAAGCAAATCATCATAAGGATTCGCATCTTCATCGGGTGTGGAGAATTCATCATCAAACTAAGTCATCTTTGACTTAGGGGGAGCAAGCATTGTTGAATCCATTGAGGACCCCCTAGATGCATGTGCGGTAAGTTTTGTTTGCATATTTAGATGCATATGTTTGTTTTGTAATATGGTATGAAGTTTTGGTGAACTGCATGAAGATTTGTATGACCGCTAACAAGATATGTGAAGGTATATGTTATACATTTTCAACTGGTCATGTATTTAATACTTAAGAGCGGTGGAAGATAAAGGGTGATTTTAGGTCTTATTTTGCATCTACACATTCAAGTGCTATAGCCAGAAGCGACAGAAGTGGAATTTGAGCAAATTGACAACGATTGCAGAAGGATTTGAAGTGATTTTGGTAAAGAAACTTGCGAGGGTTTGCACAGGTCATCAAAAGGTATTTATTGGAGATCTATGAGCATTGAATCTATTGTTTTAAGGATGGATACTCCTATTATTGCTGAGATCACAGAGAAACCTAGGCCAATATTTAAGAGATATCCGAATAAATCAATGGAGAATGATCCAAAGGGTGCCCTAACTAGCATGTCCTACGGTGTATTGCATATGGAGGATGTCAGATCATACATTCATTGCAAGATCGAAGACTTAGGTGAAACTCATATACGATCACTATACAAAGATTTGTGCAATGATTAGGCGTCGAAAGATGAATACAAAGTGATCACAGATAAAGGTTTTGAGCACGCAATTCACTTTCCCTCTGACTTTGAGGAAGAACAGATTAGATGTGTTGAGCAAGGTTCCAGACAAATTTATATGGCTTGATCAACCCTACAAGATTACCAAAGAGGTCATTCATGTAGTGATAGGTTTCTGTACTACTGGAGAGGTACCACAACTAAGATCTATCCCACAAGACGTAGTCCTAGAACTGACCAAATCGAAATGGGACAAGCGAGTGATGACAATAAATTATATCCCAAATGAGGCAGTTAGGTTTGCATCCATGGTGATTGGATACAAAGTGTTTCACTCAAGCAGAATCAACAGTGTGCCTACTATTGCGATTCACAATGCATATAAAATGGTGAAGGAAAATGCAGAGTATGATTTGTGTGCTGCGATAAGAGACCAGTTCTTTCTAAACATGGAGAAGATCAAGAAAGACAAAAGGCAAGTATTCAAGTACAGTCAATTGCTTGTAGGTCTGTTTTTTTACTTTTAAAATTTATTTTCTAGTATTGGACCGGTTAATTGGGTAGATGGTACTCCGGTTGTGATTCAAATGGAAATTTGTGCTAAGATGCTCGGTAATCAATTTTTTGAGAAGGTATGGGGATATTTCAAGGATTTCCAAAAGAGAATACAAGAAAGGGAAAGAATTCCAGCTCATGTTGTTGAGAAATATAAGGATGATATATGTTTCATGGTTGATACTGATACATGTCAAATGGAGGCACTAGTACCTAGTAGTACCTAGGACATTTTGGGCTATGCCTATGTGTTACGAGCTAGAAGCTGATATAGCCATTGCTTATGCTCATGAGCTACTAAAGAACCCCATTGATCCTAATGCAAAAAGATTTGGAACATATAGGGAGAAATATCTTGAAGTTGTTGATACATTGAATGCACCGGTGATTGAGAAGAAAGTTAGAAAGGAGGTTGAGCAGTTCTTTAGACAGAAAGGCTTCACACAGGAAGTTGTTGATAAAGCAAGATCCAGACATGAAGTGAGAAAGTTGGTGCTTCAGCTACAACTATTGTAGATGAAGATGTAGAAGTTGTTTCTTCTACAACCGGTAGGCAGACAAGGAGTGCAACAGCAGTTAAGAAGGAGACACTTTCTCCTCCAGCTAAGATCCATGTGAGAAGAGCAGTAAAATCAACTAAACCTGAGGCCACAAAGACAAAGGAGACTGCTACAACAAAGGTTGCTAGCAAGATGAAGAAAGAAAAGGCAAAAGGATACAAAGAAGTTCAAGAAGAAGCTGAAGGAACAAAATCAGAACAAAAGCAGAAAGAACTCAAGGCTCAAGGTAAGAACTCTAAGGTGGTTGGTGCCCCTACCACTAAATCTGTCAAGCCTGACTTTAGTAAGTTTATTTCCATTGATAAAATTATTGATAAAGTCAAGAAGTGGGGTATACTTGTTGGTGTCAACAAGTATTATGATAAGTTTAATGAAGAAGATCAAAGGAAAATTGAAGATGTTGTAGAAAGTATGAATAAGTTTAGTCAGGTCCTTATGCAATTGCAAGAACAAATTCCTTCTTCTTTATATGGTAAAATTGAAGCTAGATGGAAGGGAACTTTAAAGCAAGACAAATAATTAATTGAGTATGTCTTAATGCATTTAAAGCTTGAACTAATAGCAGAGGAGATAAAGGAATTCTTGGATAAGGCTTGACCGGCATTTAAGACAAAAACGAGAGTTACAAGACTACTGATTGATGATTCTCAATCAGTGCAAGATGAAACAGAGAATATCTTGAAGAAGCACTTCGGTCTTGTTGAGGATGAAGAACATAATGAAGTAGAAGAGGAACAGGAGAAAGGAGAAGAGAGTGAGAAAGAGGATGTGATTGCTCTTAAAGATGAAGGATGGACCATAAATGGTGTGAAGGTCACACTTGATAACAATATTCTGGATGAGCCTGAGGATACCATGGACACCACTGGTGATATTCCAGGCATGGATATTCCTGAAGAACAAAGGGACACTACAGAGCAACAAAAGGAAACACCTAAAGACACACAAGAACAACAAGAAAAGGAGATAGAGGACAGAGGAACCGGTCAGGATATGACTAAAGATGCATCAGTTGAACAGCAACAGGTACCGGTAATGGAGGCAAAGGGTGGAGATGAAGGAATAGAAAATGAACATATGGAGAAGACCATAGACAAGGAGACAAAAAAGGTAACAACTTTCCGGTCTATGTCTTCTAGCATTGTTGGTATGGATGAAGATATTCCTGCCATTAAAGGGCAAATAGATTTGAGTTCTATGAGTCCCAAGGAAATGACAGATATTGCCATGGCTATTAAGTCCAAAGCAAAGGAGAAAATGAAATAGGAGGCGCAGGTTATCCTAAATGCAAGAGATATTCTATCTAATCTAGTGACTAATGTGAACTATGATTAGAAGGCCCCACTGATTGAACAGTTGGGTCAGTTGGTCACAGCTACTGGAGAGCAGTTGAAAAGTCAAGAGGATACTGCAACGATGAGAGCTGAGAGAGACTATGAGAGGAAGAGGTCAGAAAAGTTAACTCAAGCAATTGCATTTGATGAAACACTTTATAAGTTGCAGTGAACTGGATGAAAGATATTTTGAAAGAAGGTGGTAAGATACTTACCTCTATCTCTGACTTTTCACAACTCTTGAAAGATTTGGATAGGAAAAGGAGTGAAGCTAAATAGGAGCTAAGGCTATTAGTGGCAAATTTTGATCCTATCAATGGCTCAGCTACAAGTTTTGGTGCTCAAATTAGTGTTGTCAACCATACGCTGAAGACTTATAGTAATGAGCAGAAAAAGAGGATATCTACTTTGTCAGAGTTACAGAGTTTGTTGATCCCTAAGTTGGAGATTTTGCAAATAGGTGTTAAGGAGGCTGAATTAGTGGTAGTCTCACCTAATTCGTGTAAATTAGAAGGATTGGAAGAACTTGCATATTTGTTGCATGGGCAAATACTTATCATGGAGAACCTACTGAACACTTGTTTACAAATCTTGAAGACTAATTTTGCAAATGTATTCAATAGATTGTAAATCGGTCTATGCTACTCTTTATAAATAAAATTTTGATTTTTGGTTATTCATTGTAATACCTTTCTCATTGTTGTCAAAGGGGGAGTAATAGTGTAGTGAAAAATTGCTAAGGTATTAGAAAGGGTGAGTAGATATATTACCTTAGGGGGAGTTATTTTTGTAAGCTTTGAATCTTTGATGTTAATGCTCTGAATGAACTTGTTGATTATCTTTTTGTAATAGTTGGACATTTAGTCAATTTTTACTCTAAGTGTTGCCATCAATGCCAAAGGGGGAGATTGCTGGCATTTGATGAAGTTTTGATGCAGATGATGGTGTGGTGAATGTTGGAGTGTTGTCATTGCTGGCAACAAGTCTTCTAGGATGATTGGATCATTTATACCAATGACAAAGTTGATTGCACAAAGAATTCTCTAAGTATCCACTGTATTGGTGATTACACAATCAGTCATGGTAAATGTGTTGCATGGTGATGATCTGAACAATTATGGTGGTGTGATTGAACAAGAAGAATCTACAGAGTCATGTCAACCTACATCCATGATCGCATAAGCAAATTCGAAGTACAGATGAAGATTTGGTGGCAACATCAGTGTTATTGGCAAGAACAGCCAACCGGTCAAGTCAAGGTGATGAAATCGAGGTAGCAGTTAGATAAGAGTTAATAATTGTTTTATTTCTGAATTGTATTGTTGAGAGCTGACCTTGAGGATCTCAATTTACTATGTTGGCGGGATCGATTATGGAATTTGGATGGATTTTGAAGGCCGACATCAGTAATATGTTTTAGGTTTGTTCCACTAACCTAAATATTTCTATAAGAGATGAAATCAAAGAGAAATTGAGAGAGTGAGATGTTGTGATGATTGTGATTGTTGAAGGTGAAGTGTGTATGATTAGAATAGTTAATTGAGCAGCGCTGAAGCGGATTTGTCAAGCAGAGTGTGCTACATTCAGATCATTTCTATTGAGTTCATTCTCAAGACAAGTTCTAACAGGCTTGCGATCAAAATCCTCTAACCAGGTTACTCTTAACAGGGTATGCAAGATCCTAACAGGTCTGAAGTTTAATTCCTTTAACTAGGTTCTCAGAAGGAGTTATAAAATCCCCTAACAAGGTAGTTCCTAACACGACTTCATAATAGCTTCTAACCAAACTATAGATACTCTTAACCGTGTATACCCTTAGCAAGGTGTTATAATGCTCCTAACAGGGCAGATCTTATTGGTGCACTAGTGAGATTAGTGGGTGATAATTCCCACCGTGGTTTTTCCCTCTGACAAGGGTTTCCACGCAAAAAGATTGGTGTTTTTGTGTTGGTTATGTGTGGATGCTTTATGTGTTATGCTTTTATGTTTTATTTACTTTTGCATGTTGTTTAAATCTGCAAGTATATGAAAAGATCAGCATTAACATATATATCATAATTCATTCTGCTTATTTATAATTTACAGGTGTCTGATGCCAAAATCATTTGACAATTAATAAGCATTAATCATCTCAATATTTTTTCATGATGGCAACATTCTATGGTTCTTAACTTCTAAGTACACCATTTTAGTCATCCTTGTTGTGAGATCCACTTATCCTTTTCTACGCAATAGCTACCACATAAAAAGTTCACCATAACATTATTTGTAGTACTTAAAAAGGGTTTGTCAATGCCACAGTGATAAAAGTGGCTTCCTATGATATTATTGGTTTGAACTGATCTGACATGCATATTTTTAAGGTATTATTGTTACTGTGTGGAACTGTTAGATTTTAGAGCAGACTCAAACATGACAAAGCATAAATCCTTGCATTTACAAAATAGAGAAAAGTAGGTGTTTATTTTAGTGCAAATAAAAACCAACTACTACACTTTCCAAGGAATTGAAGAATTAAAAAATAATCTGAACAGCATGACTCTAGCCCACATCATGTCCTTTCCCATGACAAAACAGTAAAAGGGTTGCTTCAGCATTATTATTGGGCTAAAGAGTAAATCACTTGGGTTTCAAACTTACAATATCACCGGCGGCCACTTGATCCATACTTCAGAATCCTGCCATAACTTCAGAATGCGATGGCCAAAGTCCTCCTCTTGTAGTTCCTTCACAATCTGATCTCCCTCTAGAAATTTCAATCGGGCTATTGGTTTTTGTAAAATTTCATTAGCTCGTACAATAAATTTCTGCTCTTGCAGCTTACTGAACCAACCTGGAAATCTGCATAATGTCCAAAGAGAGCTTTGTTTGATCTCTTTCATTACTCGCCAATCAGAGGATAACGATATTTGGGGAGGTTCAGATTCTGGATCTTCTGCTCCACTAGAATCATCTTTTTTAGTAACATCTCGAAATGCTAAAACCCTAAAACATTGATTTTTCCCTCTGTAAACAGGTCCAGCAGCCATACGGCAAACAAAGCTGTATTGACAACCAAAGGTCACAGAATAATAATCAGTATTCAGAAAACAAAAAAAAATCAAGAGGAAAACAATTATAGAATCAGTGATTTGGTGAGATAGGAAAAATCACACAAAAACACATTGAACAAGGTAACTTTATTTATGAATATGTTGTTCACAAAGTCTTACTTAGTATAGGTTGAAATTTATGTTTCCAATATCCCAAGGGCCAAAGATATAGACTTACAAAATATAGTAACACTGTGAAGAAAAAACCACAGAATCGCATTAAATATAAAATATATTACTTGTAGACATGTCAATCGTATTTTTCATGGGGTTTGAAAAGTGAAAAATGCTGAGAGGGGGAGGGGGTGAATCAGTATTTTACGAAGCCTTTGACAAACAATGAAACCAGAATTCGAAAGAACACAAAGGACAGAAGACAAGACACATTCTCTCATGGAAACCCAAGACAGGTAAAAACCATGGCATCACTAAACAAAAGGGCTACAACCCATTATAGTAAGAGCTACAACTCTTTTCATACACCCAGCTGAACAGGTTCCAACCTGTCTCAGAAAGCTACAACTTCCCTTTAGAGTGAAAAATGAGAAATATAGAACAATATGAATTCATTGTCTTCACAGAAACGTAAAGACACTCAGATGTTTGAAGACTCTCACGTCTCAACTTCACTTCTAAGACTGCATTTGAAGACTCCAATCCTTCATCTGAAACACAGGATACTGAACTGGATTTTTAAAACAAGTCCTATGCTTTCATACTGCTGCTAAAAATCATAATGCCAGTATATTGGTACAGACTTTCGTATATCCTATCTGCATGTGTCTTTCTAAAAACAAGCTGTGGTCTTTGTCAAAAAGAAACTTTTATTAAGCATCCACACGCACTTTTTACTTCAACCTGTCTCGGATATTTTTGAACACCAGCTCACTCCAGATCTTCTGGCAGCACACACCCCGTGACTCTTTTCTTAGTTACTTGCTTTTTGAAAAGAGTCTCCTACTTTTTAAATCTCGCTCCCTGTCTGTATATCAACTTTTCCAATATACTTTTACCCCACGATGCCTCTATATGCGAATACTCGCTACTCACCCTTCAAAAGGGAAAATCGCGGTCACGATGTGTACAGCATCTACTCCCCTTTGAATAGTTACTTGTTTCTGTATGTTATGCTACAGACCAGTCCTGTAGACTGCAGTGGGTTGAGCGCATACATGCGTAATCATATTTTTAACACCAGTCGCTCCCGTATCCGCAAGTTCACTGTGTTTTAACAGACATAACTGGAATTCAGGCTTTTCCATTTTTTGCAAGAGAAGACACGTCTGCAATCACAAGTCACTTTTTAAAAGACGATAAACCTGTACTCGATTTGGAGAATCTCCCGTTAATACCTGTAAGCCCACCATTCGAACCGGTGCACCTGCCATTATATAAGTCTTCTGCCATAAAACGCATGAGTATATGACCATGCGACCAGAGCATTCCATATTCGAAACACAAACAGCTGTATAAAAGGACAAAAAGAAAAATGCTCCAATGAAACGGTTTTCCTCATGAAATTGAATAAAGATATCAGAGAAAAGAATATGGAATGTCAGTTTGTATTCGAAATATACTCTGCGAGCCAGCATCCGACAGGAATAAAACTAGGCAAACACCCTGACATAGAGCGAACATGTGGCAAACTTTTATTAAGCATCCACACGCACTTTTTACTTCAACCTGTCTCGGATATTTTTGAACACCAGCTCGCTCCAGATCTTCTGGCAGCACACACCCCCGTGACTCTTTTCTAAGTTACTTGCATTTTGAAAAGAGTCTCCTACTTTTTAAATCTCGCTCCCTGTCTGTATATCAACTTTTCCAATATACTTTTACCCCACGATGTCTCTATATGCGAATACTCGCTACTCACCCTTCAAAAGGGATAATCACGGTCACGATGTGTATAGCATCTACTCCCCTTTGAATAGTTACTTGTTTCTGTATGTTATGCTACAGACCAGTCCTGTAGACTGTAGTGGGTTGAGCGCATACATGTGTAATCATATTTTTAACACCAGTTGCTCCCGCATCCGCAAGTTCACTGTGTTGTAACAGACATAACTGGAATTCAGGCTTTTCCGTTTTTTGCAAGAGAAGACACGTCCACAATCACAAGTCACTTTTAAAAAGACGCTAAACCTGTACTCGATTTGGAGAATCTCCTGTTAATACCTGTAAGCCCACCATTCGAACCGGTGCACCTGCCATTATATAATTCTTATGCTATAAAATGCATGAGTAATATGACCATGCGACCAGAGCATTCCATATTCGAAACACAAACAGCTGTATAAAAGGACAAAAAGAAAAATGCTCCAATGAAATGGTTTTCCTCCTCATGAAATTGAGTAAAGATATCAAAGAAAAGAATATGGAATGTCAGTTTGTATTCGAAAAATACTCTGCGAGCCAGCATCCGACAGGAATAAAACTAGGCAAACACCCTGACATAGAGCGAACATGTGGCAAGTAGAGTGAACGTCAATGCAAGCCATTCACGAAAAACAAAGGCCATGAGAACTGGACATGTGTTACTCCTGAAACTTAACAATCTCCGAAAGAGCAACCGAAATACTGACATCAATGACATAAACTTAACAGGGTTTATTTCCCATTGATCTCTACCAACATTTCCATACTCATTAGTTTTACAATCACCTATCATATATCCAGTGCATATATTAAAAATAGCATCCAGATCCATCATAAAGACCCTCTTCCCCACATGTGCTCTCTATATTTTTATAAGTCTGATAATTACAATAACGCCCTATAATCTATCAACAATCTGATCAAGTTAGGTTAAAAAAGGATTTTATTTTTTCAAAGTATTTGTCATAGGTACTCTTGATTGTATGTAATTTAGAATCCAGATGCAAGTATTACTCTTTCTTATTTAACATTTTTTTTTGTTTTTGCATGCACATAACTTGGTTCATCCATTTAATGAGGCCTTTTATCCATCACTGTTAGTGTAGCAATATTTTCTTGGTAAAACCTTCAGTGGCATGCTTGAGTCTCAAAGTTGGTTATTATTGTTTATGAATTTGCCTATATTTCCTATGTGGGCTCTGTATATGTATATCTTGAACCCACTTTCCACCTAGTAACCCCCAATTGATAGTGGTCAAATAAAATACGGACTAGTAGATGGAGGGTAAACAGAACTCCAATAGAGAAGTACCTCTTAAATTTTAGGGTATCAAGTTTTTCAAGGACATAATTGCATATGGGATGAAAGCTCATATACACGTGTAGTTACTAATCTCTTTGGTTTTTCACAGTAATTGTTTTGTAATGACATTCTGGAATTCAGTGCAATCAAATTTATTACCGAGTGTAATTCTAGCCTATGACTTCACCATCAATCTTCAGGAATCGATGTCTTAAAGTAGACATTAAAACTTTTGCAAATGAGTTATGCTCATAGTTGCCAAGCGATGGAAACTAGCACCAGTACGTCATTTCTATATATATGTGTGTGTGCGTGTGTGTATTTAGCTAAAACTCAAAATTCAAAAAAATGTAAAATATAAAATTAATATTTGAGCCAATAAATTTTAAGTGTTTTGTGCTGTTGTGATGATATGCCACCACAATATTATTTTCAGGTTTTTATAATATTAAATTTTACAGTTTTAATATAATAGCAAAGTATAATCTAACAAGTTTTAAAATTATAAATGTATAATGATAATGTTACATAGTTCTAAATGTAAAATGTTTTAAAGTTTTTAAATTTTTATACTAAAATTTTAAAACTGAAAACAGAATATTCGTGGGAGACACCATATTCATGGGATATACTGAGTTCATTCATGCCTCGTGGACCTCAGAAAAATTGAGAGACAGGTGATGGTTGGCATCTCAACTACCAAGAAAGAGTGCCTAAACAGAGACGAGCAGAATCCTTCCTAAAATCTGTCAGTGGCTGCAAATTGCGAAAACAAAGATGCCTTTTCATTTTTTAACTCAAGGATTTTCTGGGGAAGAATACATAACAATTTAGGGTTCTACTTTTTTTAAAGCTGCGATGCCACCAAGAAGTCATCTGCTAGGGAGATGCATTCCAGTATCCAAGACACATCCCAGGGCTAATAAGGTGGCACTAATTTCATACTAGCGATTTAAGACAAACAGAGTTGAATCGAAATTAAACTATAATTTACCAAAGTGCAGCAGTGTGAGAGATGTTGTGATGCTTTCAAAATTAAGATATATATGGGAGACCATTCTATGAGAAGAAAAGATCAAATGGAGAAATTACGAAGTGACTTTGCAAGTAATCAACTACAGCCAAAGACATCGCAAACCCTCCAAGGAAATTAAGAGACTTAAGGACAAAAAACCGTACTTCTAGGTTATTGGACAAATACATGTAACTTGTCCGCATATCAAGGACAAACATTCAAAGAAAATAAGCTGCAAATAGAAATGAGAATTATAGCAGAAAATCAAGATAAGATTACTTTCAGAATTATGTCAAAGTGAAAAATCTGAATATTATTATAAAATTGATGATTTTGATTACAGTTATAAACTTATATAAATGTAATTTGGTCAAGGCACTGATATTCAAAAATGGTGATCATCCGCTGCCTCCAAGTGTCGTAGTTGCGGCCACTGAACTTCTGACTACCTTCCAACATAATGTTGGTTAAAGAAGCCATCTTTTACGTTTTTCAAGGCACAAAAAATGAGGTAAAATTGAAGAGGTTTAACTCTAATTTGAAG
Source organism: Chamaecyparis obtusa (assembly GCA_027943335.1). Lineage (NCBI taxonomy): Eukaryota > Viridiplantae > Streptophyta > Pinopsida > Cupressales > Cupressaceae > Chamaecyparis > Chamaecyparis obtusa. The sequence continues at coordinate 277,659 of BSBK01000745.1, read as the reverse complement.
CCACACGACCTCTGGTGCCTGCATGTGTCAATCCGCATTTTTATTTTCTGCAACTTTCAACTCTTCTCTTCAGCCAATAGCCTTAGATTTTCGTTTTTCCTACAAATGCGACAACGTGAAGTTTTATCATCTAGTTTTTACTGCAACATTGCATTCATCCTTGGATGCTTCTCAGCGGCCTGTGATTTTAGGAGGAAACTTTTGGGAGGGTCTCTGTTCTTAACACCCACAGATTCTTGCAATCTTTTGCTAAGGCTTATTGCTTAGATTTTTTTGTAGACCCAATTTTGTAAACAAATGGTGATTTTTGATACATTGCAGATGCAATTAGGGTTTTCATCTGACCCTTTGTTCTCCGAAGTTCTAGCATTTTGACCTACGGTTTGCAGGCTTCTATGGTGATCAAATTTTTTTGGGTATTTGGTATCTACAGTGACTAGTTCTTTTTCAAAACCCTTGGGTATTAATCGGTTTCTATTATCTCGGATTTATTTCAATTTGTGTCAAGGACCTTTGGTTTCGCAATTTGTGCTTGCAATCTGCCTCTTCTTTCTATGCATTGGGATTCGTGCCTTGGATTTTGTGCAATCAAAGTTAAACCTCTTCAATTTCACCTCATTTTTTGTGCCTTGAAAAGCATAAAAGATGGCTTCTTTAACCAACATAATGTTGGAAAGCAGTCAAAAGTCCAATAGTCGCAACTACAACACCTAGAAGCAACAGATGATGACCATTTTTTAATATAAGTACCTTGAACATATTGTCCTAGGCAAGTCTACTTGTCCTAGAACGTAAGATCAAGATCAAGATAAATTTGATGAGTGGAATACAGAAGTCGTGATGCTCATTAAATTGTCGATCACCAACAATCAGCTGCCTTCGGTACCCTCAAGCAAGACAGCTACTGAAATATGGGAATATTTAAAGGGGCTACATGAAACGCCCGACAAGAGCCATGCATTCTTTCTAAAGAACGTGCTTTTCTCTATCACGATGGATGAGAGGATGTCCCTTTAGGAGCATCTCACAAAAATCAAGGACATCCATGATTAGTTAGAAGCAAATGGTCGGACAATGGAGGAAGACGACATAGCAATAATCAATCTGAAAAGTCTACCAAAGTCTTATAAACATTTTATCGAGACGCTCAACATTACGTCAACTAAGATTGACTTGAAGTTTCCAAATCTTTGCACGAAACTTCTGCAGTCTGATACTCAGCTGGAACATATTGCAACTGCACTAATCCATCCTCTACAAGCTTACATATGTAATCACAGTGAAGCTCAACATATTTGGTCCACTCATGGAAGACTAAATTTTTGGCAAGTTTGAGTAACCCTTGATTGTCAAAAAATAGAGGTGAAGGATCTACTTGAGACATGTGGATGTCAAAAAGCATCCGTCAAAGCCAAACTAACACAAGCTTCTTTTACAATTCCCCAATACTCTACTTCAGTCGAGGAAAGAGCTATCGCCTGCTATTTCTTGTTGGTCAATGTGACTACAACTATTTCCAAACTAAAGAATACCCAAATGTAGACTTCCTATTATCAACAAAAGTTGCCCAATCTGAGTCTGTGAAACCAATGAGTTTAGGATCTTTACTTATGCCATACAAAATGTCAAAGTCAAAAGTGTCCTTCACATACCTAAGCACATGCTTCGCTACAACCTAGTGTTCAACTTTAGGAGTTGTCATGAAGAGAGAGATGTAGTTCATAGAAAAACCGAGGTTAGGTCTAGTGGCAGTGAGCTAGATGAGACTGCCCACTAGTTGCCTAAACATGGATTCATCCACCATATGTGACTCTAATTTGGTGGACGACTTCAACCCTTATTCCACAGGTGCAGATGCAGGTTTGCAATCTTGCATCTAAAATTTTCTAGCAGACTCCTAGCATACTTTGACAGAGATATAAAGATACTATCTACTTCAACACCAAAGCAATAATGCAGAAGTCCCAAACCTGTCATGTCAAATGATTGGCACAAACTTTGTTTGATCTACTCGATCAAAAGTGTTGAATAACCAATAATAATCAGATAATCAACATCGATGACAAATAGAAGAATATCATCACCAGTAGTTTTGACATACAAATTGGAATCAGGACTCTCAAAGCCTTGATCACTGAGGTACTTATCAATCTTGATGTACCAAGCTTGAGGAGCCTGTTTTAGGCCATAGAGTGCTTTCACGGTTTCACCAATCTGCATGCCTGATATTCCTTACCAACAACCTTGAAACTAGGAGGTTGTGTCATATAGACTTCTTCCTGCAACTCACCATTTAGAAATGTCCACTTGATGTCTATTTGATAGGCTTTCCATCCAAATTGGGCTGAAATGGCGAGGACAAGTCGAGTGGTACTCTTTTTGGCTATCGGAACAAAAGCCTCCTCATAATTAGTGCCCTCTTTCATTGAGAACCCTCTGTCGACTAGTTGAGCCTTCTACTTATCAAGGGGTTCATGAGCAGACCAGGCATGTTGAGCTTCACTGTCATTACATCCGTAAGCTTGTAGAGGATGAATCAATAGAGTTGCAGTATGTTTCCAGCTAAGGATCAGATTGCAGACATTCTCACCAAGTCTTTGGGCCTGAACAAATTTGTAAAATTTAGGGGGCAACTTGGTGTAGTTGACAGATTGACCAATAAGGGAGGGTATTATAATATTACTTGCATATTTAGCTATTTGATGGTCAATAATATAATATTAGTTTGGTTAGATAGTTTCTAATTTAGTCTCCAGTTATTGATTGTTTCTTTAGAAAACATCGTCATTGTAATTGCCTATATATGTACATTTCATTCTTTGAATAAGATCAAGCAATTATCATTGTAACAATTTGAATGATTTTGCAATTTGTACTTAAGAATTGAGCGATTTTTTATTTTGTCCTTGGGAATTGAACAATTTTCAATTTTGTCCTTAGGAATTGAACACTTTTTTTATTGTCCTTAGGAATTGAATGATTTTTAAGTTTGTCTTCAAACAAGGAAAAAAAAAATTGAAGATACTATTTTTAAAAATGTTGCTTTTTCTAAGGAATTTTTTATGAAATGTTGCCTTTTCTAAGGGTTTTTTATGAAATGTTGCTTTTTCTACGGATTTTTTATGAGATGTTGCCTTTCTAAGGATTTTTTATGAAATTTGATTTTAAGTTGGAATTCCTATTTTAAAGAAGGATTTTAATTATTTAACTTCGGAATTCCTTATTTCAACAACTATTTTATTTTTATTATATATATGTATATAAAAATTTCCTTATTTCCCTTTCTTGTTTTCGATTATTTAGTCTTGAATTTTTTCATTTTTCCTCACTTAGCATTTTCCAATTTTCACGTTTGACACCTTTCCTTGACAACATTTATACTTTATAATTTCGTCCTCAATTCCCAACTTTGATATTCTTACTTTCACAACTTTTTAACTCCATATTTATCAGGCGAACTTCATGATCTTGCTCTATTCTTATCCTCAAGGGTTGTCTCGGATCTTACAATTTGGACAAGGGCTTCCACATTCCAATTCCGGATTTCATACTTCTAACATCGATTTCCAAAATAATCATCTCAACTTATGTAAGGATTCAAAGGGAACCTTGACCTAGAGGCATATTTCCTAAAGGAAATCCTCCTCAAACCTAGATTTTATCACTAAGATTCAATCCCTGGAAAATGTCTTCATTCCAAATCTCAACCTAGGAATTCTTGACTTGACTCACCACTCCCTAAGACCTAGGAGACTAAGAAACCCAAAATGTTGGTGAGCTAAGAGAAACTAAACAAAAAAACAATAAAAAAGCAAAAATAAAAAAGAGGGAGTCCCCATTTGCAATTGGGCATGTGTTTACAACACAACCCTCATGTATGCTTTGTTTGGAAACTCTTTATGAGATGTGTATGTGTATGATCAACCACATTGTTTTGTGTAATGTCCCATAATAGGGACTGTCTGTTTAACATGCATCTTTATATATTATGGTACAATATAAATTAAGTGATAGTTAATTTGTTCATAATACATCCATTATAGCATAGTTAATTTGTTCATAATACAATCCATTATTGCTATAATTAACCCTAATCTTTACTTCTTTCCTAACACTAAAGGAGAATGGGGAATTACTGTCATAGGGCGCTTGTAACCATCTCCACAATTAAGCCCAAGGGAATGAACACCCATCAATATCACCACTTGGGAGTCGCCTAACTCGGGATGGAATTACTCACCTCTCCCTACACAAACCAACCTACCCTTCCAAAGGAATTAGCGAAAGTTTTAAAGCTAGGTCATTATAATAGTCTTTCTTCTATTATATATATATATATATATATATATATATATATATATATATATATATATATATATATATATATATATATATATATATATATATATATTTGCTATAATTATATTTATTATAATATTATAACCTCTTGTTCCATTCTTATTCCTCCCATGAAGAGTATCCAAATATATATTCTTCTTCTATTCCATGCCTTTGGGAATGATTTCAGTCCTCATTAAATATCCTTGGTATTGAATAATTGCATCTTATTGGGAAGAGACATCCTTTTGTCAATAATTAATTAATCTTTCTTTATATGCTACTCTCCCTCTTAATGTATGTGCTTTATCTTCTTTTGCTCCCCCTCCCAAATGAAATGAAATTCTCCCTTTTATATCTCATGTTTGAGGTTGTCACATCTTTTAATTTCATGCCTTTTGACCATTCATTAAACTTAATTATATTTAAATTTAATTCTTTTATATTTTAATTTATATTTTATTTATATTCTTTTTATATTTTAATATTATTATTTATTAATTAAATCCTATTTAAGAAAGGGAACACACATTTTACAATTTTGTCTCTTGTAATTTAATTATTTATTTTTATATTTTAATATTATTTATTAAACTCTCTTTCGGAAAGGGGACATCACATTCCACCCTTCCCAAAATTGCTTGTCCTCAAGCAATTATATGTTTTATCCTTATGATTGATAGTAGAATTTGACTTAAGACAAGTTTTCTCTCATCTTCTAGAGAAAAAGGATCAAGGCCATTTTCTAATGGCATCTAAACTCATTTTGGACTAGACCAATTTCACCAATAAATTCGTAGCTTTGGGTTCACTTTATTCTCTTATTTTAGATCAATCAAAGTAGAACCAAACATGGAGCATACACTTGAGATTACGAAATATGTGCATGAATATATGAAGATACGAAGTATACATGCATGAAAACATGAAGCATACATATAATACACACATTGTTAGATTCATTCATATTGACTAGACAACAAAGAATAATAAATGGTCTTTCATAACCAATCATGGGTTAGTTTGGTAGGAAAGCCTCGAGAGGGTGCCTATAAACTACTCACCCAACTAAACCCAAGAGAGCACAACATCCCACTATGACAACTCACCTCTTGGCCCACAAGAGGCAGAAACATCCCACTATGACAATTCCATCCCTTGGGGTGGCCTACTTAGCTTGGGAGAACTAGTAAACTACAACTCCCTAACTTCCTCCATTCATCCATCCTAATTGCTTACGAAGTAAGACACATACACCATAAATAAATACTTTAAAAAAATGTAATCAAGGTAATTTATTTATAAACTATTCACAATATTTTTATAACTTGTTCTTTCAAATATATATATGTATGTATTTTTAGATTCCTTTTCATTGACTAGAATGATTCCTTTTTTATCTTTTACCCTACAGGATGGTAGGATCATGCTTTAATACCAATTGTAAAGTCTTCTACTACGAACTGTCTGTTTAACATGCATCTTTATATATTATAGTGCAATATTAAATTAAGAGATAGTTAATTTGTTCATAATACAATCCATAATTGCTATATTTAACCGTAATCCTTACTTCTTTCCTAACCCTAAAGGCGAATGGGGAATTACTGTCATAGGGCGCTTGAAACCATCTCCACAATTAAGCCCAAGGGTTTCACGAACACCTGTCAATACCACCACTTGGCCCAAGGATTTCATGAATACTCGTCAATACCACCACTTGGGAGTCGCCTAACTCTAAATGGAATTACTTGCCTCTCCCTACACAAACCAACCTACCCTTCCAAAGGCATTAACGAAAGTTTTAAGACTGGGTCATTATAATAGTCTTTCCTATATTATAAATATATGAGTTTTGGTATATATATATATATATATATATATATATATAATTCTAATTATTATTATACATATTTACTATATATATATTATTAACCACCTCCATTATATACAACTTAGTCAACATTTGAAGGATTTTGTGACCCTTACTAAGAGTAATGTCATAAATTTGCACCCTTCTGTAATTTACCATTATGGTGATGCCCCTACCTTAGCCGAAATACGAAATTCACACAAGCCTTTGTTTCGCCTTGGCATCATCTGTTAAGATTCTTGGTCACGAAGCCTAGTCAACTTAGGACATATGTGCACCACAGAAACGTTCACGCAGTGTGCACTCGTCCCGCAAATCTGCAGACATGCAATGAGTCATTGAAGCATTACAACAGCCACCCATGCATCATAACTCCTCTTACCACCACCCACTGACACCAAGATTCGACACTTTTGAATTAAAACTCCATTTTTTAGCTTCATTTGGTCTTCTACACACTTTCTAGCTTTGATTTTGGCCTTCTTACTTCACAATTGATCTTCTACATCATCTTTCTTATTGTATTGAGATAGCTTCGCATATGGTCTTGTAATCTTCACAATGCATTGGCCTCATCACCATTATCAACTTGCCTTCACTCAATCAAGCTTCAACTTTGTGGGTCTTGGAGGGGAGTTTCTCATTATCCCATTTCATGTTTCATTGAGCATATCATAGTATTTCTTATCATAGTCATCTTACTTTATTATGTATATTGTCTTTTCATTACTGCTTTCGCTTATCTATCACTGATTATCTATCTGGCTGTCTGTGGAGGGTGGAAACACCAAAATAGGGGGCCTATGTCACAAGGTTTGAATTCAGCAACAATGAAATTTTGATGAAATTCGACAACAAAAAATTCAAAAAAAATCGTAATTAAATTTCACCTGACATAAACTTTATTCACATATTTTCATTAATAATTTAATATACTACATATAAAAACATAATATGTTAAATAGTATATAAATATCATGTCGCAAGCCACTTTGACAAATTTGTAACACGAGAAAACCCTTTCACTTGACAGAAAGAATGAAGAATAGCACCAAACCAAATCCCACCAAGACTATGCACTCCACAATGGATCTTTGCAAGCAAGCCCTTTTCTGATTGCAAACAGACCCACTTGTAATTCAATATGTATGAAGGTCGAGACCATAATAAAATAAATGATAAATAAATTGAAGGTTACAGACTCCTATGAATGAGTCATGTTAGCATCAAAGTAGAACAAGAAGTGTACACTAACAAAAATTTGATACTGCAAAACAAAACTCGTAAATGCTTCTTGCAATTGCCGACCCACACGAGTTAAACATGTGATTCGAAAAAACACCAAAAAAATCCCTGAAAAAACATATTTTTAAAAATATATTATAATAAAAACACAGTGCAATTCATCCCTACGAATAATCGACATATTTTGATACATTTTTAATACTACTTTGAGGTTCGTCAAATTTTGAACTTCAAGACCAAAATTCAGCAAACCCTATGACTTAGACTGTGGCAAGCTCGTATACAACCCACAACAATTTTCATTGTCTTCGTGTGCACAAGTTTTGTGGAAGCATAGAAAGTGGAGCTCTTCCTAGGATACTTCTACCTCTTTCTTTGGTTGTAAGTTTTCCTTGTGCTTTCATCATTTGTATTAATTTTATATCCATAGTATATATTAGAATAATATCTTTATTATTTCTTATTTAATGGTCAATAATGTAACTTATGTAAATATTAGATACTTTATATTTTACGATTGTTTCATAATAAAAACATTGCTTTGTACAACCATAAATAATTGTTTGATCATTTAATCAATTCATTCAAGTTTTTACCAAAACAAGGTATCAAAGTGGGTACGAAAAAATTTTGAAATTTGTTTTAAAAAAATTCTAGATAAAAAATTTCAAAAGTTTTTTGAAGGGTTCAAAGCTATTTTCGTCTAGGGTTTTTGGGTCAAAATTTGTAGGTTTCTAGTGGTCATTTTGCCTTATCTCTATTTGCAAAACCACCCACATTCTTTCATGATTCTACAACTCACGATTTGAATCTTCCCATTTGTGAGTTCCCAACACATAAAAACACGAATATTGGTCGTGTTTTTTCTTTATGGCGAAGAAGACAACTTCTGTAGCCTGTGCTCCAATTTATCTAGCTCAAATGACCATTTTTCTAATCGTTTCTTTTCTCAAAAGCTCACAACGCATATTAGTAGCCGTTTTGTTACAGACGCAAATGTACTTCACAATTCTTGGAGGAAAAACAAATCATGTTCTTTCTCTACAATAAATTTTCTCTGAGATTTCTTGCCGACAAGAAGCATGCCTTGGCCAATTCTTCCGAGTTTCTCAAACTATGTTTTCAAAACGCTTTTTTTCTTCAAATCCTTGGTTCACACCACGATTTTCTTCCAAAATCTGTAGCGGATTTCCATGTTTTCAATGTTTTGTAGACCTTTCTTTTTAGCCAACTAGGGTTTTTACAAAACCCTTTGATTTTGTTGGTCGAATCAAAATTTTACCTAAATATTCTTTGTGGGTTTGTCACGAAGACTTCTGGGTTTTTTAAAAAAAAAAATTGGGTTTGTCAAAAATCTATACATTGGGATTCGTGCCAATTGTACTTCATCTTTCTTTGAAGTATATACCTGAATCTGCCTCTATTTATGCATTGGGATGTGTCTCGAGTTTCGCACTCTATTTTTTTGCCTCTTCAAATTTTCTCATTTTTTGTCTTGGAAAACATGCAGATGGTGTCTTTGACCAACATAATGTTGGAAAGCAATTAGCAATTCAACAGCACATATTACAACACATGGAAGCGACAGATGACGACTATCTTTGAGTATCGTCATCTTGATGAGCTCGTTTTGGGTAAACAATCTCATCCTACCGGAGCTGGACAAGATTAGGATAAGTTTGACAAGCGCAACCAAGAAGCGGTCATGCTTATCAAGCTTTTAGTTACTGATGATCAGCTGCCTCAAGTGTCATCCGACAAAACAAGTGCACAAATTTGGACTATTTTGAAGGATATCCATGAGACATCGGATAAGAGTCGTGTGTTCTTCTTGAAGAACCAGTTATTTTCTATCATGATGGATGAGTGTATGTCCTTACAAGAGCATCTAACAAAGATTAAGGACATTTGAGATCAGATAGAGGACATTGGTCGAAAAATGGAGGAAGAGGATATGGTAGTGTTGGTGTACATTTTATCATCCACCAAACATAGAATAAAATATCCAAGGACACTCTACTCTCTCTGGAACAAAATCACTGCGTGTGCTAAGATTGCATGAAGCTCACATGACAACTCCAAGGTTTATATGTGCAAACAAGGGACTTTGTGTTGGATATCTTCTTTGGTGATATTTGCTGAAACATGCAAAGGGACTTACGCTCAACTGATATGATTCACAATCTAGGAATTAGATGGATTTGACAATAAATTTCTTTCTTTTGTAGCATTTTCAAATTTTGAACCTCCAAAAGGATAAAAAGAAGGGTTATAGAAGTCCTAACCTATTCCTAAGAACTCGAGAAACAATAAAGACTAGGTGAAACCAAACAACACTTGCTTCACCACACGAAGGACAACTACACAAAATAAGTGCAATCTTCTAGGTTTGTGCTCAAAATTTTCATACTATGAATAATACCATCAAATGAACAATATTTATCCTAAGTATAAGTTAAAGTATCTACAATATAAGCTCACGCTAACTTTACACAATGAACAAAAATCGATTGTTCAAAAAAAGTATGAGCAATAGTTTCACCAATCTATACAATCAAATCTTTCATTCATCTAACACCTTTGTAAAGCAAATCTATTCTATGTTGAAGAAAGCATAAAACCATGCAACCAAATGATAACAATAAGGATTCAAAGAAAAATGCAAATGAGCTTTTATAATCAAAGAGTTCTTAGCAACAATATTATAAATCTCTTCAAATAATAAAATGAGAGAAGAGGAGCTTATATAGAGTTTCTGAAATAAATGAAAGGTTGAGATCAATCCAAGATCAACGGTCAAGATTTAAAACATAACAACCCTAATTAGGGCTTCCCAAAATAACAATAAGGGCAAACGCATGGAAGAAAAGTGGTGCAAGGAGCTATCTTCTAGGAAGGTGCATCCTCATTCTTTTCCACAACGGCATGTTCAATGAACCTAGACACGAGAGGGATGACCTCGTCCATCGCAACATGTGGCAACATATTCACCTTCAATTCCATTTCGTCCAAGTCATCTGTATACATGGCAAAAGCATTCTCCCACTCCAATACTTGTTTCTGAAAGGCATCCCGGATGGACAAGAAATTCCCCTAAGTTCTGAGCTTTAGATTTTCCGTCTACATATCATTTTCTCAGATAGTCTCTTTCCCAAGTATATCAGTGGCTGTAAGGAAAATCTTGATCTGAATTTCTCCAACCTGCTCAACTTTGATACTATCAACCTTCACCTTTTCTAAGACCTCGCTTCATGTAATTAATGCCCAGTACCATGTGTTGAAATCGTATACAGCCCCTGCTGCAATCACTTGCCCATCAATCAATTCTTGCATAGACACTCCTTTCAACACCTTTAGGCACGAGATTACTCTATCCTAAATATCATGAAGATCTTCCCATATTTCTGCCATGTTTGTAATTTTGAAGAGCAAAAAAGTTTGCCCATATGTCAACATCAACTTTTCCACAAATGTGGCAACTTCTCCATTGTTGTCTGCCATCCATTCCTTACCTTCTCTTGACATTACCTTTCCATCCTCAAAATCTCCAATTGCCTCCTATGAGATATTCAAAAGTGGAGGAGCCACTATATCATTATGCTCAAGAGGTTTGGTCAAGTGTTGAACATATTTCTTTCAAGCGCTCAATTTCTTTCTTGTATTCTATTTTCGTCCCTATTGCCTTTTCTAGTTTATTACTGAATCAATTAATTGGTAAATTATTAAATCAATTAATTAATGAGCAAGACGCTCATTAAAGTTTACAAAAAATGATATTTTATTACGAAACAATCGTTGTTATTAGAAAGAATCTAATACCGAGAGAATATCTACAATATTAGAAACATTTTAATATTTACAAGATTTACAATATTGACCATTAAAATAATAATAAACAGGATATTAAGGAGATATTATTCTAATACCCTCCCTTAATGGTCAATCTGTCTACGACACCAAGGAGCCCCTTGAATTTAACAAACTTCCCTAGAAGTAAGGACTTGGTGAGAATATCAACAATCTGGTCCGATGTAGGAACATGCTGCAAGCCTACGGATCCATCTTGAACCAACTGACAGATGAAGTGACAATGAATGTCAATATCCTTGGTTCGCTCATGGAAGGCTGGATTGCAATTATGAGGACCCCTTGATTGTCGCAGAAGAGGGGTGAAGGGCCTGCCTAAGACATGGATGTCATAAAGCATCCTTCGAAGCCAAATTGCCTCACAACCTGCTTTGACTGTACCCCCATATTCAGCTTCCGTTGAGGAAAGAGATACAACTTGTTGCTTCTTATTGGTCCAAGTGATAGCACCTATGCCCAAATTCAAGACATAATCGGAAGTGGACTTTTTGTCATCAACAGAGCCTCCCCAATCCGAGTCCGTGTAACCAATGAGTTAGGGATCTTTGGTTCGTCCATAGAGGATACCAAAGTCTAGAGTGCCCTTGACATAGCATACAATGTGCTTCACTGCAACCCAATGATCAGAAGTAGGAGCTGTCATGAAGCGAGATATGTAACTTACTGTAATGTTGAGATCAAGTCTAGTGGCGGTGAGATAGATCAAACTAACCACTAGTTACCTGAATGTAGATTCATTCTCAACAGGAGGACCAAATTTGGTTGACAACTTTAGACCAAACTCCATAGGTGTAGATCCAGGTTTGCAGTCCTGCATTCTGAATTTGTTAAGCAAAGCCTATGCATACTTACATTGAGAGATCAAGATGCCATGTGACTACTGCAAAACCTTAACACCTAGACAGTAGTGCAGAAGCCCAAGGTCGGTCATGTCAAAAGACTGGCATTAATTCTGTTTGATTTCTTGAATCAAAGATACCAAACTACCAGTGATGATCAAATCATCAACATAAATAACCAAAAGGATGATGGCATTGCCAATAGTCTTGACATACAGATTCAAGTCAGAAGGACTCCTCTAGAAACCCTGATTTATGAGGTACTTATCAATTTTCATGTGCCATGTCCGAGGAGCCTGTTTGAGGTCATAGAGTGCTTTCACCAATTTAAGTACCTAGTATTCTTTACCAACAACCTTGAATCCAAGAGGTTGTGTCATGTAAACCTCTTCTTGTAAGTCACGATTTAGCAAGGCACTCTTGACGTCCATTTGATGGACCTTCCAACCACACTGAGCTACCATGGCTAGGACTAATTTGATGGTGCTCATCTTTGTTGTCGGAGCAAAGGTCTCCTCATAATCAACTCCTTCAAGCTGAGAGAAGCCTTTGGCAACAAGACAATCTTTGTACTTATCTAGAGTACCATCAGCCTGGTATTTGACTTTGGAGACCCATTTGCATCCGATGGGTTTCTTTCCTGAAGGAAGATCTAACAGAACCCAAGTGTTATTTTTCAACAAACTATGATGCTCAGTCTTCACAGCTTCTTCCCACTTAGGTATCCATTTTGCCTCTGTGCCTTTGGCAACAAGACAATCCTTGTACTTATCTAGAGTACCATCAGCCTGGTATTTGACTTTGGAGACCCATTTGCATCCGATGGGTTTCTTTCCTGAAGGAAGATCTAACAGAACCCAAGTGTTATTTTTCAACAAACTATGATGCTCAGTCTTCACAGCTTCTTCCCACTTAGGTATCCATTTTGCCTCTGTGCATGTTTGAGGCTCATACACACTGTGAATATTGGCCATGAGAGCATAATTTAAGAATCAGAAGGTTTGCTCTTCTTCCCAGCAGTTATAACCTCGATGAGCTCATCATCATGAAGATCACCAATCGTCTAAGCCCACCATTTAGGCTGAAGAGTAAAAGTGCCAACATCAAAAGCAGGTGCAATAAGATAATCATCAACAAATAGAAGATCGGATGAATCCTGAGGAAAATCAGGTGGTGTAGTTGCATGTCTAGGTGATCCTGTAGGAGAAGGAAGCGGTGGAGAGGCAGGAACAGGAACAACTAGAGCCTTCCCCGTCAGAGCCCTGCCATCAGGTGGACCTAATGGAAGATAGACACCCAAGTCTTGAGCTTTGAGAGACTGATCCTCGAAATCCATAACTGGGGGAGAGAGTTGAAATGGCTCTCATTCCTTGTCAAAGACCACCTCACGACTGAAGATGAGACGATTAGTCTCAATGTCAACTAGTTGATAGGCTTTGTGATTATCATTGTAGCCAATTAGCATGAGTTTTTGGCTCTTGGCATCTAACTTGGTGCGTTTAGCATCAGGGATCCAGACAAAAGCAGTGGAGCCAAAAACTTTGAGATGAATAATTTTGGGCTTACGGCCTGACCAGGCCTCTTCCAGAGTCTGCTTCTTGATAGCCACTCTAGGAGAGCGGTTGAGAAGATAGAATTGAAGGTCACATCTAGCGGATGCACTGGTACCACTGCCAAATTGTTGTTTCCAGTGACCTTGTAAAAGCATTATGGATAGGTCGAAAAAAGATACATCAACATGAGTGGAAGCAATGTTGAGAGTTTCAACAAAGTTCTCATAGGAAGACGGTAGAAACTTCAAGGTGATCACCACCATGTCTTCTTCCATTTTGCATCCAATGGCTTCCAGCTAATCTCGAATGTCGTTGATTTTATTGAGATGATCCTACAGGGACACCTGTTCATCCATCATGATCGTGAAGAGCATGTTCTTCAAGAAGAATGTGCCGCTCTTATTAGAGGTTCCATGCAAACCTTTTAGATGACTCCAAATTTCTGCAACACTTGATCATCCATGACTGAGAGTTTGATTAGCATGATAGCTTCTCGATTTTGCTCATCAAATTTGTCTTGCTTTGTGCCTTCATCTATAGGATGACCAATCTTGCCCAAAACAATTTTGTTAAGACATCTATATTCAAAGATCATCATCACACGCTGCTTCCAAGTATTGTAGTTGTTGTCATTGAATTTCTGACTCCCCTTAAGCAAAATATTTTGTCAAAGATGCCATTGTAGAAAATGAGGCCAAAGGTAGTTGACCGAATGTTGGCACAAATATCGAGGCAGAATACATTCAACATGTGAAACATTTTGAATAATACTGAGGTAAAACATAGGCACTAGTTTCGAGACTGAACATGAGATTTTGAGCACATATCCCAAGGCAAAATTTTCAACAGACCTAGAAAATTTTGAGAGAAACCCAAAAAAGCTCTCAAAAAACCCACCAAGAATCTCCAATCAAAAATTGAATCCAACTAAAAAATAGAGGGTGGAGAGAAAACCCTAGCCGACTGTCTTGAAGGTCGAAACATTGAAAGAAATAATGGAGATTAGAAACCCTAGCCGTAGAGGAAATATTGAGGGTTTGTAAAAAAACCCTAGGCGGCAGATAGAAGATTTTGGTTACCAAAGACGACCACAAGAATGGTCGAAAAAATGCAAAAGATCCCCGTGAGGAGAAAAGTTGGGCCGAAATAGCTCCAAAAAAGCAAACAAAACCCGTCGGGTTGAAGAAAGAAGGCAATAAAAGCGGTGTTTGTTTGTTGTGGTCAAAAAAGGAAGAGATTTTGGGTCACAGGAGCTAAGAGTCAAAAAAACGACGACCAAAGATGCAGACGCGAGCTGAAAATTACGTGAAGAGGCGTCGAACAGAGAAATAGCAAACGCGTTACGCAGAAAATGGGTAGGAAAAAATGCGACCCAAAGAAAAAACAAGCATCTCCAGGTTAAAAAATGGCGTTGAACCTTGTTGCAACCAAAAACAATGGCCTCCAAGGAGAAAAATAGCACAGATGTTGCAGAAGAAACAACCCACAGGAGACTGAGAACAAAAGTAAAAAAACGCGATATTGCATTTTACCAAGTCGCACGGTAAAAGGATCACTTGTAAAAAATAACCTCCAATCCTATGGACGGGTTTCATCAACCCTTAATGTTTATTTTCAAAAAAAATAAAGAACAAATCATATCAAAACAAAATTATAAATTTTTCGAGAAATAATAACCTTGCTCTGATACCATATTACAATTACACAGGTAATTAGTAAATTATTGAATGAATTAATGAATGAGCAAGACGCTCATTTATAGTTTACAAAAGACAATGTTTCTATTACGAAACAATTGTTGTTATTAGAAACATTCTAATAACAAGAGAATATCTACAATATTAGAAACATTCTCATATTTACAAGATTTGCAATATTGACCATTAAAATAATAATAAACAGGATATTAAGGAGATATTATTCTAATAGTCTTCAACCTATTGACCCTTGGTGGTCGGACCAATGTCAATAGTCATAATTTCATACTCCTAAGGAGTAATGTCCTCTTTTCCCTTATCAACTTTCAGCACAGCAATCTGAACCGAACGGCAGTCCGTTTCATCCCTCTGAATTGTGGAAAACCTCTTGGTTGTCTTCCTTACTACCACTTCTATAATCTAGCCAAGAAATCAGTTGTGTCATCTTCTTGCTAAACTTCCATAGGCACTTTCATCTTCATTCTTTCTTTTAACCAATCAAGAACTATGGACTATTCAATACCCTCTTCTTAGCTGATTACTTCATATGGAAAAT
The DNA here is from genome assembly GCA_027943335.1 of Chamaecyparis obtusa. Classification (NCBI taxonomy): domain Eukaryota; kingdom Viridiplantae; phylum Streptophyta; class Pinopsida; order Cupressales; family Cupressaceae; genus Chamaecyparis; species Chamaecyparis obtusa. Next base: position 261,691 of record BSBK01000745.1, on the reverse strand, counting down.
TCCGAACTCCTCTAAGAGCGGAAATCGTTCCCTCTTGAAATTCCTCTTCCAAGATATCCATCTCATTCTCTGACTCAATTATCTTTGTGTTTGAAGGAGATAGGGGCACTTGATCCTCCTACTGGAATGATTCAATATTCTCCTCATGGATTGGAGAAGGAATCCTTACCTCGGCCAATGATTCTTCCGCAAGAATCAATATGTTGTCCAAATTCCTAGACGTGGTGAAATGGGAGGAGCCTGATTTCTACCTCTTTTTAGCAAGTTCATTCACAATTTTCCTCCTTTTTGACCTTGTAGAATCATCAACTACTCCCTTCCTTTCCCTCGAAATAATACTTTCAATTGGCCTGATATTTTGGGATGCTCCCTCATTAGAAGAATAAGATTCTCTCGCGCCCATCAAGTTATAAGTGAGTCATATTCTTTTGCTTCGGCTCCTGGACTTGTTGCTCAACCCACCACTATAAATACTTGACAACTGGCCGCATCAAGGTGGTTAAATCAACGAGTTATAGTTTTGAGCATTTCACAGGAGGAAGTGGCCTATTCTCATCAAAGCTCAGCTGAGTGTACTCTCCATCATCTCCTAGTTGTCAAGTACCAAGAAAAGCTTGGTTGTTTTGACCAAACTTACAGGCAGCCTAGAACAAAGTATTTTCCAGACATCAAATTCATCTGCAACATTTGCCAAAATTCCTCAAGGTCTACTCTGTGTCTGTACTTTTCTCCATTCACCAATTCAATATGGATGTGCGGGTCGAAATCAGCCCTGGATCAGTAAAATATGAATGGATACCACTACATCTTCAACCTAGCACCTTCAGCTGCCTATGCCGATAGGCAATATTCAATCATATTTCTGATGAAAAATGGAAAGGAAATGGCAGACTTGTGCTTTGCTCTTTGGAAGCCCTCATATGTTTCCAATTACCTTTGAACTTTAATCAATATCATTCTATTGGTAGGATAAATCGAAAGTCGGTAAGGACATCCAATAACTCCGTGAACTCTGATATATGTGAATCTTGGATACTAGATGAACCAGGATCCATACTTTCTTATCAAGCTCTTGGCTTCCTGAGTGAGCCTCTGATGAGTACCCCCCTGCATTGTCCTAGTGATGTACATTAAAAATACATCATTCACTCGTTTGAAATGGGACTTTTCATTAAGTTGCAGCTGTGGGTAATAGTTATATGCCTTGAATTCATTTTCACTATTGCCTACCACGCCTTTGCAAATCTGTCCTGTGTATTTGTAATTTCTTGCCAATAGGTAAATAATGTAGGAACTCAAGCAAAAGGGTTTTGTTCTTTTCAAATTTTGTCAACTCTTCATCAAAGTTATTGTTGATTATCTGAGACCAATTGAACATTTTTTCAAATAGATCACCTTGGGGGCTGCCCATAACTCTATTTAGCAGCAAAATAATGTCCCCATAGTCCTTAAAATTAGTGCGAAGCAACTTCTTTGGCACCTTTTTAAGGATGGGCCTTGGCTTTTCCAGCCACAGCTTATTAACAGTTGTTGAACAAGGCTCAAGCTAGTCCTCATAAATTCTTTTGGTTTCCTCCTTGGTTTTAGATGAAGTCCAGTTATAGCTTGGGATCCTAAATGCTTCCTGGGTTCCCGATTCTCCGAGATAAGCAAACACCCTCCCATACATCACAATGATTTGCCTTTCTTGGACATTATAATGCATAGCACACTCAACCATTAACTCGGCACATTCCACGGCTGGTGGAAATCCAGCTGCCTGGACAAGGCCATTCCTCATCATTTGCCGAGCAATCAAAGTTGGTAAGTATCTATCGTGCCCGTACATTCTCCTTCTAAATTCGTTGAAGTCTACATGTCCAAGGTTGGTGTCTACAACCTTTTTCCACTTGGAGTTGATTTTAGATTCAGGCTGCATTCCTTTATTGGCAAATTTCATCTGGACCCATTTTGGAAGCCCTCCTTGAGTGATCATCAATTACCTGCAAGAAAACATGTAAAATGAAAGTCACTTTCAAGTAAACTTAAAAAATTTCAACCTGGTTTTGGAACTTTTGCTTTAAAACTTGACCTGCAGTCTGTCAGTCAAAAAGCTAATTTTCTATGAAAAACCAGACTGTAAAATAGAATAAGTTTGCTAAATACTTAGAAAACTTTGTGAAATTTAGTCCAGAAATAAGAAATAAATAGTCAATAACTCAAAATCTGAACCAAAAAGTTATACTTTTGACTGGATTTCTTGATGAAAATATGCCTTCTCTTGAAAATTCTTGATAAAATCCTTCCTTTACCTAAAAAATTCAATTTTAACTTCAAAAATCTTCCTTCCTTGACCTTGAGAGAGAAAAACCCTTCATCTTCGAACCTTAGAAAGAATGAAAATGAAAGTAACAAATAGAAGTTGATATAGAGTTGGAGAATTCGATCAATTTGGCAACTTTGCATTCTTGGGCAGATTCATCGAACCTGGCCCTCTTCTCATTTTCATCAAAATGGCAACTTAATCCTCTCAAAAGACTTCAAAATAAACTTTTCATTTTCACTCTTGGTGCCATTCACACCTTGTTGGCAAGGAATCTTTTACATTTTCATTTCTAAGTGTCGAATTTCTTTGAAAATTTCTCAAGTGTTAGATTAATTTCTTTGACTTTCTAAACTTGGTCCACTTTATCCATGGCGGACTTGATGCTTGGTTGGACAATCTTTGGCAGACTTGAACATGACTTGGACATTTTTAGGCAGACTTGTACATGGCTTGGACATTGCCATCTCCCCTTGGATAGACTTCATGCTTGGCAAGCCAATTTCACTTGGGTGGACTTCAGACTTGGCAAGCCATTGCCATTTTCCCAAGACAGAGTTGATCATATGTTGGACATTTCCATGTCTTGCCTAGATGAAATTCCTCTGGCACAAGACATGGCCATTTCCCTTCATGGCGAACTTTAATTGGCCTAAGACATGTTCATTTCCATTTAGAAACTTTTCTGCCATTTACACTTGATGACATTTGTTGGTGATTTTCAACCTTAGAGAGATCATTTTTTGACTCTGAAGACAAGAAACCCACTGCGCTAACCTAACCTTTCCAAAAATAGATAAAAAGCAAAGGTCACTAAAAAATAGAAAAAACTTTCTAAAAATAGCCATTTCGGGGATTGCGTCCAAAGTGCCAAAAACGAAACTTACTAAACAATAGAAAAAAGTAAACTTTCTAGACGTAGAAAGTTGTCCAAATTGACTCAAATCAAATGCATTTTTCATCCCTCGGGCCTTCTAAGCACTTTGATGGCACTCAAACATTGTTTCGATCATGATTTTCCTAATCAACTTTGATGACCACTTGAAAACTCTATCTCCAAACTCTCAACAACTAGCAACCAAAAACCCTAAAAGCAAAAGAAACTAGGGGTCCCCATTTGCAATGGGGCGATGTGAGAAAAGGTCACAATAGGTAGTCATAACCCTGAAGAGTCTACCTAAATCCAATGAGCACTTCATCAAACCGCTCAACATTACTGCAACTAATGATGACTTAAAGTTTTCAAACTTGTGCACCAAATTTTTGCAGCAGGACCGTTGGAATCAACAATTTGGTAGCAGTGCCACTTCATGTTCCTCAAAACAAGCCTTCGCAGCCAAATCCTTTCACAAGGATAAAGGCAAATCTCAATCAACTCAGGAGAAAGGCTCCAACCAGCCTCAGGATAGTTCGAAGAAAAAGAAAGTTCAGTGTAACTACTGCCCCAAATTTGGTCATTTGGTAACTACATCTTCTGTTACTGGTGCCAATTAGCCACACCTTACACTCCTCAACAAAACAATGTTGTTGAACGTCAAAACTGCGCTATAACAAAAATGGCTAGGTCAATGATGGAACACAGGAGTGTTCCTAAGAAATTTTGGGCAGAAGCAGTATTCACTGCACTCTATCTCTTTTGTACGGCAGAAGTCACGATCCTAGACTTATTGGTTTTACAGACTCAGATTGGGGAAGCTTCATTGTTGACAAAAAATCAACATTTGGGCATGTTTTCAGTTTGGGATCTGGTGCACTCACATGGACTAGCAAGCAGTGGCTCTTTCCTTGACAGAAGTTGAGTATCAAGGGATAGTTAAGGCAGCTTGTGAGGCAGTTTGGCTTCGAAGGATGCTTTCAAACATGTAGATGTCTCAAGCAAATCCTACTCCCCTTTAATGTGACAATCAAGGGGTGCTCAAACTAGCTAAGAATCCAATCTTCCACGAGAGAACCAAGCATGTTGACCTTCACTGTCATTTCATTCAACAGTTGGTTGAAGACGGATCAGATGAATTGTTGTATGTTCCAACTGCAAATCAAACAGCAGATATTCTCACCAAGTCTCTGGGCCCGAACAAGTTTGTACAATTCAGGGGGTAACTTGGTGTAGTTGGTAGATTGACCATTAAGGGAGGGTATTAGAATAATATCTTTATAATTTCTTATTTAATGGTCAATATTGTAACTTATGTAAATATTAGATACTATTTTACGATTGATTCATAATAGAAACATCATCTTTGTACAACTATAAATGATCGTTTGATCATTCAATTTAATTCATTCAAGCTTTAGCAAAACAATATAATCATCTTTTTCGCATTTTGTTTGTTGTCTAGCTTGTTTTCTATTATTCTAGTTATTACTTTGGATTTTTGTCGTGATTCCTATGCCCTATCTATACTGGACGAACGTGCACCACGCTGACGTCCTGCACCTGCATTGTCATCCTTGACCTACGCTCGTGTCTAAGGCAGTGAGCTCACAAGTTTCAACAGTGATCTTTGTAGTCTTTTCTATTAATCAAAATATCATTATGTGTTGGTAGTCTATCATTATTTCAGTTTCTTACATTCCACATCTTAGCTACTTTAAAATCTTTTATCACTTAGTCATCTTGATCCCCTAGCTCACCAAAGCGCTAGTTGAAGTGAGGTGGAGCAAGGGGTAGTTCATCCCTTAAGACTTTAACCAGTCTTGAGGTCGATGAGTTTTCCCTTCCCCACACTGAGAACATATCAATCCTTATCACAATCATCCAGATTGTTTGAAAGCCATGGGACAACCTAATCCTAAAGAATTTGATCTCAATGACCCACAATAAACCTATCTTTTTCTTTAGAACCAATCAAAGTTTCAAGCAAGAAGGGAAATTAAACACCATCTTTCTTTTCCCCTTAATCATAATGTTTAAAAACCAAAGGCAAGAAAATGCTACCTTCTTCATATCCAAATCAAGCTAAATTAAGTTGTTAGTGATAATGCTCAGACAATTGAGAAAATTTGAGGTTGCAAACTCAAAGCAGAGAATGGAAACATTATTAGCAACTTTCCTGCATTTATTTTCTGCTCAATAAAACATTAATAACAGTTTGTTCGATATGGAATCCCAGCTAATGGATGGAGGCCATCGTTCATATGCTAAACTAGTTTGCCAAGGCTAAAGGATGTTGATCAATTTATTTAATGTGTGTAGAGCAAGAGGGCATGAAAAGGGTTGTTATGATGGTTGTATTAATGTTGGAACACGTACTAACAGACACAAGAATGTATGAATAATGAGGAGAATAACTTCTCATTAATATTCATCACATAGGATGTCATGCCAATAAATGCAAAGATGACCACTCTTACACAATACAATTCAAGTATTTATAAAACAATTACTAGGTTGTGATGGTTACTAAAGACCTCTTTATTCACAAGCTTGGTCATAAGGTCGAAACCCAGCATACGGAGTTTGAACATGTTGAACATATTGAGAAGATGTTGGCATTGTTGTCATTGATGTCAAAACCTTTATACCGGTTGCATTTCTACTTAGGTTGGTTGTTAGCAATATCAGTTGGATGTCTATTGGTTGTTGGTTAGTAATTTGTGGTTCGGTTATATGCAAACCAGATTCACTACATGCAGTTTTTGGGTTATGATGTCAGATGTACTTGTTCCTATTATTGGAATTCATCTCTTTGGTGATTGCTAAAGCATGAAGTGTTGGTTGGTATTTGTTGACTATTGAGTTTCAGAGTTCTTCTGAGTATCCCTACTACAGGGACATTTCTGTTGTTCATCTGATGTTTTTGGTACAACAGTTATATTTTTGTTTCTGGACAGATTCTATCAGGTTTCATCTATCGGTCAGATCAGAAGTTTTGTTGATCAAGTCATGGACTTGGTTGTGGCGCTCTGATGATTCCAGAATTTACTTATCTTCAATAATTGTGCTATGTAACATGCATATCTTAAGGGTGACCTATCTTTAGGATCTGTGGTAACGTGGTATGAAGGCTTCTTATGTATGACCTATATTTAGGTTCGGTGGTAGCGTATCAAATAAAATTGTAACATCTTTTGTATTGAAGCTGACATATTTTGTGGCTTAGCCAACATTTGTAGTTACCTTATCGGATGTATATATAAATAGAGAGATCATTTTTGTATCTGATGTATGAGTGAGCGATTAAGAGTTGAAGGTGATATAGTGCGAGTTTGTTTTGATGAATTTCTGGCAGCAGTGTGTGAACAAAAGGAAGCTAAGCGAAGTGTTACAGTGGTATTAAGAGAACGCTTTACATATTGTGTTATAGAAATTTGGTGTATGCTGGTAGAAGATTTGTACCAGATCTGCTGCTAACAATGATTCACAAATTTGTAGATGCAAATTTATCAATTCACATTTTGTCTATAAGACATCTTTTTGTAATACATCTTTTCTATAAGGGTAGTTAGCCTAACCGGCAGTGAGCCAAACAAGAGTGAGCGAACCGGCAGTGAGCCCTCTGTAAAAATCACCTTAACTAGTGTTCATTTCAAGAGAATTAGTTTCTCCTTTGTTTTTCCCATCTTGGGTTTCTACGTTATATCTGGTGTTATGGTGTTCATTGTTCTTGTTCTTTCATGCTTTTATTAATCTTAAATATTTGAATGGTTGGTGTATACCGGATCAGTAAAAGTTTTAGAAAGTGTTTTGGAATTACTAATTCACCCCCCCTCAGTTATTTGGCCCAACACAACATATATGGTAATTGGAAAGAAATTGCCCTGTGGGCTTCTACAAGGTGTGTCACATATACCAAATTGGCATCTGGCTTGATCATGAATCATGATATCAATAAAATACTTTAAGGTCCTAAATTAACATAATCACAATTATAATACTTTAAGGTCCTAAATTAAAATAATCACGATTACGTCCATTCTCCCCTACAAACAGGCTAGAAGCATAATTATGATAAATTTATACAGCAGGATGGAGAAAGTCCAAATGCCCTATACAAAAATCTAGGTGCAGTTCAGGTGAATATAGATGAAGAAAGAAGGAAGGAATGTGTTTTGTGCTTGTAACAAAGTTGGTAGTTCTTGAAAACTCCACAAGTAGATGCTGCACGAATTATATAAAGTTCATGAAAAGATAAATTCAGGGGACCGCTTGAGGAAGAAATCCAGAGGGCATATGACAATTGTGATAAAAATCCAATGCTTGAGAATACTCTTATCGAAAGAACAATAAAGGAAGTTCCAATAACATAGGCATAGAAAAATGATCTTGCACTCAGATAAAAAGGAGGTCAAACACAGTTGCTATTGGCTTCAGCATAGATCCTTCTAAGAAGTTTTCAACCACGAATAAAAAGCATCTTTCTCAGGACTTCTGCCTGCTCATTTCTCCAAATTACCCTCTGCAACTCCAAGTTCTCAATTTCAGAAGGCGCCCTGGATCCCCATACCATGTAAACCCTTCAAGAACAATAAATAAATCATTCACATGAACATCTTCAATACATGTTGATCTTCGAGTTGTACAACAATGGATACAGCTATAAGTCATTCCTGGTGCTTCTAGTCTAAGCGAAATCTTTATAAGGCTTGCAAAAGTTTTGGACATTGCAGTTTAGAGATGGGATATAAACATCAGTAAAAGATTGTGGTTTTGTAGTTTAGAGACAAGATAAATGTTGAATGAGTTAAGAAAACAGTATCCAAAAAATATCATGCATTTAATATACTATTATTGGGTTACATCATATCTTCTTAATAGTTTTAGTAATAAGATACGGGAATTTGGTGAACAGTTACTATCAATAACCTGCCACAAATTCCTAGTTGTCAGCGGGTATCATATAAGGCCTATCAACGTCGCGAAAAATCATCTAAGCAGGTGCTAGTCCCTATCATTGTGATGAGAATTTATTTAATCAGTAGTTTATATTAATAACAAAGCATACTTTAATTTACACTAAGAGTTAAGTTTGTGTGTCTATGGCATGTGCTATATCCCTTTCTTTCTCTATTCTTTCCATGTTACTCCAAAATATGCAATATGGATTTAACAGTGAGAAATCATACCATAATAAGGATCTAACAATAGGATGTTGCTTACTTGGAAAAGTTTTGATACGCAATAACATGTGGCCCAGGAACCAGGAATAAACCTTTTTAACAGTATTGTTCAAGGACAAACTAATCCTCAAGTATAGTGTTTTCAAGATTATGGACATCAATCATTTAAATGCCGTCCAACTAAGTATGAGCTTCAGGTCTAAACAACATGAACATCAGTTTAGGGTGTATAAGAAGAGATGCTATGAATCCTTGGTTGTCAACTTGTCATACCTATGAATAAAAAATGGTTGAAAACAGCCTTTTCTCAATTAATTAAAAAACTTGCTAAAACTTGAACAAGGTTATTACTTATTTCAGAGTGAATTTAATATAGTTTCAAGACAAAAACCTGCAATCACAAACCTGGACCCATAAAAATAGCAATTCAAAACTAACCTCAAGCACAGATGATTATTGAATGCAGTGCATCTGCTCTTGTTTCCAACAGGGAAATATGCGACCACCTTTTCCATTCCCCCCCTAACTGCACATTGAGAAGTATGTATTGCACAAAAACCCTGTGCAACAATGATTTCAAATACATGTTAAAATCAAAATCCTCAAAATGGATGAACAATGTTATTCAATCACAATTTGAGGAAAGAAAGGGCCATGCCAGATAAAAGTTCACAGTAAATGGATTGCTTTGTATAGCCAACAATCATATGAAGTCTGATTCCCATGTCACTGAATTTTATACTTAGAGTTCTAACACCAAGACCCTTCTTTCAAAAAACAAAAGTTAGGTTTTATGGCCCAATTGACTTTAAAAAGAAACTATTATTCAAATACCCTTTTCTAACTCCAAGGCAAATTAGATTTATAGAGATTAACAAAAAAAAGGTTGCTTGGCACATGGATGGATGGCGCATTGGTATGGTTATTGGCTGCTTGGTGATAGGTACAAACTTTGCATCCCATACTGGCCATTGTGCTGCTCGGGTGTGTTTCAAGTGGGTCAATGGGGGACGTTGTACTTCAAAGAACAGGGATCAAGTCCACTATCCATGGCCTCGACAGTTGGGGATGCTTAATCCTCAGATATCCAATTGAGAAAAAAAAAAAAAAAAGAGGTTGCTTGCTTTCAAAAGTTTCCATCATGGCTCTAGAATTGTTATTGAAGACCCAAAAAGTCTCTCAACATTTTGATGAAAAAGATATTGCTCCTCGATGTTGATACATAGTGCTCATCAATATTGATGTATAAGCCTTGGAAAAATAGGTTACAGAATTCAAACAGTCACATATTCAGTTTTAAGTATTGTAATTTTCTTACAACAGCCTCTGTGTCTGTTTATTTTTCTTCTTGTGAGTGTTATGAAGGGTACTTTTTGTTAATATCCTGTGTATCAATCCTCAGTTCAACTGGCTGTCAAGGTTAAGAATTATTTTAAACTATGGACTCCAGAGGTTCAACAGTCATGCATGAGATGCAAAAAGAAATCATATTAAAAAAAATACTGTAAAAATTGTAATAGTTCATCTACAATTGAAATTCTGTTCACAAAGTAATCATCTTAACCATTATTGAATACAGTGCAATCTACAAGTTATCTGCCCACAGTTAAACATTAGAAAATCACTAAGTTGCCAATTTGGGTTTGGATTTGGGTATGTATATACATACATGTCTATGTACATATGTGTGTGTGTCTAACAGTTTTCCCCAAAAAATGACCCAATACTAGGTCTAGTACTTACCAGTCTAGGTTTAAGTTTGGGTTTCCTGTGGACATTGGCAAGATCCTCCCCAACAGACCCAGGTTTGTCCAGATACCTAAGAAACCCCAGGTACACTTGGGAGGACCTAAGGCAACCCTGAGCAAAATCAACGTCCAAAATGACACCTTTTTACTTATTTTTCTTTTGCTTATTTGACCTTCTCTATTGACTGATCAACTTAAAAGAGCAACACTTAAATCCTAAAATTGACTTTAGCACACATTGAAACATAAAAACAAACAAATTTTATCTCATTTTGAAAATAAAACACACAAACGAAATATGCTGCTGAAATTTCATTCTTACTTGTCATTGCACAAATATAGCTGAAGATTGATCACTGAAAATTCCATAAAGATTAAATTGCTATTCCTACACATGTGCAAGAACCTTTTTGCTTCCAAGGAGATGTTAAGGAAGACTTTTCAGTTGTAGTCAAGCTTCTTCTTTATTCTGTCTTCTATTCACAAACTCTTTTGTTTTGTTTTTCATTCTTCTACATTTGAACGACTTGGGATATATATTTCTTGTTCAGAATTGTTTGAATTCTATTGTTTTCCAAATTTGTTGCTATTGTACTGTCCTAAAAAGTTAGCACCCGTTAATTTGGTGGCTTTAGGACCTATTAAATCTCATTTTAGTGAATTCAAGATCCAAATATCTTTATGCTTGATTTCTCGCATCTTTCATTCTCTTACCCCCCCAAAAAACTTTTCACACTCCTCAAGCTCCGGATCCGCTTTGAAATTAACCATGTTCGGACTAGGTCGACTTAAGTCGGCCTTGTCCTAGGGCATTGTTTTTAAGTGGGCTCTAGGCCCAATGCGGAGGTTTTTCTTCTTGATCTTTATTTGTGGTCAGCCCGACAATATTGAATCCCGAAATGAGTATAAAAGGACATCAAGGCCTCTCATTTTGACATCCAATCTTTGTGCAAGCTATCCATATGCAAGCAAACAATCTTTCAAGTGCAAGCAAGGTTTCAAGTTGTGCGATTGAAATGGTGGATTCAAGATTTCAAGGCAAGCACCCATTGAAGATCTCCAAGTCTCCATCTCTTCAAGATCCATTAGAGCAAAGGCAATCTTCCTTAGTTGATGCAAATTTGTCTCTCATGATGGCTAGGTAGAGGAATTCTCAAGCTAGAAAGAAGATCCACAAGCATACATTCATTCAAGATCTAGGATTGGCAAGTGTAGATCCATTGCATTTGTGAAGACATCCTTGATTCCACATTCTTTACAAACATCTTCGTGGGTTTATCGGATCCTAACATCCATCCATGAGGGTTTTTCATGCAAGATGAATAGTTACATTTACTTTGTTTACAGCACTTTTCTTTATGCAATTTCTATCTCATTTCAAGGTTGATTCCCATACAAGGGCTTGACCAAGGCAAGCCCCTTTCCACAACCTTTTCCCCCTTTTCTTGTGTGTTGGAACAAGTTTTCAGAGTTTCAGATCTGGATTTCAAGAATTATAGAACCAGTTGCAAGTCTTTTACAGACTTCATCAAATTCAAAGTCTCCAGGACTAGGTTGACTTTAGTCGACATAGTCCTTTGGATCTGGAATTTTCACAATCAAGAGTTACAAGTGTCAGGGTGCTAGATCCAAAACCATTTCTGATTCCGATAGCTCTACAACAATCAAAACTAGATTTGAAGTTCACTCCTTTTTCTCCTAGCTTCAAGGTGAGTTCATTCTTCCTCTTTTCATCTTGCATTTACTTTCATGCCTCAAATCTGATATTACATCTTGTTAGTTATCATTTCATTTATCATAGTACAATTCCTTTTACACATCTTATCACACACATTTACATCACACATACATTAACAACACATTAATGGGAAAGTGAGCCCCAATTCATTCTCTTTCATTTGGATCTTGCATTAGCACTCCTACATCCTATTTGGGTTGTGCTAATTTAATTTGTGTTAGGGTGAGCCTTTGGGTGGACATTTCCCCTAATGTACAAACAATCCAATTTGGTGAGCCATCTATTCCTAGTTCCTTAGCTTTGGTTCACCATTTTTTATTGTACATTTTGGTGAACCCGACTAATAACATTTCCATTCTGATTTTGGTGTTAGATTCCCTTTCTATGCATTGTGCTTGTCATTATTTACATTACATCTTTACTACATAGTATGCATTTGTATCTAGTTTGAATTTAAAAGACTTTTTTTTGCATATTTCTTTCAAAACTCATAATTGCATTGCATTTTTCTTTCATTTGTGCACGAGTGTTATCACTTTGAGTCCAACCTATAGCATTTCGGTTAGAAGAAGTCGTAGACTTATGGGTTACTTTGATCCCGAACCCTGCTTTCCTAGGAATCTTGATGAGACTAACATGCATCTTAATGATATTAATCGTATCACGAAGAATAACTCTTCTCATTCTTCTCATGATGAAGATGAAGTATTAAGGGTTCCTCCTGACCAAGTCCAAAAACTTTCCCAGGATTTTGAAAAATTTAAACAATGACTAGCTCAAGAAAACCACAATCTTGAAGCCCCTTCCGTTGTAGAAAGCATAAGGAATTTTATTCATAAGGATGAACATGGTTTTAACATCTTGTGTAGCATTTCTGATTTTGTTCATGCCAATGTCAAACCTCTTAGGGATTGTGCTCAAGATTTAGGCCTTACTCCACCTACTACAAGTGGTGAAGCCTCTTTGCCTATCCCTTCTTCCATTCCTAGTGCATCCACTTTTACTCCACCTATTATAACAACTTCAGTCCAAAATTCCAATCCTACACATGTGAGTCTTCCTAATTCCATTGTTCTTTGCCTCCTTATTCCATTGATTCCTTTCACAAGCTTGCTAATGCTTTCATTCAACAATTTCAAAACAACATAGGTCCTCAAATTTCTTTTACTAATTTGATGCATTGTAAACAAGGAGTTAAAGAAAAAGTTAGTGACTTCATTGGTAGATTTAAGCTTTTGCATGCTCAAATTTCTTATCTTGTGCTTGATGTTGATGTGCAACGCATTTTTATTGCTAAATTGCAAAAAGACATTAGAGATAAGATTCTTCTTTCTGAATTCTCTTCCTTTTCTCAATTGTGTGTGGTGCTTCATCATTATCAACTACAAGTGAGTCAATTTGAGAGCACCACTCCAATGGCTCCTGTTCCTGTTGATAAGAGTGATGTCGTATCCAATTTCAACAAGTTTTAAAAACCGAAAACCTTCATTAAAATCAACAGCTCATCCAACACTGTTGATGAGCAAGTGGTAGCAGCATCCAAAGGTGTGGCTCCTTTGTCGTTCGTTTTTAAACCTACTCGTAATTTTACTCAGCTTTCTAAATCTTTGCATAATGTGGTGTTGAAGTTAATTAATGCTAATGTGTTAACACTTCCTTCTATCAAACCCATTGATCCTTCTAAACCTAAACCCAAATACTTTGATCCCAAATCTTTCTGTCAATACCATCATCAACCTAGCAATGATACCGAGAGGTGTTACCAGTAGAAAATTGTTATTCAAAACCTTATCGATTCCAATGCTACATCTATGGAAGGTGACAATAACAATGGGAATAAATCCGTAGCACCTCCCGACCAAAACTTGCAAATCTATACCAATCCTTTGCCATCCTATTCAATCAATACCATTGACCAAACCCAACCTTCTTCTTCTCCTTGCATTGACTACGATGACAAAGTTGATGAAGCTAATCATGTGGTCGATCAAGTTGAGCAACCCAAACCTAAACCTAAACCTTCACCTCAACTTTGCATTACCTTTGACTTTTCCGAGACAATTAAAGCACTTGATGGTCTCCTATACATTATCGCAAGGGTTGATGGCCTTCCTTACCGCGGTATCCTTATTGATCCCACTTGCATGGTGAATGTGATAACTGAAGAACATCTCTATAGTAAAGGATTGCAATGTGACTTCTATGATAAATATGATGTTATGATCCAAATTTGCAATAGTTTCCTTTATCCTTCCCATGGTTCCATCTCATTTCCTGTTGAAGTTGGTGGTAAAACCGTAGACGTTACCTTCATTGTCATCCAACTTCTGATCATTTTCAAGTCAAACTTGGTCTCCTTTGGTTTGCCTCCATGAAAGTCGTGGCTTCTCCTATTCATAAATGCCTTAAATTTCCTCATAAAAGTGAAATTGTGACTGTTAACCATAGTCTTTATCAACCTTCTGTGTCTTGAGACTCAATTGACCTTGATTTCTTTGGCCTTCCATGCCTCCACTAACTCAAGCATGCCCTAACCATCTCTTTCACTCATACCAAGCTTATAAGGTCCACAAGATTTGTGAACTTAGAAAACCTAAGGATGATCCTAGATGTGGACTTCTTCCTACCACCTACACCTCCTCTTCCTATTACTTATACGCATACTTCTCAAATCATCTCTCAACCTAGTGTGGTTCCTCCCTCCTAAGGAAGAAAAGGACCTGAAGTTGATTGATCCTACCCCAAACCAAACACAATCGCCATGCTCGTGATCGTCGTCGTAAGTGTCGTGCTAGAGCCCGTCAACATGATTCTCAAAACATTGCTTTACCTCATACACCTCCTTATGCTTTGCTTCCCTTTGACCAACCCATGCTTGAGCCCAAGGAGGAAGTGAATTTGAACAAGATTAAAATAAACAAACATGACAATGTTATTTGTATCCTAGATTCTATTGCAATTAATTTGGATGAAGAAGATACTCTTGATGATGATGTTCTTGATGCTAACAATGATATTCGTGCTAATGATTCTGATGACTATGAGACTATTGATATTGATCAAGATTTAACAGCTATGTTTTCACAACAATTATCTATCACTCCTAGTGACAAACAAAGCGACCTATCTTCACAACAAGGTCCTTGTTTGGAACTGGTTATTGTTTCATCTATTGTACTTGATGTTGCTCATCTTGCGAGTTGCCCACCTTCCCAAAACATTGTAGACCAAGATGGGGAGGCAGGTGATACGCTTGATTAGCTCCTCTTGTGCGGTGGATTATGTGTGTTTGCTTGTTGTAACGTGCTTCGCCCGTGATGTGTTGCTTGTTATCTGTTTTGTTTAGATTTATTTAAACAACCCTTGTTGCTCTGTTGGCGCAAGGTGATAAAGGAATCACATGTCGTAAACATTCTTCTATTTCTATCTCTCTTCTTCTATACGTCGTTACATGTTATGTTGTACTTGTACCACTGTTCATAAATGTGCCTTTGTGTTGTTTGCTTGGGATGATGCAAAACGGTGTCTACCTATTCTTTTTGGTCTCCGTGATGCCAGCCCAAAAAGACTCTTCTTTGTCACTCTTACGTGCTTTTCTTCCATTGTGTTTGTAGTTCTACTACCTTGGGGGGGATGATGACATTTCATTTTGATATAAAATCCCATATATTATCATATGATCATACTGACCCCAGAGTTGGTAGATCTTTTTCACGCTCTCTTTTGTCATGTGCTCATTTCCCTTGATTTGTCCTTTCTTGGGGGCATTTCATAGTGGAAACATTTCTTGTGGATGTATGTACACTCCATTAAACCAATTGCTTCCGTTAAGGCATTTGCAATCACTTTAACATGGGGGCATACACTCTGCTCTATGTTTCACATTTCGCACATACACACTGCTTCAATGCTACTTCGCATTTGGTCATTTGATTGACCACCTTTTGGATCCCTTAATGGATACACTTTCCTTAAGGATAGATCCTCCTTTGCTTTTTGATCCCTAATGAAGCTTACCTTCCCTTAGGACAGATCATTCTTTTGAATCCCTTAATCAATACACTTCCCTTAAGAATAGATCCTCCTTTGCTTTTTGGTCCCTAAGGAAGCTTACCTTCCCTTAGGACAGATCGTCTTTTGGATCCCTTAATGGATACATTTTCCTTAAGGACAGATCCTCTTGCTCCTTTCGATCCCTAAGGAAGCTTACCTTTCCCTTAGGACAAATCGTTCTTTGTTGAATCCCTTATTAGATACACTTTCATTAAGGACGGGGACTTGATGGATTGAACTAGCATAACACAACTTGCTAGAACATTCAATGCCATCTTTTGTGGTGCTTTCTTGGTGTTGTTCACAGTAAGACAAACAATCTAATTGGGCAAAGGTAATCACACTCTTCTCTCTCTTTCTCTCTTTCGAGTGGTGTCTCTCTTATTCTGATTTTGGATTTGATGAGGACTTAAGTCACTTGGGAGCTTGATGTTTCCTTGTCTCCTTGACCTTGATGAGATCATCCTTTGCATTTGATCTACTTTATCGTGAACATGAGCTTGTCTCATACTCCCGCTAAAGTGGGGGATAAATGTACCATCCTAAAAAGTGAGCACCCATTAATTGGTGGCTTTAGGACCTATTAGATCCCATTTTAGTGAATTCATGATCCAAATGTCTTTATGCTTAATTTCCTGCATCTTTCATTTTCTTCCCCCAAAACTTTTCACACTTCCCAAGCTCCAAATCCACTTCGAAATTAACTATGTTGAGACTAGGTCAACTTAAGTCCGCCTTGTCCTAGGGCATTGTTTTTAAGTGGGCTCTGGGCCCAATGTGAAGGTTTTTCTTCCTGATCTTTATTTGTGGTCGGCTCGACAATATTGAATCCAAAAATGAGTATAAAAGGACATCACGATCTCTCATTTTGACATCCAATCTTTGTGCAAGCTATCTATACGCAAGCAAACAATCTTTCAAGTACAAGCAAGGTTTCCATTTGTCCAATTGAAGTCGTGGATTCAATATTTGAAGGAAAGCACCCATTGAAGATCTCCAAGTCTCCATCTCTTCAAGATCCATTCAAGCAAAGGCAATCTTCCCTAGTTGATGCAAGTTTCTCTCATGATGGCCAAGTAGAGGAATTCTCAAGCTAGCAAGAAGATCCACAAGCATACATTCATTCAAGATCTAGGATTGGCGAGTATAGATCCATTGCATTTGTGAAGACATCCTTGATTCCAAATTCTTTACAAACACCTTAGTGGGTTAATCGGATCCTAACATCCATCCATGAGGGTTTTTCATGCAAGGTGAATACTTACATTTACTTTGTTTACAGCACTTTTCCTTATGCAATTTCTATTTCATTTCAAGGTTAAATTCCTATACAAGGGCTTGACCAAGGTAAGCCCCTTTCCACAACCTTTTTCCCTTTTTATTGTGTGCAGGAACAGGTTTTCAAAGTTTCAGATCCGAATTTCGAGAGTTACAGAACCAGTTGCAGGTCTTTTACAAATTTCATCAAATTCAAAGTCTCTAGGACTAGGTTGACTTTCTTGGACTAGGTCGACTTTAGTCGACATAGTCCTTTGGATCGGAATTTTCACAATCGGGAGTTACAAGTGTTAGCATGTTAGATCCAAACCCATTTTCAATTCCGACAACTCTACAACGGTCAAAACCAAATCTGAAGTTCACTCCTTTTCTCCTAGTTTCAAGGTGAGTTCATTCTTCCTCTTTTCATCTTGCATTTACTTTCATGCCTCAGATCTGATATTACATCTTGTTAGTTATCATTTCATTTATCATAGTACAATTCCTTTTACACATCTTATCGCACACATTTACATCACACATACATTAACAACACAAAAAAGGGAAAGTGAACCCCAATTCCTTCTCTCTCATTTGGATCTTGCATTAGCACCCCTACATCCTATTTGGGTTGTGCTAATCTGATTTGTGTGAGGGTGAGCCTTTGGGTGGACATTTCCCCTAATGTACAAACAATCCAATTTGGTGAGCCATCTATTCCTAGCTCCTGAGCTTTGGTTCGCCATTTTCAATTGTATAGCTATAAGATACAATGGAAGCCTATTCTAGCTCCATGGGCCAACTCAATTCAAAATAGACTAAAATTAAAAGTTGTGAATATAAGTTGACATGATACAACACATTCCAAGCAATGTGAAACATTTGGGTTGCAATGGATGTGTCAAATCGAAAGCTCATACAGTTACGTGAAAGCCCATTGGTGTGGAATTCCTATCATGGGCTTCAAAGCTTGGCTGAGCAAGAACAATGCACCATAGCCAACATTTAGAGTGTTTGAATATATAAGAGAGAAGGGGTAAATAAAAGTAGTTAACCTTAGAGCACGTCATCCTTTTGCAAAGAGAGAGTTGTGAGAGTCCCCTTTTCCTCATCTCTTTGCGTTCTTGAAGTTGGGTTATAGAGGCCCCCATTTTAGGCCACACATAAAGAAGAGCCCAATACAAATAAGAGAACAAAGGGGTCATTAGAAAATTCATTCCAAAATGAACCTGAAGAGATTGCCTACGAGCACATTAAAAGATGTGTCCATGCAAATTGTTTGGCTTTAAACATTGTTTCCTCACCATGTTCATAGAAAAAGGTGAGAAAAAATAATGAGGCTCCAAGAGGGTACAAGGGCACAAATTTTGAGCAAATGTACAACACCTTGTCCATAAATGAGATGAAATTAGTAGAAGAATCATTGGAGCACATCAAGGAATCATGGAAATAGCCTAGGGTTTCCATCATTTCCAATGAATGCAAGATATCAAAATTCCACCCTTGATCAATCTAACTGCAATACACCCTAAAGGGCCAATAATTTTTAAAGTCATGGATTGTGAGGGGTAGATGCAAGATACACAATTTATTGTTGACTTCCTCATAGGGCCATTGAAAAAATGAAGCCTAATAAAATTGTCCAAGCCATGGCATACAACACAAAATATTGCAAAGCCATTGGTTTCATGGTTGAGGCACACCTTATGCTATCTACTCCCTCAAATTTATGCAATAAAAGATTAGCAACAATACTGGTAAACCAATGTAAGCAGAAGCCAAAGATATCCAAATGTAACCACCACCTATTGCAAGCCATTTTCAAATCATTCTCAAAATCAAAGCTGCAAGTGAAACAATACAATTTATGTTTCACTTTACTAATTTAAATTATGCATTCTTCTTTGTTTAAAACTTTTAATTCTTTTATTTCTAAATATGTGTTGAGACCTAATCTACCTCTAACACGGTCATCTTGAGATGACTTGTGAAAATGCACTTTCTAGCATGGTTATCAACCTACTTTGGTTGGTATGGAGCAAATCCAATTGTGAGAGGGCAACAAATATAAAGCAATGATCCTAGATGACATTTGGTGGAATCGTGTGAAATATCCTTTTAGTTTCACCAAGCCATTGAGTATGATCCATTATACTAACATTGATAAGTCATGCTTGGAAGAGATATATGATGGCATCAACTCAATGGTTGAGAAGATGAAAACTATCATAAACAAGAAAGAGAAAAATCTTGAAGAGACTTTCTTCAAACAAGTGCGTTTGATACTTGTTGAGCAGTGGTACAAAATGCGCACCTCATTTTGCCTTCTTGCCTTTGCATTGACTCCAAAATACAACAGCACTATGATCCTTCCAAGGTTGCACCATACATAGATGTGGTAGTTAAAGAAGGGTACAAGCTAGCATTTGTAGACACTTCCTTAACCCTAATTTGGAGGATGTGGTTACACAAGTTTAACGAGTTTCAACACTTTAATAGCTTTAGTATTTTCACACTTCATGCCAAGTATAAGAAGGATGCTCACAATTGGTCAAACATTCCAACACCTAAAACCCCTTTTATCAAAATCTTATTACAAGTCTTTTTATTTTTTATCTGAAAAGCTCTTAAATTTTATTTAGTTTCTCTTGCGAAATAATCTTTTTTCAATTCTCAAATTTTCATTTAAGATTTTCATTTTTATTTTGTATAGATGTACCCAAAACAAACCCAATGCCCAATTTCTTTTTGTTATACCCACATACCTGAAAACAATCCAATAACACAAACACACTTACAGACGTATTTAACAAATTAGAAATAGTCATAATTTGCACAATATATACAAAATTAAACACAGATTACAACTGATAAATGATTATGTACATGTAAGTATATATAGTATTACATAAAAAAATAGAAATAGTCATAATTGTCAATAATTTACATAATTATATACAGAATGCAGCTGGTAATACAATCTCGTGTAAGAGAGATGAGAGTAAAAGTCTAGTGTTTCATCTATCTTTTCATGAGTTTTGCATGTGTTGAATTTCCAATATGATTTACTATTGGTCTTCAAAATGAACTTGTATCCAATGTGTTACTTTGTAAATAAACTATCAGCATGGCACAGAACGATCCAACTCTGTCCCCATCTGTGATGAAGCTTCTCCAAATTGGTCATCTTTTCACCAGGGAAGCATGACATAAGCACATACAGCTGCATCTCACCACGAATAGGAGTGACAATTATCTGACATATTATTTCCTGTCTGTGCATATCTGTAGTAATTCCTCGAAGCTTTTCAAAGAGTTACTTGTATGTTAGCCAAGTTGTTACTGAAAGATTATATATTTTAGTGGCTAAACATTTAAGTGATTTGTGCAAACTAAAATGAACACCAAAGTTGCCCAGTAAAGAAATAATCAAACGATGGGTAACAGATTTGAAGGACCAGATAATGATTGACAGGAGAATGAAACCTTCTGAAAACATAGAAGTGTAACGGAACATCTTGAAGGTAATATTAAATATACCAATGATATGTCTTGCATCTACCACTTGTTTTCCCATGAAATAAATATTTGACTGGCTGAAAGGGATAAACCAAAATTTGATGAGCTTGAAGACAACTACAACTTGCAGAATCTGCAAAATGATAGCCAACAACATTAACAAAAAAATTGTTAAAAAAAAGGGGGACCCTGGTTGGAAGTTGAACATTCCTGTCAATATTCTTCACTCGAGAGAGCAAGAAAAGCAAAAGAGATATAATTCTTACATTTAAATATTTATTTCCAATTTTTAAAAAAAATTAATACATGTGGTTATGGCCTAGGTATGCCCCCCAGCTGTGAATCTGCTGTGGGTACATCATGGCAGATCCATAATCTGGGGGCTTGCACCACAGGATAAGCATGCCAAGATTAAACAACACCACTAGCAGTTGTAACAAAAGCAAGAATCATTTGCTTCATGAGACTCCATCGTCTAGAAATAATATGAAAACCTTTATAATCATATCCAATCTACAAATCACCAATTTATGTTAAAAAGATAATATTTAAGGACTTGGCAAAATGCAAAACAGATTTTTTCTTTCATTTTTTTGTGTTTTTCCTTTGTTTTTCCCCGTCTTTTCTCCTCTTTTTCAATTGCCTGAGTTATAGTTCATTATTATTAACTAATTGCCTATTTTGTGAACTGCACTTGGTTATGATCAACTAATTGCTGAATTTGAATGGCATGACAAGGTGGCATATCTGGACAGCATGCTTTTAGAACACAGAATAGTTTAAATCAATGAATTTTATTTTTTCCTGTGACTATGGATTAGGTAGTGAGATGAAACCACTAATGTTCCTGCTCCAAAGAGGGAAGGGAGGAGAGAAGAGAACCCTATTCCAACAGACTTGACCTACATTTTTGGGAACTGTTATCCCAGTGACTCCTTTAAAAAGTATGTGATCTTGGTTTGCAACCCTAGCTTCAGGGTTTTGTATGAGGAATCTGTAGTACTGTACCATATCTTGGTTTGAATACATAAATTTTAATGCTGTAACCACTGCATTTTCGGGGGCTATTGGCTGGCTGATAGACTCTGATTCTTTACTTCTCTTTAACTAAACTGAAATGATTCAAATTACAGACCAAAAGTCCACCTGTATCAACCATAAAAATAACTGAATTTTAGGATAATGTTTGATTTCTTAAGAAGTTCAATTCCTTTTATTAAGACAGACCTTGATACTATGGGAAGAAGAATTCACGCTGCACGAAGGCAGCTACGTGATAGAGAGCTTCAACATTATAATGGAAGATCCCATATTCAAATTCTAGTTGGTCTATGCAGAATGACAGAAATTGAACCCTAAACATTGCTCTTCATTGGCAAAAAACGGTTCTCAATGTTGGAAGCAGAGTACAACAACACATTAGCCAAAGTCCCAAGATCAAAAGATCAAATCCTCACTTGCCCAAAAACAAATATATATATTTAAACCCTCAAATTATCTTTCTCTAACAAAAATACCTGTACGAAATGGTAGTGCACTCCACCATCTTATCCAAAAGTCCAAAATTCGAGGCCTAGCTGATTCATACAAAAAATAAGATATTGAAGCTAAAAAATTGTCTCTCACTGGAACGAAATTGTCAATGTCAACTTGCAGTGGCTCAACTGGCGAAGATGCTCGGCTCAAATAAAGCCAACCAGGGTCCTATTTTTACTAAATGTCATGACAGTAGAAACGCGGTTAGGCTTCAGTAGTCAGGATATCATCGAAAGTAATTTCCCCAATAAATTGTACGTTTCCATTAAACCAAATATCGATTTGCTAAAATAGTTGTTTTGGCATATTCTAAATCAAAAAGCTCACCCTTCCGCGGTTCATACAGTATAAAAGAGTTTGTGGATAAGAATTATGCACACCATTGAAGAAGAAACGAAAAGAATCCTAAATTATCAAATTCATAGAATATCATGGTGCCCTTACCTGAGTTGGAGTTTGATGTGCAGCCAACGCCATGCTCATGCTCATTCTCCCTCCACTCTTTCGTTGTCATACAAATTCTAAGTCTTCTACTCTCTTCGCAAACCGGACTATGAAAAGAAAAGGGTTTAAATCTGAGCAAAATCCACTGCGCCAACAAAATTTTCCTCGGCAGGTTCCGAACAACATATTAAACTTTATATGTACTTTTGGCTTTGGGATAAGATGACGGTTTGTAGTTAATTTACCGTATTGCGATATTTATTATTCATTTGTCTATCATGGTAAATAGTCTTCTTATATTATTGTAACGAAAATACACTTTCCCTAAGTTCAATGCAAATAATTCAGAATTTAATGTTAATTTTAAAGATTAAATGTGAGAGAATAATAGTTACTTCTTGAAGGCAATTGAATCAATGATCTCCATCATAAAACAAGAAATATGCAAAAGCTCTAAATTGCCTTAAGAAAAGAGAGGCAGGGCATCCATTATATAGAAAATCAAAAAGGAGGTGACATTGTGGGATTCAACCATAATCACCAACAATACAACTACATTAATAAAGAGCTACAACTATAATATTGAATATCTGCAACTATCAACTACAAAATTAAAAACATACAACCATATAATAAATATCAGACTGTGGAGTCAATAAGGACTACAAGTAGGCCCCAAAATGGGCATTATTGTTGTCATTCTCCCCCATAATGACCATTGGGAACAACATGAAGTAGATCCCTGAGCTTCTGGAACCTTTCACAAGCTAGAGCCTTTGTGAAGATATCTACAATCTGATATTTTGTACTACAGTACACAATTTCGATCAAACCTTGTTGAACCAATTCCCTGATATAGTGATGTTGTATCTCAATGTGTTTGGTTCTACTATGAAATACTAGATTCTTTGTCATTTGTACAACACTCTTGTTGTCACAATACAACAAGGTAGGCTCATTTCGAATTTGGTGTAAGTCTTCTAGTAGTCTTCTCAACCATACAGTTTGACAAGTTGTTGATGTTGTAGCTTTGTATTCTACCTCTGTTGTAGAAAGTGATATTGTAGGTTGTTTCTTGGATTTCCAAGAGAATACTACAGAACCAAGGCTAAAAGTGTAACCAGAAGCAGACTTTTCATCATCAACAATGCCTACCCAATCTGAATCTGTATAGCCAACCAATCTGATATCTTTTGAATGCTAAAATTTGAGACCATAGTTCAATGTCCCTTTAACATATCTGAAAATCCTTTTAGTTGCATTCCAATGTGTTTCCTTAGGCTCTAACATGAACCTAGAGACCAAACTCACTGCAAATGTGATATCTGGACAAGTAGTAGTTAAGTAAATCAAGCTTCCAATTAGTTGTCTATATAGAATGAGATTTACTAGATCTGGCACATCTAAAGTAGACAATTTAAGTCCAACTTCAATAGGTGTTGCAATTGGTTTGCAACTCTGCATTTGAAATTTTTGGAGGATATCTGAAGCATATTTTTTTTGAGACATAAATATTTCATCTTTGTTTTGCCATACTTCTATACCAAGAAAGTAGTGCATTTGTCCCAAATCTGTCATTTCAAACTCAATAATCATGGCTACTCTAAACTCTGCAAATCAAGTTGGATTATTCCCTGTGTAGATATGATCATCAACATAAAGAACTAAGATAAATATATCCTTAGTTGAGCTTCTGATATAGAGATTTGGATCTGATTGACTTCGTGAAAAACCTTTCTATTGTAAGTATGAGTCTATTCTTGAATACCATGCTCTTGGTGCATGTTTGAGACCATACAAGGCCTTCTTTAATTTGCAAACATAATGTTCTTTAGAAGGTATTTCAAAACCTTTAGGTTGTGAAACATACACTTCCTCATCAATATATCCATTCAAGAAAACACTCTTCACATCCATTTGATAAACTATCCAACTCTGTTGAGCTGCCAATGCCAAAACTAATTTGATAGTATCCACTCGTGCTACAGGTGCTAATGTTTCAATATAATCAATACCTTCTTGTTGAGTGTACCCTTTGGCTACCAATCTAGCCTTATGCTTATCAATGCTTCCATCAGATTTATACTTTGTTTTGTATGCCCATCTTGTACCAATAACTTCCTTACCATGAGGTAATTGAACCAAATCCCATGTGTCATTCTTTTTAATTGTGTCAATTTCGTTGTTCATTGCTTCAATCCACTCTTCTTTCTCTTGTGCTTGTTCAAATGTTTGTGGCTCATTATGTTCCATGATTTGAGTCATCAAAGCAAAATTCACTTTTTCTTGTGACCTTGTTGTCATTTTTTCAAAATTTGAATCCAACATAAGAGTTGATGGATGATTCTTTTTTGTCCTTCTTTGATATTTTTGGTAATTTATTTCTCCTATGCTAGATGATTTAGGTACATCTTCTTCTTCTTCCTCCTCTTCAATCTCATCAATTACTATCTCTTTTCCTTTTGTTTCATTTTCTTTGGTATATTCTGCTAGTTCATTGAATACCACATCTCTACTTATCACAAACTTTCTTTCTACTGGATCATACAACCTATATGCTTTATTTTTAGTTCCATAACCAATAAAAATGCATTTAAGGCCGTTATCATCTAACTTAGACCCTTTTTTTCTTTTGGTATGTGTGCATAAGCAACACATCCAAATACTCTAAAGTGATTAATACTTGGCTTTACCCCAGACCATGCTTGTTTAGGAGTCATCCCTTTAACCACTTTTGTAAGACTTCTATTTAGAAGACACATTGTTGTGTATACTGCTTCTACCCAAAAACTTTTCTCCAATTTTTTCTCTTTCAACATATTTCTTGCCATTTCAACAATTGTCATATTCTTCCTTTCAACAACTCCATTTTGTTGTAGAGTGTAGGAAGTAGTGAACTCTCTTTTGATTCCATGATTTTTGCAAAAATCAATAAACTGATTTGACTTGTACTCACCTCCATTGTCTGACCTTATCACTTTGATATACTTACCACTTTTTTTTTCAACCAAGTTTTTGAACTCTACAAACTTTTCAAATACATTTGATTTTGAAACCAAACAATACACCCAAGTTTTTCTTGAGTAATCATCAATGAAGGTTAGAAAATACTTGGATATGTTTAAAGAAGGTGTTTCCATAGGACCACACAAATCTGTATGGATTATTTCAAGATGTTGTTTAACTCTGCTGGATTTACCAACAGGAAATTGTATCCGATGTTATTTGCCCACAATGCACTTTTCACACACCTCTTTTGTGTCTTCAATTAATGGTAGACCTTCAACCATTTTTAATCTTTTGAGTAAAATCAACCCATTAAAACCGAGGTGACCATATCTCTTGTGCCAAATCTTACTTTCACTCATTTCACTAGACCTTAGTGCTTGGTTCCCATGAGTAAAATAAAGAGGAAACATCTTATCCCCTGTCATCTGTACTCGTGCAACAACTGCATTCCTTTTTAATTTATCTCTTATTATGCACTCATTTTTATCAAAAGTTACTTGATAATTTTGCTCTAACATTTGCCCAATAGACAACAAATTCTTTTTGAGTGCTGGAACCAATAATATTTCATTGATATGCTTCACTTCACCATATTCTATTGTAACTGCAATGGTACCCTTACCTTTGCTTCTATGTGAATTATTATCTCCTAGTACTATAGTACTTTGATGCTTTTGATCCAAGTTGACAAATAGATTCTCATTAGATGTCATATGTGAAGAACATCCAGAGTCTATACACCACACATCATTTTTACTGACATTTGTATTGAAGCAAGAAATGAACAAATTATTCTTATCTTCAATAGTGCTATGAGCACTTCTTTTTTCTGTTTCACCTTGTTTACTCCAACATTCTAAAGCATAATGTCCAAACTTATTGCAATGAAATCATTGGACATTCCTTTTACTGTTATCTCCCCCATTACTTCTACCTCTTCCTCTTCCAGCTCCTCTGAAGTTGCTACTTCTTCCTCTGGAATAATTTCCTCTTCCTCTGGAATTGCTAGATTCACCTTTGTATTCATTCTTATTGTTATCGTCATATTTATTATGACTCTTGAAGAATGTGTTTCTTTTTCCTCTTATATTTTCTTTAGAGGAAAATGCTTGCTTAAGCTTTCTTCTTTGCTTTTCATTCTTTCTTCGACAATTAACAAAATTCCACTTAATTCATCAATTTGCATGCTTGAGAGATCCAGAGACATCTCAATTATAGAGATGACACCTTCAAATTTTACAATCAAGCTTCTCAAAATCTTTTTAATGACATGCTTTCCATCTACATCTTCCCCTAGTATTTTCATCTAACTCACTAGACCTTCTACCTTTGCAAAAATTCATTGACAGATTCACTACTTGTCATCTTTACATTTTCAAAGTTCTTTCTCATTGTTTGCAATTTAGCAGTTTGTGCACCTTGATAAGCATTACTTAATCTTTTCCATGCTTGCTTAGAATGAAGAGCACCACTTATCCTGGAAAAAATAGCTTGAGCGATTGCACCCTAAATTAAGAATAAAGCTTCATTATCTTTCTTTACATTTGCTTTGTATTCTTTTTTTTGTTGGTCAGTTAATGCATTTACATCTGCTATCTCAACATAGCCATTTTGAACAATTTCCCACAAATCCTTATATTTGAGTAGAGTTTGCATTCTAGTGCACCAATATGTAAAATTGTCTCCTTCAAAAATGGGAATCAACACATTAGACATTACACTGCCTGCCATATTTGCCATAAAAATGTGCACAATGACCCAAGTTGCTCAACACAAAGTCTAGGAGAGATCTACAGATGAATACTCTCCTCGTCCCTTCAATTGGGACCCACACACCAAAGTCTCTTTTTTTTATTATATATATATTTTTTTAAATGAGTATTAGTTACAACCAATAATGCACTTAATTACAAAAGATTTATTACCATTTTACAAAAAAACTTTATAACTCCTCTAAAGCAAATTCTAATTCATTAATAAACCATTTCGTCCTTAAAAAATACTAATATTCTCACAAGAGAATTTTAAAGCTTTTTGTAAACAATCATATAACTAAAGCTTTAAAAAAACATTAACTTTTACTTTCTTGTCAATGTAAAAAGTCAAGTATTTTTTAAAAAACTTAATCTGTCACACTTTTTGCTCAAAAGCAAGAGAATAAATTTCAAATGCAATTTTCCTAACTGCACGCTACCTACACAGAGAAACCTCCTTTCAACTTGCAAAAGTAAAAATACACAATAACTTTGTTTGCAGATAGCTACATCAAGCTTGCAGCAAACACTCCTCTTTAACAATGATAGTTTTAACAGTTGCAATATGTAATACCCCAAAATTAGCATCTTGGTATCCTAACCAATTTTGTTGCATTTAGTCTCGTTCTATCAATTTCTAAATCATCAAAGTCCTATTGTACTAGGCAATTCTGTCTTCTGATTGACTGTACTTGACTTAGTGTCAAATGTAGAAAACTTTAAATTTGTATCAATCACATAACATATTTAATTCCTAAATATCAAATACAAATTGGCTAAATAAACCCTATGATTGATTAATTTAATTATAAAGTCCTAGCACTTTGATTAAATTAAATCCACCCCCTTTAGCTAAAACACATGAAAAAGGAATTAAATAAATATACTCATCTCAATAAATGAATTTAATTATTCAAATAATTGAGAAAATCCACTTAGGAGGCAATATTGTATTTATTTAAATTAAATATTCTCCATAAAATCTTCTCTTTAGTTCAGAAAAGGAAACTTTGAGTTAATTGAAAATCAAAAATGGAAATAAAATAGTTAACAGCTTTAACACAGACAAAAACATGTAGTTGATTGCCTCTCTGCTGGAAACTTTCTATTCTTAACTGATTCTCATCCAATCTTCGTCGTTCGTTTGATTCAATCTCGACCATCGATTGAACCTAGGATTCTATAAAAGAATCATCATTTCTCATTTAAAAGATCCAACTTTTTGAGCAATGAAGTGTTGTCGCATTATTACTAGAGCTCTTTTTGCATTCAAGCTTTCATTTCTTAGCATAATCTTCATTTCTAGATTGATATATCATGTTATCTTAATCATGCACTTCATTTGCTTAATCTAGTTTTCTTTCATTGTTCTTAGATTAATTTCATCATTTCTAGATTAATGACGCAGTCAAGGATGGTGGATCCAATGAAGGACAGTCCAACCTTGTTGTCGATTATCAACATGATGGAATAACACAACACAATGATTATTTCAACTCAATTTTCATTAACATGCCCGATTGTAAGGCCTTTCAGGTTAGGGCCAATTACAATCAGAAATAGTTCTGCAAGATCAACAAGATCTAATCCAACACCAGCTAGTCTAGTTCTGAAACAAATCAGTAATTGATGGAAACCCTAAGGCAGATCTGAACTTGAACTTGCAAGCCTCCAAGAAATCTCATTGTCTCCAAGCAAATAAACCACTAGTTCTGCTATTACACACTATCAGAAATCAATTTGATCTTCAAGATCTCGCAGGATCCAGATCTACACTATCTTTTCCACAACTTCACTTTTCATCAGCCACTCCTGATTTCCTCTAAACAACTACCCCAACACTCCTTAAATACTAATCTTCAGCCACAAGTCAGCTGGATGACATAATTAACTCTTACAAGAAAATATTAAATGCAATACAAGTCGGCTCACAAATAGTCTTACAATTATTTAATTCTCCATGTCAGCCTCAAGATCTACATAGGAGAATGCAACAAAAGATACCAACATTAAATGCACCAAGTCGGCCAACCAAATCACCAAGAACTCCAGTCGGTAAACTAGAAATAACTGAGCACTAGTGAAATAATCGAGCATCAGTGAATCAACCAAGCAAGCCAAGAAACACTGAGAAACACAGGCATCACCAAGCATGAGTTTCACCAAGCACCAGAAGCTTCATCGAGTTCCTTCAATGACCGAGCTTCCTTCAATAACCGAGACCATCGGTTAAAGCTACAACTGAGTACCACATAACCAAAACAACACACCTCTATGAAGATTCACCAAGTATACTAGAATGCCCCTGCATCAGATACCCCAGGTTCGAAAAGATGTTCATATGCTGGAAGAACATCTTCCGGGATTCAGCACATAAAACCTGAACTGGTTCTTCACATACAAGTCCTCTAACTTTTTAGCTGGCATACTCTTCCACTTATGTTTCCTTTGTCTCTTCAAGTATTTCCTTGATAACACACAAGTTTGTTCTCCATACTGATCATCCATACCTTCAGGATCCACCAACTCAACTCGGCTACCAATACTTAGACTTCTCCTACCGAGTGTTGTATCCAGAAAAGGTATCAGGGAAAACTTCATGTCATCCTTCTCAACAGTAAACACATTCTTCACACAATCATATTGCCAAGGTCTACCGAGTAATATATCACAACTATTCATCTCCACAATATCACATAACACAAGATCCTTATACTGGCCAATATGAACATCAACAAAACATTGGTCTCTTACTTCCAGATCATGATCATCTTGCAACCAGCCAATCCTATAAGGATGTGGATGTCTCATTCTACTCAAACCAAGTTTCTGAACCATGTCCTCAACAACAAGGTTATCTGTACTACCACTATCAACAATTACATCACAAAGTTTACCTCTAGACTTGCACCAAGTCCTGAACAAGTTACTCCTTTGACAAGGTTCCTCCTTTGCACCAAGCAATGTTCACCGAACCAGGCAATTCTCAAATTTAGGTTCATTTTGAATGTTCTCATTTACTAGAGCAGTCTATCGGTCACCAAGCTTCTTCTGTGTACACTCAAAAGGACGGTGTCCTTCTTTACCATAATTATAACAAGTACCCTTAAAGATAACTCTACCTATCTTCTTCGGTTCTACATGTTTCTGTTCATCTTTTGCAGTCAATTTATCCTTCACCAAGTGATTAATCTTTTCCTTCCCTCGGGGATTACCATGTTGTTTCCTTTTCAACTTATCTTCTGCCTTCAAAGCATACTGATAAGCATCTTTAATAGAATCAATCTTTAGCATACCAAGCTCATCCTTAATATTGAATCTCAAACCATTCACATATCGAGCTACCTTTTCCTTACCAAGTTCTCTGTGTCTAGAACGAATAGTAAGTTTGTAGAACTCCTCAGTATAATCTTCCACATTCAAATCCTTCTGCTTCAGATTCTGCAACTTCTTAAACAAGTCAAGCTCATAGTCGGTAGGTATGAACTTAGCTTTCAATTTAGTCACCATCAACGTCCACCGATTGATCCTCATTTTACCTTCATTTTATCTATCTCTTTGTAATTCTTTCCACCAAAGAGCAACATGTCCTTTCAACTTAGTTTGTGCCAATCTCACTCAAAGAGGATCTTCAATTTCTTCCAGCTCAAAGAAATCTTCTAATTCACCAATCTAGTCAATCAAGTTATTGGGTTTCAAAGTACCATAGAAAGTAGAACCTTCCATTTAGTAATTATTACTTAACCGAGCTCCAAATCTATGCAACCAAGTAGTTCTATCTTCACTAGATTTGTCTCTTTGTTCATCACCACTGGATCCCATAGCTTCAAATTCTTTAGCAGCTTCCTCATAACCATCTTCAATACCAACATTCTAAGGTACACCAACAACAACTCTCATGATCTCAGCGATCATGTCATTCTTCATCAACTCCATCTCAGATCTAAAATCAACTTTCACCTTCTTTGTAATCTTCATTTCCACAACATCATAGAGATCTGCAATTGCTCTAGGGTCCAATCTTCTCATATGTATCCTTAAAGATAAGAAGACTCAAAGCAACAAAACCCTACACCGACCACCTTGTGACAACCTCCAAGTTGTATGCAAATCAAATTAGCCTGCCACCTTGCATGAACAACCAGGTCAAGATTCCACAAGTTCAGTGTCACGGATCTACAACTCAGATCATATGATCTCTTCACCAACAAGGTCAACTTCGCAAGATCAACCTTCGCTGAAGAACAACCTTTACTTTGATACCACCTGATGTAGTCAAGGATGGTGGATCTAATGAAGGACAGTCCAACCTTGTAGTCAATTATCAACATAATAGAATAACACAACACAATGATTGTTTCAACTCAATTTTCATTAACATGCCTGATTGTAAGGCCTTCTGCGCTAGGGCCAATTACAATCAGAAATAGTTCTGCAAGATTAACAAGATCAAATCTAGCACCAGCTTGTCCAATTCTAAAACAAATCAACAACTGATGGAAACCCTAAGGCAGATCTGAACTTGAACTCGCAAGCCTCTAAGAAATCTCCTTGTCTCCAAGCAAATAAACCACTAGCTCTGCTATTACACACTATTAGAAATCAATCTGATCTTCAAGATCTCGTAGGATCCAGATCTAAACTATCTTTTCCACAACTTCACTTTTCATCTACCACTCCTGACTTCCTCTAAACAACTACCCAAACACTCCTTAAATACTAATCTTCAGCCACAAGTCAGTTGGATGACATAATTAAATCCTACAAGAAAATATTAAATGCAATACAAGTCGGCTCACAAATAGACTTACAATTATTTAATTCTCCATGTCAGCCTCAAGATCTACATAGGAGAATGCAACAAAAGATACCAACATTAAATGCACCAAGTCGGCCAACCAAATCACCAAGAACTCCAGTCGGTAAACTAGAAACAACTAAGCACCAGTGAAATAACTGAGCAAGCCAAGCAACACCGAGCAACATAGGCATCACCAAGCACGAGTTTCACCGAGCACCAGAAGCTTCACCGAGTTCCTTCAGTGACCGAGCTTCCTTTAATAACTGAGACCATCAGTTAAAGCTACAACTGAGTAGCACAAAACCAAAACAACACACCTCTATGCAGATTCACTGAGTATCCTAGAATGCCCCTGCATCAATTAATTGCACATTCATTCTAGATTAAAACTGCATTTGTTTTCAATCAAATCCTTCATTCTAGTAGTAGTCTATGGTTGCAGGATTCTTGATTCTGAGAGCAAAATCTCAAACCCTACCTAGATAGAAGGCAACAAGTTGAATCATCCAGACAGGCGAGATGAATAATCTGATATTTATTCTTGTCTGCAATAGGTGAACAATGACTATGTTGAAGTGTGGAGCTAAATCAGAGGCCCATATTTAGTTCATACATTTCTAGCACCCACCGTGGGGCAAAATATCAATTTCTGGCTTCATCTCGTACTTTGAATTTCTGTTAAAAATTTGCATTTTTGTCAAAAAAATTCATTATGTCCATACGACTATACATCTCTGATACAAAATCTCGCGTGAAGATTCTCACTATATCGCGTGAAGTTTTGCTGATTCTAGCATTTCCTCATGCGAAAAAGGTGTTTTCTCACGCGGGACTGCATACCTGTTCATGTGAGATTTTGCATCCAGAGACCTAAAATTTGCAAATTTGTACTTCTAGTTTGTTATTTCTTGACATTTGTTGTTTGTTGTGGTTTTTCTTGATTCTGCCTTTTTAGAGACAGTGTAATATTGGATTACAGAGCTTTGGACTTGAGGTGATTTGCTACGATCTCTATAACACTTCAATTTTGAACATTAAAATGAATCTCTCACATGTTTGGTTTGAGTGTTTCCTACTTTAATAAATCACACTTCGATTTTGGGCTTTAAAAAGAATCTAGATTCACTTTCCGCATATCTATTTCACATAGTAAATAGGCCCTATGAACACTATTTGTGGTGTTCTTGAGAGAGTGGGCTTCATTTGCTTGTTTTGCATGCGAAGCTCTTCTTGATGATAGAACCCCTTGTAGGTAGGGAAGGAGTTGATATTACCTCACGGTCTTACTTGGTTTTTGTCTTCAGTCTTACATTCTCTCTTGGTCCCACTTAGAGAGATCAGTATCCATTATTGTTGACATACAAACCTTGGTGAGGTGGTTTCAATTTAGCATGTCAATGAGTCTGTCTGCTATGTTTGGGTGAGGTGAAGAGGCTAGAGGATTATGCTATGTTCCCTTTTGGGCACATTAGAAACTTTGATCCTTGAATCCAAGCCAAGTCCCCATGTGGTCCTTTTTGTGAGTCTCCTTATTAGAGAGGGTTAACTGTAGTGTACATTCCCTTTATTGGGTCAACCATGTAGACAGAACCTCAAGCGGTAATAGCCATTTTCATCGTGGTAGCAGCAGCTACTATATAAATGTCCTTGTGGAAGAAATCTCCACAAGTGGAGTTTCTTATTGGGCTATCAGATCTCCTCAGCATCTCCAATTGATTAAATTCTCAGAATGTGTCAAAGCGCCGGTGCGCCTGGATTGGAGTTCACCATCTTGAGATTGCAAAAGTTACAGAGTTGACCATTACTACAAACCATAGTGCAACCAACTTTTTATTTTTCTAGGACTATGTGTGTGATTGCAAAACATTTTGAGAACATACACAAGTAGCACTCTTAAGGAATAGAATACTATGTCACATATTATTGTTCATGCGCAAGGTTGCTTTGTCCCTTGCTCATTGTTTGAAGACATTGTTTGCTTGAAATCCCTGATTGCTGTCTTATGTGCCTGATCATGATAGAAATTTGTTGATGCATGTAGAAGTTGAGTTGTTGATTTAAATATGTCTGGAATCTAGATATTCCATCAGAGAACAACCAATGATGTGTTTCAAAATCAGTTCCTATCTCAAAAACTGTGCTAAACTGTCAAACTTTGTTCCTTTTTCGCACGAGATTTTAGTTTTATGTGCATTTC
Organism: Chamaecyparis obtusa; assembly: GCA_027943335.1. Taxonomy (NCBI): domain Eukaryota; kingdom Viridiplantae; phylum Streptophyta; class Pinopsida; order Cupressales; family Cupressaceae; genus Chamaecyparis; species Chamaecyparis obtusa. The sequence continues at coordinate 227,273 of BSBK01000745.1, read as the reverse complement.
CTCGTGTGTATTCTAGCATTTCCTCATGCAAGATTGCACTTCCTCACATGAGACTGTCCCCTGATTTTCAAAACAATGAGCTTATTCCCATCAGTTGGTCAATTTTCTGTTTGATCTGGTTTTTGTCTGGGGTTCGTCTACCTGTTCTCCTATTGTCCACTACATGAAACTAGATGTCTCAGGCTGAGAACCAAGTGATTACTGCTTAGACTCATGTTGTTTCTCTATTATATGTCCTTTCCTACTGTGCTCTTGTACCTTGCAACATGATAGTCACATCTTGGTTGTTCTAGCCTTACTCTTGACGATTCATGCCAGGTGCATTTCACTTTTGTCACTTTTTTTGCTATCCCAGAGACAGAGTTTTGAGCATAATCTTAAGTCCTCTCTCATTACTTAATCCTTGTCTATGCTTGTGATGACTCGAAGTAGCAACATGTTCTCTCCATGTTTCACCAGATAGGATAGAGATAGACCTCGCAATCGAGGAAGAGGTCATTCCGAGTTTGCCATACAATCTGAGTGTCATAGAGGATCTTCACATTCTTCCTCTGAAATGTTTGGAGAGGAGTCATCTCTCTCTCCTTCTCCTATCATTTGTCCTCGTGTCCAACATACTTTTATTGTGAACCTCAGTCAAGCTAGGAATCCCTTGTTTCGAGAACACCAAGACTTTGAAGAATCATCGTTAGAGATTGATCATTTTGAGGCATCTCGTGCTTCCTTGCCAGAGCTTAATCCTTTTGCGACACCCAGGGTTTCCTTGCCAGAGATTAATCATTTTTCAGAGCCCAAAGTTTCCTTAGCAGCAACTTATCGTCATAGTGAACCTCCTCGTACTCAGTCTGTTCACATTGCGCATTTGCCTACTAGCAAGATCTCACACAAAAATCAAGATGTTGAGTACAACAGAGCTCATGATCATGATCAAGATCAAGCTCAAGATAACAAAGAAGAATTCCATGCCCCGAGTATCTTTGAAATCCTTGGTAATGATAACGAAGAAATAACCCAGCACGATGTTGAGGCTTCCCGGTCTAACAAAAGTCTTTGCAAAATGATGGAAATTCTGATGAAAGAAGAGAAAGAGAAATACTTTCTTAAGCTAGCCAAACAAGGGGCCAAGTTACCCCCAGACTATAAAGTCGAGACTCTTGTAGTCAAAGAAGGGTAAATAGAGGCAGCTAAAATGCAAAAATGAGTACAAGATATGCAAGCCCAGATCCAACAACTCATGAAATCCAAGGACACACCAACAAACCAGTTCACACTGGAGAGAATCTGTCCATTCCCATTTGACAAGAGTCTTAGCATGCCACCTTTTCCCAAAGGTGTGGAACTCCCTAAGTACGATAAATATATGGGTACCTCTGACCCTCAGGATCACTTGAGAGAATTTGGTGCTCTATCCATGGAGTTCATACATGATCAAACTTATCTCATGCATCTCTTCCCATGTATTCTGGGTGGATTTGCTATGGAATGGTTCTCCCGACTTCCTACTGGTATCAAATATTTCGATGAGATTGCTAATCTATTCCTCTAGCATTATTCACATAACATTTAGCATCCAGTAAACATCCATGATCTTTGCAACCTAAAACAATGGTCTGGAGAACCTTTCCCAATATTTCTCCAGCAATGGAGACAACTCTATACCAAATATTCTCGCAAAATACCAGAATCTGAGAAACTTGATATCTTTGTCAATAATCTACTTCCTGATTTTGGATACCAAGTACGACTGTAAGGTCCTTTGACCTTTGATGACATGATCAAGAAGGTTGAGAATAGAGGTGTTTATGGTCAAGAAAGGAGAGCTCACCCTACACAAAGATAAAAAGAAAGGGTCCTCCTCAAGCAAAGATAAGGCTAAAATTGTCAACAAAAATTGGGATGTTGTGAATGATGGTGTTGTTGACAATGTGACCCCAAATCCTCCAAAGGTTGTTTTCAATCTCACCTCCACTATGCAAGAAGCCAAAGCCACTGAGAAGGCTATGACAGATGCTCAACCACCTTCGAAATTTTCTAGAAACAAACCTTGGGCACCTTGACCCAAACATGAGTTCACTCCCCTAGGGGAACCTCTTAACATAGTCTACAAGACTCTTTTGCAGAACCATATACTCACGCCTCCAGATAATCTATGTCCTTATGATCCACAACCACAACCTCCCTGGTGGAATGAGTCTGCATACTGTGATTATCATCAAAACAAGGGTCATAAGACTTCTACTTGTATTCAACTTCGACATAAGATCTAGGATCTTATCGATAATGGTGATGTTGTTGTGAGTGGTCATAACAAGAACTCAGACCATCAAGCATTCAAAGACCCCTTTCCTCCTCATGAGAAGGGTGAATCTTCTAAGGCCAAGAATACCAACAACAAGGTCAACTATACGTACAATACTAATGACAATGTTATTAATATGGTTGAACCTGTCAATGTTGAATACTGTGATGTGATTACCATCAAGGGGAGTGAGGACACTCCTAGAACCAAGGTTCCTTTCATTTTGCAAGGCCTTGTATCTCAATCTTCTGAATCTAAATAGTCTGAGGTTTGTGCGAACGTTGTCACTCAGTCTAATGCAAAGATCACTCTCAAAGGCCCCGAGCCTTCTACATCTGCATTGAAATAACTTGCAGACAAAGCTATTGTTGGTCCTACCAACAAGAATTCAAAACTGGTCCCCACACCTACTAATACTAACTACAACATCCTAGACCAATTACAATGTACTAATGCTCAAATCACTATCTTTGAGTTATGGAAAATCTTTCTTGGTCATAGGCAAATTTTGGATAAAGCCCTCGATGAGGCAAATGTCCCAAAAGATCTTGATCTCAACTGGTTTCAATCCATGGTGGGTCACATGACCTCACCTCATTATCTGTCCTTCTCTGAAGAAGATGATCATTCACTTAGCCATCCGCACAATGCTCCCCTGCACATTAAAGTCATGATTTCCCAAAAGCGCGTCCGTCATGTTCTCATTGATAATGGCGCTAGTCTCAATATCTGCTCTGCTAAGATGCTCACCCAACTAGGCTATGATGAAGACTGCATAGATGCCCGTAAAAAGATTACCATAAAAGCATATGATGAAGAAGAATGCAAATCCAAAGTTTTAGTGGTGTTGCCAATTTAGGTTGGACCTATCGAGAGAGATGTTATGTGTCAAGTTCTAGACATCCCTCTTGCATACAATATACTGTTGGGGAGACCGTGGATCCATGAGATGCAAGCAGTCCCTTCCACCTATCACCAATGTATCAAGTTCCCATTTCACAGAGCAAAAGTGACTGTACCCACCAACACTAGCTATTCTTGCAACATGCTCACACAATCTGCTGACAACTTTGTCCCAGCCAATAGAGAGTCTACTAAATTTTTTGATGCCAAACTTAAAGAAATGGAAAAGACTCTAAAACTTATAGATTCAGGCGTGGGGGAATATCAAATGGAGCCTATTTTTTCACTGATAGCTTTACCTCTATCTACACGTTCCTACGAGAGACCCTCTGAATGCAAGAAACCTTTTGCTGTCTCACCCCAAGTAGTCTATGATGGCACTTTTGTACAGGCCACAATGCCATTAGAATACGAGGATGAAAATAGAGCCATTACAACTTTGATTTATAAAGGGAAAGACACATCTGAACAAGTCACCCCAGCTCGTGATATAGACCAGGAACCATACAATGAAGGTTTCAAGCTCATGAAATGCTTTGGTTATAAAGGGAGTGGCCTTATAGGGGTGAATGATAATGGACTGCTTGAACCAATTGAAGCCACATGACGAAGGATAAAAGACACTAAAGGTCTAGGCTTCAAGAAAATCCCATTCCACTTAGGGATCAATAAATTTGTATCATAACCAAAATGTCAGCCAACATCTAGGGATATGGTTTCAGCTAAAAATTTAGAGAACAGTTCAAATGAGGATACTTTTCCTTATCCTATCCCTCCAGATCTTACAACACTCTTTGCAAAGCCAGACAATTTGGTGCAGCATGTCAGACACCTCAAAACTGATAGTGATTCTCATGACACCACCTCAGTTGCTCCTTTGACATATGAACAGTTGAGAAAAATGCAAATGGCTCACCCTAACTATCAACAAGAATTATACATGCTGTCTCCTTTTCAAGAGCAGTTCAAATAGGAATAAATCCAATAGAACATCAATGTTACAAGAGATGATAATGAGTCAAATGGTACAACTAGTGTTGATGGGGTTCCTATATCTAGTATTATAGACTCACATGAGTATGAGTTCAATTCTATGTTTGACACAACTTCTGACAAGGACATAGACACAGTACACACATTTGAAAATCTCCTCAAAGTAGGTGAAGGGTCTAGTGTTAGGACAACCAAGTGTGACTCCACTGACATTAACATTCCCTCTCCTTCCAAAGTGAGGTCTCGAAGGGACTCGAACACACCTCTGGATGAGATCACTTTAGGGCTTGACTTGCTTGTCTGTGCTTTTGACAACTATACCATGAACGCACTTGAACCCGTCACTTCTCCTTCAGTCCACTATCCCGAGCTGATAAACTAGAACCCCTCCTCTCCATCCAATGAAGTCCTTACATTCCAGAATAATTACACTCTTGCTTGCTACCTTAACATTGTCGAACCTATGATGTCCTCCACCAGTGAAAATAGTGTCAACATGACTGAAGCTGATTTCAAGTATCTCAATCACAAAATTAAGAGAAAAAGAAATAGGCGCTCTGATGGTGAAAACCACATTGTGACAGTGTCAGAGCCGAAAAAAGCGAAAACAAAAGATGTGTCCAAGGGTGAAAACCTCTTTGAGGTGCCCAAGGATGGGATACTTGATATGCTTCCGAGTCATTTTCAAGAAAGGTCTTCAATACTCATTGAGCCAACTCAACTAGTAAACTTGGGTACGAAAGTTGCACCTCAGATCATTCATTTGGCATAGTCCTTATCCGCAGAAGAGAAAGAGGAATTCACCCAATTCTTTCAAAGCAAGAAAATCAACTTTGCCTGGACTTATTTTGATATGCCTAGATTAGATCTCAATCTGATTATGCATTATCTATCCATTGCACCAGGTGTCAAGCCTATCAAACAAAAGCTTTGTAAGATGCACCCGCATGTGGCACTTTTAGTCAAAGCTGAATTAGAAAAACTTCTCAAAGCTAGTTTCATCAGAGCAATTGACTATGCAGAATGGATTTCCAATATTTTTCCAGTTGCCAAACATGATAAATCTATCAGAGTCTGCAAAAATTTCTGAGATTTAAACAAAGCTTGTCCCAAGGATGATTTCCCATTACCCAACATTGACATGATTGTAGACATGATAGAAGGCTATGAAATGTATTCACTAATGGATAGTTTCTTTGGTTACAACCAAATCAAAATTATGCCAGAATACCAAGAGAAGACAACCTTCACATGTGCTTGGGGAACTTTTTGTTGGAATTTCATGCCCTTCAGACTTAAAAATGCCGGAGCCACATATCAAAGAGCTGTCACCACTATCTTTCATGACATGGTGCATAAGACAATGGAAGATTATGTGGATGATACACTAGCTAAGAGCATGGAACAAAAAGTACAATCTTGCAAATTTAGGACCTATACTAGATTGAATGGAACAATTCAGTCTAAGGCTCAACCCAAAAAAGTGTGCCTTTAGAGTCACGTCTGGTAAACTATTGGGTTACATCGTATCTGCTAAAGGTATAGAGGTAGATCCTGAGAAAGTTCAAGCTATCATGGAAATGCCTCCACCCTGCAACATCAATCAGATGAGAGGTCTCCAAGGTTGGTTACAATCTATTTGGTGCTTCATTGCACAACTAGCAGACAAGTCACAACCATTCACCGAGACCCTACATAAAGGTGTGACCTATGAATGGAATGGAGACTGTGAGAAAGGGCTCCAATAGATCAAACAATATCTTTCTAATCCATTGATATTAATGCCTCCTATTCATGGGAAGCCACTCATTCTCTATATCTCTGCTACAAACACATCACTGGGTGTCTTACTGGCTCAAGAAGATCAGAACAACAAAGAAAGAGCTATTTATTACATCATTAGAACTCTGGTCTCTTATGAAATGAACTATTCAATCATTGAGAAAGCTTGCCTAACAGTGGTGTTTGCTTCACATAAATTGCGGCACTACATGCTTTCCCACACTACACGTCTTATTGCTAAAATTGATCCATTAAAGTACTTTCTCAGCAAAGCTTCCCTTACAGGTAGATTAGCGAAATGGGTCATGATACTTAGTGAGTTTGACATTGAGTATGTAGAGAGAAAATCCATTAAAGGAAAAGTGATTGTAGATCAGTTGGCTGAGGCACCTATCACAAATTATCAACCATTGAGCATTGAGTTTCCGGATGAGTCCATAATGCTTCTCATACATCAGACATGGACTATGTTCTTTGATGGATCATTTACCCAATAGGGGTCAGGTGCTGGAATACTATTCATTACACCACAGAGGTACTCTTTACCAAAGGCATACAAAATGTTGTTTCCTTGTACAATTAACATTGTTGAGTACGAAGCCCTAATCAACAGCACGAAGATAGCCATAGAATGGAGAGTAGATGAACTAAAGATCTTTGGAGATTCACAACTTGTCATCAATCAAGTCAATGGAATCTATTAAACAAAAGATGACAAATTGGTACCTTAAAAATGGATGGTCGATGACCTAAGAAAGTACTTTGCATATGTCACTTTCTAGCCGATTCCACGAGCAAATAACAAAGCAGCCAATGTTGTGGCCACTCTTGCTTCCATGTTACAAATGTTAGAAAATGACTTCCGACATGAATTCCTAGTGGAGACGTTACACTACCGAGCCCATGACACTCCCGAATCTTGGATGATCTATTCAGTCATTGGACATGATTCATCCCGCTACCATCATATCTACTCCTACCTCCGTGACTAGATTATTCTGGACACTTACACCTGGAATGAGAAACGTCACCTGATCTGTAGTGCTTCATAGTATGTTATCATAGCTAATGATTTGTATAGGCGAGGTCTAAATGGTACCCTCCTTAGGTGTTTAGAACCCGATGAGTCCAAGTGTGCATTAGTTGAGGTGCATGAAGGCATCTATGGGTCTCATTCAAGTGGCCTGACACTGGCCCATAAACTTATTAGAGCTGGTTACTATTGGGCTGATATGGAGAAAGAAGCCATACAATATGCTAAAGCTTGTAAATAGTGTCAACTTCATGGGAATCTGATTCACACTCCCGCCAAGGAGCTAATCCCATTCATTACTTTTTTGCCTTTTCAACAATGGGCCTTTGATTTGGTGGGTCAGATTCACCCTTCTTCATCTAACGGACACAAGTTCATTATCACCGCTATAGACTACTTCACTGAATGGGTCGAGGCAGTACCTCTGACTATAGAAAATGGCAAGTCTATAGCCATGTTTATCCTGAATTACATCATTTGTAGATATGGTGCACCCTCCTCAACAATCACTCACAATGGGGGGCAGTTCAAGAATAAGGATTTGAAAGAGCTATGCTCTGAATTCAAGATTACTCAGCATTGGTCTTCCATCTATTATCCCCAGGGTAATGGATAGGTGGAAGCATCAAACAAGGCGATCCTTAAGATCCTACACCACACAGTTCACAAATTTGGTAGAGATTGGCATCTCCAGATTAATCTAGCTTTATGGGCCTATCGAACAAGTATTCACACACCAACAAGGGCCACACCCTTTGCTTTAGTTTACGATGTAGATGTTGTACTGCCTATTAAGGTTGAGATTCCTACTTTGTGAGTCTCTCTGAAAGGCCTCATCACTAATGAAGACATTAGAATATCTCAGCTACAAGAGCTCGAACTACTGGATGAATGTCGACAAGTGGCATTAGATCATCTTCGAGCATATCAGAAAGAGATGTCCAAGAGCTACAACAAGAAAGTTAAACCAAGGGACTTCCAAGTGGGTGATCTCATCTTGAGAGAAAACCCTAAGAATCAACAACAACAGATCTAGAAAGGAAAGTTTGAACCAAATTGGCTTGGTCTATATATTGTTACTACAATGTTTGGGTCCGATGCTTATCAACTCTCTACTACTAAAGGAGAACAGCTCAAAGAGCCAATCAATGCTCTACATCCGAAGTGATTCTACAACTGAGACATCATCTGAATGCTCCATGTACATACTTTATTCTAAAAATATCCTAAAAATTACAAAAATTCTTGAAAAAATGATCATCTTAGTGGAAACCTGGTAAACAGGCGCTTTGATGCATCTACCAAAAAAATTCAAAAATACAAAAATACAAAAAAATTGAAAAATAGAAAATGTGTCATTGATGAAAACCTGGTAAACAAGCATCATGGTAGCAAAAGCAATAACTCTTGCCAAGATGGTGAAAACTTGGTAAATAGGCGCCTCTTGTTCTGCAATGCTATACCTATTGCAGCACCTCTTGGCCCTATATAGTTGCTTTCCTTCTTTCCTGCTTTAGTTTGCTAGATCATGCACTTGCTCTCAGTTACCTTCGAGACTATGTTTGACTCTACATGGATTGAAACTGGTCATACTTGGGGGCACCCTTCCTAGTCTAGGGGCATTGCCCTATCTTTTTGGAGGATCTTCCTCACATCAGTCACCAGTGGTTCTCGCCGCGTCTACCTACTAATGCTTAGCTATAGGATCTTCCTCACATCAGTCACTAGTGGTTCTCACTACGTCTGTCTACTGATGCTTAGCTATAGGATCTTCCTCGTATTGGTCACCAGTGGTTCCCGTTGCATTTGCCTACTAATACTTAGCTCACACTATGATCTCTCCTTGAGACTCTCTGTTGCGTCAGTCACCAGTGGTTCTCACTGTGTCTGTCTATTATCATTGTCCTAATGAGACTTCTCACTTATGTTGTATACTTCCGATCTGACATCAATCCGCTGAAATTGAAACTGAACTTGTGTAAACTTTCTGAAGCATGCTGAGCTTTTCTTTTGTGTGCTGGTCTTTTCGCTTTGTCATTCCTCCTCGAGCGACTCTAGGATGTCTATTTTGACCAAGAGATGTGAAGATTGGGGGCATGATCTTTTCTTTGCTTTCTATTTGCTGGTTTAGTTCCAATGATCCAATGAATCCATCTAAAATGGGTGTCCACTGTGAGAGACTCTATCTCGTGTTAGATGGCCATGTGTACCTCGACTCCTTTTATATGGAAACTTTGGTGAGGTTGGTTCTTCTCCTTGTTTGTTTGAGTGACTTCTTTATGCTACAAGTGAAATTTCAAATGCTTGTCCTATGAAGTGAACGTAAGGGCCACTGCAAGCATTCTTATTATACTAAGCAAAAGAAGGAACTCTCACATGTCTGGCGTGTTTGTATGCAAGCAACATTTAGGTCATCCTAGAAACTGTGCTTTGATGCTTATGTTAACTTGCTAAATCAAAAGGAATATGTGTTCAGGTCATTCTAGCTTCTTGTGCCTTAATGCTTACACCTCATTCTAACAAATCTAAAGACTAATGTCATATTCATATTCTCATGACTTCCATATCAATGAGAGTTATATGACACCTTGCGATCATCCAGATACCAAATGCTAAGTGATGATAATTATCTAATGGGTCCAACAACCAAGTCCTAGGGATTGTATCTATCTTAGGTTTGCATTTCCATTATAGGCTTGCATTGCGGCAGTACTTTGTGGTTCTCTTTGTTGTATTCTTCTGGATTTGTACGAGGGTTCTCATCTTACATCCTGAGTTCACCTTGGCTGCACAAGTGTCTGATCCTCACTCTCGATGTTCAAAAACATTCTTTTGGTTAGTACCTATCGTGTATTGTGATATCCTGCATGAGATGATTAGTACCACATACATTCTATTGCATCCACAAAGTGCATTCTCATAATCCATATACATACATTTACATCTACACATTCATATACGTGTGCATTCCTCATAAGCATAAATCCAATCATACATTGCATTTATTCACCATTGCATTTCACATTGCATACATACATAACAATAAAAACATGTGCATATTCATATTCATACATGCCATACATCTCATATCTACTCATCTAATCATTTAGGATACATCTCATAAAGCATACAAATCTCTAAAGCAATAAATGACAAGTACAATGATACTGAAAGATGAGCTCATATATATATCTCAAGAGTGTTAGTACAAAAATGGTGCTACTCGAGCGCAGTCTGTAAAAAATGGGGCTACAATGCATCATGATATATCAATCCTAGGTCTAGCCCTAGCCATCACCACCTGGAGGAGGTGGCATGTCCTGTTGTGGTGGTGCCTATGGAGGAGGTCCCTATGGAACCGCTGGTGCCCCAGCATACTCTGAAAACTATAGAACCTGGTCTGCTAGCTCTGGAACTGCACCTACATATGTTGCATAATAGTAGGCTAACTGGGTGGCCTCATATTGGGTCTCTATCTAAGCCTTCGCCAATACCTCCTGTAGCTCTCTGATCTCTTGATCTCTCTCAGCTATCTGAGTATCTCAGACCACCACATATATTTGGAGATCCCCCAGCTCTCTCTGTGCCTGTCGCACCCTCTCTCGACTCCTTTGTAGCGCATCCTACAGCTGTGTGTCTGCATCTCCTAGAGGGGGACCCTGTGCAGCATGATCCTACATAACCTCATCCTGTGCCTCTGTGGCTCACGGTTGCTGTGATGTCTCCATTGTCCTCTGCCTCATCAATCTATCCTGACCTCCACTGGTACCCACACCAGGATCTATTCCCATCTGTCTAGGAGGAATGGGAGTCTACCTAGTCCTCTACTTGGTCACCTGATCCTACTATGGTGGTGGTTGAGCCACCTGTTGTTGTGCCACTTATTGCTGTGGTGGTGGCTGTGCCACCTGCTGACCCATCCCAACTTGATCTATGAATTGGGGGAATGGATGTGCCAATATATGATCTTGGTATGCTAGTGTCATCCCCCCATCAGCTATAGCTTCCATATAATCCCATCGTGCTGGCGCTACCCATGCCTCTATCATACACCTGCCCTAATCTAGCCTGACCAGCCAGCCCTTCTTCACCTCATCAGTGAAGTGAGCATAAGCACAGTACTCCTGAGATATATCCTATGCTCTCCTGAACTGCCTCAGAACCCGTGATAATGGAAACCACTCAATAATAGTAATAGTGCGGCCGATCAAAGGATGTGAACAAAACATATGTGGAAGCTCATGCCTAGCATCATCCTAGACCTCTGTCCCTACCCATGGTCGCCATACCACTACAACCATGTCATCCAGTTGAGCCCTCTATTGCTTAGTCTTACCTAGCACTGGCTGAGTCATTAGTCCACCATACCTATAGATATATGGCTCCAAAGGCTATCTGGTATCATGGAACACTGGCCTGCACATGGGAAGATGCTCCCAAGCCCATATTTGCAATATTACAACACTTGTTGCCATGCTCCACGCACCCCGATACATGATCTTGTGCATCTCATGATACATCTGCGCTAATATGCACTGGCCCCATTCGAATCGCATAGTCGGTAGCTCAAGCATCCTCTATAACATCCGACCCCAACCACACTCTAGTCCATGCTACCCCATATTTGGCATCAAGTAGTAGCCTACGAATGCTGCTAACACAACCACCAACCGGTGCCTGATATCGTAGTCCCTTATCAGATCCTCCTAGGGGATCTCTCGACCCGTAACCAGATCATCCTGAAAAATCTCTCTAAGCACCACTGTGTCCGCTCTTGGCTGTGTGTCATACTCCACACATGGGTCATGGAAGGGTACTCTCAGGGTCCTTTATATGTCCTCTAGGGTCACTATCATCTCCCCCTGTGGCAAATGAAAGGTGTTTGTCTCTGAATGGAAACACTCGACAAGTGCACCTAGAAGTCCATGATTTACCAGAATATCGAGCACATCACGCAGATAAGACAATCATAGCACATCCATGTGTGCTAACTCTACATCATCTAGCTACTGCACTACCACCCTGATCACAAGGTGATGAGATCAGAACACAATGTCTGAGAAGTCAACCTGCACATGCAAGTGACAACACATGATCAATATCCTCAATCATGATGGTTTTCAAAGAAAAATAGAATTTGAAATTGTGCACCTATCCTAACATGCCTCTCAGACGCTCTACTTGGCTAATCTTACACAATTTTGGGCACAAATCCTAGTTTTTTTGCAACAGTTTCCCGTGCAAGGAAGTAGAAGCCTCGCGCAAGATCTCGCTATCGCGCGAGACTTCTTATCATCTCATGCGAGAGGTCTTCCCTGAGGAGGGTTTCTCGCATGACTTCAATGACCTCTTTGCGTGAGCCCATGGAGAGACCCCACGCGAGGAAGCCCTCTTTTGGTCTTTCCTCGCGTGAGACTCCTTCATGGCCCACGTGAGGAAACTGTTTCCTCGCACGAGTTCTTATGAGAAAGTCCCAAAACTTGCTAAAAACCTATCTAAATCTACTAAAATACATCAAATGCTAAAATACAAGGTAGGTTATCGACTACTCATAGGTGGGTCATACGTCGCTGGCTAGCTATGATGTCGGGAGTGCTCGAACCTATGCAATTTCACTGGCACACTCTCCATTTCACTCAAAGCCCTCTAAATTACTCAAAGTCAACGGTTACAAATGAATTGAAAATGACCCTTTTGGGCCTTATATAGGTTTTGACCTAATTTTCAAAAGTGCTTTGTTTTACGTGAAAATTTCTTCCTTGGCTAAATCAACTGCTCAAAATCCATTTTCAGGATCAAAATCAAAATCTGACTCTCCTACATAGCTCAAAATCATGTTTTAAATTTTTTGGGACTGACGTGATCAAATGCTTGTGTAGTCGACCTTCTAATGTTGTATTCTTGACAGAATCACATATCATCCTCATTTTTCTTGACTTCTTCAACTTTTTCATCAAAAAGTCAACTTTAGTCAATTTTGGTCAACCTTGGTCAAACTTGGTCAACAAGACCTCCAAATCATTCCAGATCACTTTCGAATCTTCTTGATTCTTTCGTAATCTGTTCTAAGTTCTTCTAGATCTCTGATTTTATCTCTATTTGCAAACTTTTATTGTCAATCACCTTTATGACGTATCATCTTTTGATTTCGCTCCTTAGGGGGTAGGATGATTGCATCATTGAACCTCATCGAACTGATTTTTGAATCAATCTGATCTAAATCAAAAGTCCTCATCGCTAGGGGAATCTATGTGCTTTGCATCCTATCATCATACTATTAGGTATTTGAGTAATCTAACTTAGATCCCCGAGGATCAAGCTTCATTCTAGAGATGGTTCTCAAAATATCTTTAGGCATCTGAGCAATCTAACTTAGATCCCTAAGGATCAAGATTCATTCTGGAGATGATTCTCGAAAGCTCTATTATGTATTGGGGCAATCTAACCCTAATTCCTAAAAGTCAAGCTTCGTTCTGGAGATGGCTCTCGAAAACTCTTTTACCGATATCTGGGCAATCTAACCTAGGTCTCAGAGGACTAAGCTTCATTCTGGAGATAGTCCTAAAAATATGCATTAGTTATCATTTAATCAATAGGTATTGGGGCAATCTAACCCTGACTCCTAAAGATTGAGCCTCGTTCTGGGGACATTCTTACTAAAATGGTAATTTGATCGATGTCTTCGCAATCTAACCTAGACTTTGGAGAATCAAGCTTTGTTCTGGAGATGATTCTACAACTCGATCTAATCGATGTCTTGACAATCTAACCTTGACTTCCGAGGGTTAAGCTTTGTTCTAGAGATAATCCTAAAAACCTCATCTATTGTCACATCAGACTAATCTTTGAATTAATGCATTGCTCGCACATCAATTCAAAGAGGGCCAAAATGTAATACCCCAAAATTGGCATCTTGATATCCTAACCAATTTTGTTGCATTTAGTCTCGTTCTATCAATTTATGAATCATCAAAGTCCTATTGTACTAGGCAATTCTATCTTCTAATTGACTCTACTTGACTTAGTGTCAAATGCAAAAAACCTTAAATCTGTATCAATCACATAACATATTTAATTTCTAAATATGAAATACAAATTGGCTAAATAAACCCTATGATTGATTAATTTAATTATAAAGTCCTAGCACTTTAATTAAATTAAATCCACCCCCTTAGCTAAAACACATGAAAAATGAATTAAATAAATATCCCCATCTCAGTAAATGAATTTAATTATTCAAATAATTGAGAAAATCCACTTATGAGGCAATATTGTATTTATTTAAATTAAATATTCTCCACAAAATCTTCTCTTCAATTCAGAAAAGGAAACTTTGAGTTAATTGAAAATAAAAAAGGGAAATAAAATAGTTAACAACTTTAACACAGACAAAAACAAACACCTATGCTGGAAACTTTTTATTCTGAACTGATTCTCATCCAATCTCCATCGTTCGTCTGATTCAATCTCGACCGTCGATTGAACCTAGGATTCTATAAAAGAATCCTCATTTCTCATTCAAAAGATCCAACTTTTCGAGCAACAAAGTACTATCGCATTGTTACCAGAGCTCTTTTTGCATTCAAGCTTTCATTTCTTAGCATAATCTTCATTTCTAGATTGATATATCATGTTAGCTTAATCATGCATTTCACTTGCTTAATCTAGTTTGCTTTCATTATTCTTAGATTAATTTCATCATTTCTAGATTAATTGCACATTCATTCTAGATTAAAATTGCATTTGTTTTCAATCAAATCCTTCATTCTAGTAGTAGTCTATGGTTGCAGGACTCTCGATTCTGAGAGAAAAATCTCAAACCCTATCTAGATAGAAGGCAACAGGTCGAATCATCCAGATAGGTGAGATGAATAATCTGATATTTATTCTTGTCTGCAATTGGTGAACAATGACTATGTTGAAGTGTGGAGCTAAATCAAAGGCCTATTATCTCTATTGAGCATTCAGGGTTGTCATTAGTATCAAAGGTTATCAAAGATATCAGTCGGTCACTTACATTGAGCAAATTGGTAACTAGAAGCAAGACAGACTAGTCGGTAAAGCTTATACACCAAGCATCAGACAGTTTACCAAGCACCAGTAGGACATCGACACCAACACCAATAGTAAACTCTAAGTGTTGCAGTATACACCGAGTAGTTTATACAGTGTTTACCGAGGATCACAGAAAATAGCATAGTAATTTGAAATGGCAAATTCTTCTATGCAAACTGTTACAACATATCATATTTTTTTTTACCAAGATCGAGGAATATTTAATGTTATGATATTCATTAAATGCAATGTATATCTTATGTAATAGTTTGATCTAGGTCATTTTTGTACACCATAGATCTTAGGGTTATGACTATGTTGTGTAACCTAATTTTGTTAAAGCGGCAAAAGTAGATCACTATATAAATGTATGTTTACATCATTTTTGGTGTGAACTGATGCGAGAACAGATATATGAATCAAGGAGAACTTGAAGCATTTGCCTAACTTCAAGTTTATCTGTTAATAGAGAAGATTGTAGAGGATATCAGGTTAAGCAGAATCAGAAAAGGCTATTGAGTGGTTTAGAGCAGAGATCCATCATTAAAAAAGGTGAAATACATTCAGTACTTTATAGATCTATATCAGACAATTGAGTTGTCAATTAGCAGATAATTGTCTATTGCTTTCTAACAATTGTAATAGAGTTTTGGATAAAATCTCTTAATAGAGTAGACTTAAAAGTCTTATGTAAATCTCTTAACCGAGTGCACACTTCATTAGTGTTGTTAAAATCCTATAACTAGGTAGATCTAGTTGATCTAATATGTTACTCCTAATAGGGTAAGATCACTAGAAGTGATAAAAACTTGTAGCCCTAACATGCAAACATTTTCTATCTACAGTATAGTGAAGAATTTGTGGGTGTCATCCCCACCGTAGTTTTTACCTTCTAATAAGGGTTTCTGCATTACCAAAATACTTGTGTTATGTGATTGCTATTTGATTTCATGTTGTTTACTTTCATAAGTTAAATGAATGATTAATACATGCAATTAGATACAAGTTATTTTGCAAAGGTTATCACTGTTTACAGTCATAGATCTGAAAGGTTTACAAGTAAAGTTTTTGAAGGCACTAATTCACCCCTCCCCTATCAGTACCTATCTCTCCTAATTCCAACAACTGGTGTCAAAGCATAGTTCTCTTATTGAATAGTTTAACCACTGAAGGGTAAAGATCTAAGTCACGGAGAGATATAAGCTTGATAAGACTATTGAGAATCAGAAGATATAGATGCATATGTTTGTTGAACAATATAACCAAGCTAAGGAAGGACTGAAGAAATTACTGGTTGAAAGGAAGAACCTAGCTATTCTACAAAATGAGATTAGTTACCATGAAGAATCTATTGATGAAATGTTCGAGCATATTGGATCTAGTTCTGGAAGCATCTCTGATGGATCTGAAAGCATAATCACTGATTTGTCTGAAAAGAATCAACACTTAACTAATCAAGTGAAAGCACTACAAATCGGTCAAGAATCTCATATGGTGAGAATACTAGAAATAATGAATAATGCTAGACAAGCCGAGCAAGAAATGAATCTAGCTATTAATGACTGAAGACAGATGATGGAACAACTTCAAGCTAAAGAAAATAAAATACAGAGCCTCACTGATCATCACTTCCAAGTATCTAATCAAATGATGACTGTGAATCAAGAAGTAAACTGAGTGAATGGAGAATTGTCAAGAAGACTAGAAGATGTTACAAGACTCAGAGGGGATAATGAGAAGCTGAGGAATGAAGTGAAAAATCAACAGCAACACAATGAGATGATGAAATTGGTTGAAGATAGTTCTAAGAAGATTGATGACTTTTTGACTAATCAAAGAAGATTTGGGAGTAAAGCTGGTATAGGCTACACCAGTGAAGGAGAATCATCTCAACAAGCTAAACAAGTCAGCAACAATCAAAATCAAAGACCTAAAGCATTGGCATGTTATCACTGTGGAAAACCGAGACATACATCTAATGTGTGTAGAAGCAAAGCACAAGGTAAACCTCCTATCACTCCTAAGTTTAATGGATATTGTTATTATTGTGGTAAGTTTGGACATCCAGCTTATGAGTGTAGAGCTAAACAAAATGATACTGCTAACAATACTACTATTGAGAAAATATGCTATACTTGTAATAAACATGGACACACTACACGGGAGTGTAAGGCTAAGATGAAGCAAGTATGGACTCCTAGCAGAAAACACAGCGAAAGCCTTATCAACCGAAGAGACAAGGTAATTCTTATGTTTGGGATTATAACACTTGGGTTAACTGTACTGCTTGTGGTAGATATGGACACATTATAGAAAATTGTTACAGAAAGAGTCAGATTGGACAATCAAGAAGCTAGACAAGCACTAGAATGGCATGTATGCACTATCATAGGGTCGGTCATTTAAGAAAGGACTACAGAGACCGAGCACCAGATGAAAATCATGTATTTGAGAGTGGACACACTATTGCATATATCATGAAGATAAGGAACACAATGTGGAGAAAAGCATCTAATGAGAATGCTGAGTCAAGTAATGCTGTCAGTGAAACCTCATCCACTGGATTGGGTAACATCGGTACCTCCACTTAAGGTGATATAGGTATGTATGGAACTGACATTTCAAAATGATCGCATTTTACATACAGTTCCTTATACATGATGTACAAATACCAAATCTGCATGAATAAAGATGCATTATGGTTTATATGTTTTGAGCTAACAATGTTATATAGTCGGTAAAAAAGAGACCAAGAGTTGGTTAGTCGTCGGTAATCACTATACAAGGTTAACCGGAGAATAGTGCAAACCAACGGAGAAATCCTATGTTAACCCAGCGAATAAAATTTTAAATTATCACCGAGCTAACAACTGTTTCGTACCAAAATTTAGGTCAAGCATTTATTGCATGAAAGTTTGAGCGAGAATATCGAAAAGTCTATAAATACATGAGAAACAGAGTTCATTTTTACATTGCAATTTCGAAGAGCGAAGATTTCACAAAGAAGAGTTCGAGCTAAAAGATTTTCAGAAGGATTCAAGTCTAATGTAGATCGAATTGACAACACTCTTCGATAATTTCGAGTAAGTTCATTTGCTATCAAACACTTTATTTACCTGTTGCTAGCCGAAACCCTAAATCGATTTATGGCATCTACATCATCCACTAGAAAATCACAAAGTGTTGAGGAAGAAGTTAATCTAATTGTAAGGGCAAATTTCGACGAACCTAAGTTCAAGCCACATCTAAGGTCACAACACAAACAGATTTAATGGGCACTTTCTCAAGTATACCAGATAGGGTTTTATTGAAAGAAGACGTAAGAGTGTACATTCATTGCAAAATTGGAGAAGTAGGAGACTTTGAAACTATTACAGCACATTCACTACTTTGTGGCACAGATGGAAAATTGAAACTAGAATACAAGAAGATTATGGAATCAAGGTTATCATGTATCACACACTATCTACAATCATTTAAGACTAATTGGATTAGAATCGTATTGAGTAGGTACCATGATGGAAAAGTCTGGCTGGATAAACCAATAGAGGTCACTAAGAAAATGATTAGTAGGGTTACTAGGCTCCCTACAACTGACAAGGCAAAAACCTTCCATAGTTCGTCATGACTTGATGTTGAGAAGAACACTGGAGCACAATGGGATGGTCGAGCACTAAAGATTTCAACAATCAAAGACCCAATAGTTAAGTTCGCAACACATGTAATCAGGTGCAAGATATTTTAATCAAGCAGACTCAATAGCGTACCCTACAATGCAGTAGACATGGCGTACAAAATTATGGAGAAATGTCACCAAGTTGATCTTGCCGAGGTACTATTACATCAACTATAGGAAAACATGAAGACAATAAGGTCAAAGAAGTCAAACACCTGTAAGTTTGGATCGCTACTTGTGTGTATATTTTTCTTCATACAAAAGTTTGTACTTGGCGTCAGTAAAGTAAACTGGACAACAGATAAACCAATAACTGCATAGATTACCGAGATGATAAATAAGTTAGGAAATAAACTGAATATAGTATTTGATGCATACTTCAAAGAATTTTAGACCAAAATGCATCAAAGGAGTAGAATTCCAAGGGAATTAGTTGAAAAATTTGAGATGGACATTTGTTTTGTAGTTGACATAGATCATTCAATGATAAAAGCAGTTGAACCTAGATTAAAATGGTTGGCACTAATGGATTATGAAATGAACCATGATTTTGCACTGAAATCTATTAATGCACCACTTGCATTACCAAAAGACCCCATTGCCACCAGGTTTGAAACATATGAAGAGGCCAAATCTAGAATCACTACAAGCATAGAGATCGGTAAAATGTCTAGAAAGGCAAAGAAGATGAGGAAAGATCTTACTACTAGATATGGAGATGTCTCTAAAATACTTGAGGAGACACTTGTTGAACAAGAAACTGAAGGTCAGTTAATGTTAGCTGACAAGTCATATGATAGTGAGGAAACTGAGTCTGAGGAAGAAAAAGATCCCACACCGGTTCCTCCACCTGAAGTTCCTACGAAGAAGTAGTTACCAGTACAAGAAGGTATGAGGACAAGATCATCAATTGTAGCTTCACCACCTGAGAAGAAAGAAGCAAAGAAGGTAATAAAATGAAAGGCAACTACACCAACTAAGACTTATGCGAAGAAAGGATCCAAGGTTGCAGCTGAAGCATCGAAGAAAAGGAGAATACTGATAAGAGGTAAAGAAGACCTTGAGGACACTGAAACTGAAGATGACACAAATCAATTCAAGGTGGTCAGCAATAAGGTAAATTCAATAGATGAAGTCATTAAAGATATAATTGAGAACATAGATCTCACTGATCCAAAAATAGGCAGATTTGACAAGATGTCAAATGAGGATCAAACCAAGATGGAAGAGGCAGTCATCCAAATGATGATAACATTCAAGCGAGTTCCATTGGAATTTGCATGTTCATTACTGAAGGATTTGGATGACAGGATAAATAAAAAATGGGGCTATGCACTTGAAACCGAGAAAAGAAAGAGAGAAAGATCTCTAGTTCAGGCTGCTCCACATCTAAGCCTAGTAGAACTTGATGAACTCATGGCTAATCATCAACAAAGATTCATTGTAAAGAACTAAGCCATGATGATACTGGATGAGAATGAGGCAGATGTCAAGGAGACTGGCGATGCCCTATGGAGAGCAATCATTAAAGGAAAAGAACAAGCTGAGCAAAAAGCATACTTAAATCTGTCTAAAAAGAGACAAAATTCCAAAGGTAAAGGTATATATATTGATGATACTACAACAGAGAAGTCAAAGGATTCTGGTATATCAATTACTGAGGTAATTGATATCACTGAGCAAAAGGAGGAAATAAGTATCTCACAGGATGCACCGGATAAAGTAGAAATCCAAATGAAGAAGAAAACCAATGACGATGTACTCATTGAGGACATCACAAATGGTGATCCTGATGACAAGGGTGATGAGGATGTAAGTATTCCACTCCTAAATACTTGAGATGAAGAACAAGTCATAGAATGTGCATTTACATCACTACGGGCTAAGCTTCCTGTACTTGCAGAAGTAGTAGAAATTCTTTCATAGGAATAACCCGACGGCTCAAACCTTGAGCAACACAAAGACATCACAGGGGAACCAGACACTAAGAAACCTACAAAGATAGATGATCCTAACAAAATAGAGGCACCTTCCACCAAGACAAAGGAAATAGAAGAAACAAAGGAAACTATGGTAATCCCATCTGATACCACACCTGAGGCTCCAACTCTATCAATCGAGACAATGACTACCGAGGAGCAGAAGAAGGAAGAGAGCCTGTTAGCCAGGAAGGATACTCTGAGGATTGGAGACAAGACTCTTGTTGTTACTGAGAAGAAATCACCATTAGTATCGGAGAAGAAGAAGAAAAAGAAAGGAAAAGGGCCGGTCACCCTAGATGAAGTGATAGTTATTCCTGAGTGTGACTCGAGGACCTTGAGCCCCGAGGAATTAAGAAAATATGGGGAATTATGTCAAAGAAAGGCATCACAAGAGAAGTTGAAGCAAGAAACAAAATGAAAAGAAATCTTAATAGATGTTCAGGATATCTTACAACAGGTAGTACCTGAGGTGAATATTGATGAAGATACTCCCATCATAGATCAACTTGCTATATGGACAGAGAAGATCAATGCCCCAGATACTGATCTAGACAAACAGATTGAAGAAAGGGTAGAGTCAAGGATACAAAATAAACTGGTAGAGAAAATAAGCCAAGAAGTGGCAAAAAACAAGGTCAAATTATCTCAGTTAATAACTGAGATAAAATCTATCACCCAGTTAATTTGTCAGTTTTTACTAAAGCTTTGTACTGTAGACACCTTCACTGTTTAAGTCAGTGAAAAGATAAAAGGATTGGAAGCATAAATCAAGGTCAGTACAAATGCAGCTATAATTGAGCCAAATGCTTTCTCAAAGCACATTCACCAAGTTTAGGAACTCTGGTGGTTGATAGAAAACTTAAAGAAATAGGAAAAGAACATAATCGATTAGGTCATTGAGTTATAGACAGAACTCTTGCCATACCTAAAATTTTTTGAGGCACACATTGTCAAAGCAAAGAAACTTGTTGCAACACCCAAGATTTTAGTGTTGGAGAACATATTTGACATGCATGCACAAGTCGTTCTTGAGCATATTGCTCTCACCAACTTGCAAGAGGAATGGGAAAACCTCTTGGATTCAGTAAATAAAACCCACCAGCACATTTTTGACAAGATGTGAGTATACTACTTAATTTTTTTATTTGGCATTACTATCAAAAAGAGGGAAAGCAATGTATATGTCATATGCCAAATATGTACATAGATGCTATGTATACTACATATTACCGGGAGCATGCACCGAGGGGGAGTACTTTAGAAATTTTGATAAGTATATGTATATGGTGAAAATATAAGGTATATATAGATATTTTTGTCTATATACATTCAATTTTTTATACTAATGCCAAAGGGGGAGATTGTTATCTCT
Organism: Chamaecyparis obtusa; assembly: GCA_027943335.1. Lineage (NCBI taxonomy): Eukaryota > Viridiplantae > Streptophyta > Pinopsida > Cupressales > Cupressaceae > Chamaecyparis > Chamaecyparis obtusa. The sequence continues at coordinate 205,178 of BSBK01000745.1, read as the reverse complement.
ATTGAGCATTCAAGGTTGTCATTAGTATCAAAGGTTATCAAAGATATCGGTCGGTCACTTACATTGAGAAAATTGGTAACTAGAAGCAAGATAGACTAGTCGGTAAAGCTTATACACCGAGCATCAGATAGTTTACCAAGCACGAGTAGGACACCGACACCGACAGACAGTAAACATTGAGTGTCACAGTATACACCGAGCAGTTTATACAGTGTTTATCGAGGATCACAGAAAATGACATAGTAATCTGAAATGGCACATTCTTCTATGCAAATGGTTACAACATATCATAAAATGTTTTACCAAGATCAAGGAATATTTAATGTTATGATATTCATTAAATGCAATGTATATCTTATGTAATAGTTTGATCTAGGTCATTTTTGTACACCATAGATCTTAGGGTTATAACTATGTTGTGTAACCTAATTTTGTTAAAGCGGCAAAAGTAGATCACTATATAAATGTATGTTTACATCATTTTTGGTGTGAACTAATGCGAGAATAGATATATGAATCAAGGAGAACTTGAAGCATTTGCCTAACTTCAAGTTTATCAGTTAACAGAGAAGATTGCAGAGGATATCAAATTAAGCAGAATCAGAAAAGGCTACCGAATAGTTCAGAGCAGAGATCCATCACAATAAAGGTGAAATACATTCAGTACTTTATAGATCTGTATCAGACAATTGAGTTGTCAATTAGTAGATAATTATCTATTGCTTTCTAGCAATTGTAATAGAGTTTTGGATAAAATCTCTTAACAAAGTAGACTTAACAGTCTTATGTAAATCTCTTAACCGAGTGCACACTTCATTAGTGTTATTAAAATCCTATAACTAGGTAGATCTAGTTGATCTAATATGTTACTCCTAATAGGGTAAGATCACCAGAAGTGATCAAAACTTATAGCCCTAACATGCAAACCTTTTCTATCTGCAGTAGTGAAGAATTTGTGGGTGTCATCCCCACCGCAGTTTTTACCTTCTAACAAGGGTTTTTGCGTTACCAAAATACTTTTGTTATGTGATTTCTATTTGATTTCATGTTGTTTACTTTAAATGAATGATTGATACATGCAATTAGATACAAGTTATTTTGTAAAGGTTATCACTATTTACAGTCATAGATCTAAAAGGTTTACAAGTAAAGTTTTTGAAGGCACTGATTCACCCCTCCCCTATCAGTACCTATCTCTCCTAATTCCAACAAGGCCCATATTTAGTTCATACACAATCAAATATGCCGATATTTGATCTTGAAGATCTCCTTATTGGTTGTACTTTCCAAAGCACACAATCTTTTTTTATTTTGCAATTACAACTACAGCTGTTCACTTCAATATCTATAACACCAATTTATTTTTTTGATTTCCAAGCTCGTCAGGCTTTTCTCCAATATTTAACTTTCTCTTTGATCTCTTCTAGATCACCTACAATGAAAAAAAAATCTCAAACTGGCTCTGATACCAGATGAAGGCAATTGAATCAATGATTTGTTGATCATAAAACAAGAAATATGCAAAAGCCCCAAATTGCCTTAAGAAAAGAGAGGAAGGGCATCCATTATATAGAAAACCAAAAGGGAGGTGACATTATGGGATTCAACCATAATCACCAACAATACAACTACACTAATAAAGAGTTGCAAGTACAATATTGAATATCTGCAACTATCAACTACAAAATTAAAAACATACAACCATATAATAAATATCAGACTGTGGAGTCGCTGATCATAAAATAATAAATATGCAAAAGTCTGAAATTGCCTTAAGAAAAGAGAGGCATGGCATCCATTATATATAAAACCAAAAGGGAGGTGACATTATGGGATTCAACCATAATCACCAACAATACAACTACATAATAAAGAGCTGCAACTACAATATTGAATATCTGCAACTATCAACTACAAAATTAAAAACATACAACCATATAATAAATATTAGATTGTGGAGTCAATAAGGACTACAGGTAGGCCCCAAAATGGGCATTATTTCTATCACTTCTAGGAATGATGACAATGAATGGGATTGGAAATGAATTTTTTCTATATATTTTTCACCTTTGAATCAAAACATGTGAGGTTGATCTATGGATCTAAGTCATTATCATGGGTATTTAGCTTATAGCTCTAATGTAGAATACTATGCATTTGTGTCATTTAATCATCAAATTATCTATCATTCTTTGATAATCAAAGTACGGTTGCATTTAGAAATGTCTTAGGTAGGTTGTTAGATCATATAGTAAATTTTTCCTAAGTTTTTTGGTTGCAGAAATATCATTTTATGGTTGTGGAAATATTTGAGGATGATAAGCTTCATATATACAAATGATATAGGATAATGTGATGCATAATGTGTTTATTTATAAGTTCTCCAATTCAAGGGTTACTAGCACATGTTCTTTCATAAAAATGCAAATAATTTTCAATTATCTATAAATAGTCCAAATGAATACAATTGTGTAATGTTTCGAACAAAAATAATTATGCAAATCTAGATTTAAGTTGAGTTTAAACCCTTTTTCAAATGTTAAGTATTTTGGATGTATAATATCAAGTTGTAATACTTAACTTATGCTATAAAACTCATATTTAATCATTGTTTACATTACATTATTACCATTGCATTCTAAAATAGTAATCTAGCATATAGTAGATGTAACTCCCTATCATTTCCTTGTTGCAATAGAATCTAAAATAAATGAAAAATATATTGAACTTCATCATAGCTATAAACTATTATGAGCATATAAATGATGAATAATAAATAACACTAATTTAATGCAACTAAATCTACCAATAATAAAGCTCTAATGTGAGATCTCAGTGAGGCTATCCTCCAACCAAAGGGGGTGCATCTTCTAACTCTTGAAAATCAAAAGGATTTTGTCCTTTGATCTTTGATAAATTTATGATTTTTTGTCCTCAACTTCACGCATGCTTGAACACATGTGGTCAAAATAAATTCTAAAAGGGAATTTGGTTAAGCATAAATAATGTCTTCTAAATATATGTGTTCAACCCTTTATATTTTCAATAACAATAAGGGTTAAGCTACAATGTAAATATGCTACACCAAATTTGTACAGTGATTATAATCAAGAAAGAAGTATCATTGTTGGAAAATATGGTGCCAAAATCAACTCATAATAGTAACATGAATTGTGATGGGGCATTGTCCAGAGAACATAAACAATGATAAGAATATCAAGGATTGAGGGTCAAAGATGTCATAAGACTCGTATAAGTCAAGAAATTGGGGTTGAGATGGACATACTAGTAAATATATGTCTTAAAATATGAAAAATACAAAGGAAGAGTGGGAAGAATAGAAGGCATGGTAGGATGAAGCTTGGAAGACTAGCAAGGACAAATTAAAGGTGGACTTAAATGGGAAATCATGCCTAGACAAATAATTTTGAAACTCTAACAATTAACAAATGCTTAGAACATTGGGCATGTCTTCAAACTCAAAGGCTTTGGAGACCTTATATAAACATTGGGGGAAAGAAGAGGAGGAATAGACACCCAAAATGTGGACCAAGGGAGATGTGGAAACTAGAAAATGGCTAATTTGGTCCACAACATAGATAATTACAAATAGGGGATATGACAAGTTTCCCCCTCTCAAACATTCTTGCCCTCAAGCAATGCAAATTCATATGTTGCCAAGTTCTTTCTTTTTCCCAAACAACACCCTTTGTAGGCAGGTTCTTCCCATGAACTAATTATTTTGTAATCGATCCACATCCTAAAATTTCCATTCGTGTGTTGATACTGGCACCCATTGCCCTTATAATCAACACTTCATAATTTGTGAACATGCAATGCTCTCATGTGTAGTCATCTAGCACATAGTGATATATGTTTTGAAACATGTTCCCACAAGTATCCTTCAACCCACTCATTCACTAGGATTTTGGTATGCCAACTCCTTATAATAGATAACTTGGGCTAGGAATGAACTATACAACTATCAAATGAAATAATACCTAATAAGAACTACTATAAAATCTAGGTTACCTCCATTATTGATGACTATTTTAAGCGACATGTGTAATCTAATCATCTCTTTGAAAATTAATCCATCAAATCAGGTTTATTAAATCCACGGTATGTGATAAAAAATATACATATTTATTTGTCTTCTTCATAATAGCATAAATTCAATATTTACAATATGCTTTAGAAATACTTTAGATGAAATCCATGAATACATGTTCCAAATATAAATGAGGAATAAACATATACTATAACGGATTTATTGAAAAGTATTTTTCTCCTCCTTTCTAGGTAGGCAATATACTTGTTAAATGATATGACAAAGTCTTTCTAGAAACATTTCCACATGAATCTTCCTCTCTTTTTCCTATAGTGTGTACAAGATCTAGAATGTTGTACTATGGGTTTTTTATGCAACATTTTTTAGGTCTTTTGATTCAACTTAGACTTGTGTATTGGAAGGATTCTATTCTTATACAAAATACAACCACTTGCAAGAACATTTATTTCATCAAACCCAATTCCTTCTAATTGGTCAAAAGAAAATATTTTGAAACATGTTCCCACAAGTATCCTTCAACCCACTTATACACTACATTTTTGTTAGGCCAACTCCTTGTAATAGATAACTTGGGCTAGGAATGAACTAGACAATTGTCAAATGAAATAATACCTAATAAGAACTACTAGAAAATCTACTACCTCCATTATTGATAATTATTTTAAGTAACACACGTAATCTAATCATCTCTTTGAAAATTAATTCCACCAAATCACGTGTATTCAATTTGCAATATGTGATAAAAACGTACGCATATTTATTTTTCTTATTCGTAATAACATAAATGCAATATTTACCATACACTTTATAAAGACTTTAGATGAAATCCATGAATACATGTTCCAAATATCGATGAGAAATAAACAAAGACTACAATGGATTTATAAAAACAAAGTCATTTTCTCCTCCTTTTTAGGTAGGGGGTATACTTGTTAAATTATGTCACGAAGCCTTTCTAGAAACATTTCCACATGAATCTTTCTCACTTTTTCCTATATTTTGTGCAAGATCTAGAGTGTTTTACTATGAGTATTTTATGCAACATTTTTAGGTCTTTTTCTTCAACTTAGAACTATGTACTAGAAGGATTCTATTGTTATACAACATGCATCCACTTACTAGCACATTTATTTCATCATACCCAATTCCTTCTAAGTAGTCAATAGATAATATTTTGAAACATGTTCCCACAAGTATCCTTCAACCCACTTTATTACTAAATTTTGGTTAGGCCAACTCCTTGTAATAGATAACTTGGGCTAGCAATGAACTATACAACTATCAAATGAAATAATACCCAACTAGAACTACTATCAAATCTACTACCTCCATTATTGATAATTATTTTAAGTAACCCATGTAATCTAATCATCTATATGAAAATTAATTCCACCAAATCATGTGTATTGAATCCACAATATGTGATAAAAAGGTACATGCATATTTATTTTTCTTATTCGTAATACCATAAATACAATATTTACCATTCACTTTAGATGAAATCCATGAATACATGTTCTAGATATCAATGAGGAATAAACAAAGACTACAATGGATTTATTGAAAAGTCATTTTCTCCACCTTTTTAGGTAGGCGGTATACTTGTTAAATTATGTGATGAAGCCTTTCTAGAAACATTTCCACATGAATCTTTCTCCCTTTTTCCTATAGTTTGTACAAGATCTAGACTCTTGTACTATGGATATTTCATGTAATATTTTTTAGGTCTTTTGCTTCAACTTAGACTTGTGTATTGGAAGGATTCTATTCTTATACAAAATTCAACCACTTGCCAGCACATTTATTTCATCATACCCAATTCTGTCTAAGTGGTCAATAGATAATGTTTTGAAACAAGTTCCCACAAGTATCCTTCAACCCACTTATTCACTAGTTTTTTTTTAGGCCAACTCCTTGTAATAGATAACTTGGGCTAGGAAAGAACTATACAACTATCAAATTAAATAATACCCAATAAGAACTATTAGAAAATCTACTACCCCCATTATTGATAATTATTTTACGTAACCCATGTAATCTAATCATCTCTTTGAAAATTAATTCCACCAAATCAAGTGTATTGAATTCACATGTGAAAAAAGGTGTGCATATTTATTTTTCTTATTTGTAATAGCATAAATGCAATATTTAACACACACTTTAGAAAGACTTTAGATGAAAACCATGAATACATGTTCTAGATATTGATGAGGAATAAACAAAGACTACAGTGGATTTATTGAAAAGTCATTTTCTTCTTCTTTTTAGGTAGGTGGTATACTTGTTAAATTACGTGACGAATCCTTTCTAGAAACATTTCCATATGAATCTTTCTCTCATTTTCCTATAGTTTGTACAATATCTAAAGTGTTGTACTATGGATGTTTTATACAACATTTTTTAGGTATTTTGCTTAAACTTGGACTTGTGTACTGGAATGATTCTATTCTTACAAAATACAACCACTTACTAGCACATTTATTTGATCACGCCCAATTCCTTCTAGGTGGTCAATAGATTTTTTTTGAAACATGTTCCCATAAGTATCCTTCAACCCACTTATTCACTAGATTTTTGTTACGCCAACTCCTTGTAATAAATAACTTGGCTACGAATGAACTATACAACTATCAAATTAAATAATACCCAATAAGAACTGATAGCAAATCTACTACCTCCATTATTGATAATTATTTTAAGTAACCCATGTAATCTAATCATCTCTTTGAAAATTAATTCCACCAAATTAGGTGTATTATATAACGACAACCCCATACATGACCTGGAATCTGCACCATTTTTTAATCAATGAGTAAGAACATTCAATGTCAACAATAAATAATTGTAGGCACCTAAATCTGATTAACAATTTTATAATAAAATTTAGTCCTTTTTCTAAGAATTATTAATTAAATATTTATTATTTAATTAACTTATGTCAATCTCTCTAATTAATTAATTATAGTCCAATTAATTGAACATGTAACCCTTGGCTATTTAATTAATTAATCCCCCTTCCTTTATTAATTAAAAAAAATATCCCTATTTGGTTTAATTAATTCATTTATCATTTTCCTATATTTTTTTATGAATAAAATAAATCATATTTAATTCATTTGAGCACATGGCTCCTAACTTTAACCCTCATTTAACCAACCCTTTACCCCTGCAGCTTAGGGTTCTAAGACAACTCAATCCATTCACACATAGTAATCTTCTCTTAATTAGTTAATTACACTTAACTAGTTAAATTAACCCTCCACTCATTCTCTCTCCTCCCATCAAATCCTCTTAATTCTCCCTTTTGCCCTCTAATCCAAGCCTAATCCTCCATTAAACATTTGCACAATCTTAATCCAATGATTAATAAATTCAAATCTCTCACAAAGTCAACCTCATGTCTTTTCAACTCCAATCCCAACTCCCTCTCCACTTGTCAATCTTAAATGCTCTTACACCCTCAACCACATTCCTTACACACTTGTCTCCTCTCCCACTTCCCAAAATAGTCACAATCCTTAAGGCTTGGCCTTTGGGGATTGAGACACGATGTGCCTTTATGACATATCTTCCCAACCCCCCATGTCCTCTCAACCTCTCTCCTTGTGACACTTTTCACAAGGCTATGAGTTTGAGAAAGCACAATACATGTGCTCTCTCTCAAATGCATCTTGACCCTTCCTCAAGTTTGCATCTCAACCATCCATTTCCTCTCCTCTTTACCTATAAATTGAGCCATCTTCTCCTTTATTTTCATTCACCTTCATTTGAAAACTTATAATGCCTATTTGAGAGATAAAAACCATCAACATACCATCATAATGCCAAAATATCTCCTTATTCATGAAGCTTGAACACAATCATTGAGCACACATACCAAACCTTGGGCATATCTCTACATCAAGGAAGGCTTCTTGGACGCATGCGATTTTGCATCCCTTGGTTTTATTCTTTTATTTGTCTTAGAATATATCTTGTTAGATTAGTGTTTGTTGAGTGCTTTGGTTTATTATTGAATTCTTAGTTAGACACTCACTTTTTCTCACATGCATTTTGACACACCTGGTGGGACCTACTTCACGGGTCATTCTCTCTCTTTTTAAAAAAAAAACCTTTGTCAACTAACCATTTCTAACTTTTTTGTTTCTTGAGTGCTTTTTGTGAATTATTTTAACATTGTAGGTTAGAAGAGGCGGGGTTGAAGGCTCATGCACCATAAAAAACTCATGGATTTCACACAGTACCAAAAAAACATAAATCATCGGGAACACAAGAAAAGCCAGTGGAAATAAACATTACACTCATAGGATCGTGATCCCACAGACTGGCCCTTTGTGGCTCTCATGTGGTTAATCCCAGTGATAACGGTGTCTAACTTATTGTAAGCCTTCAGGCAAAAAAATACTCAGTTAATTTTTTTATAAAAACATTAACTTCATGAGATCATCCTTTGATTCTGCGAGATTGCACTTTGACTCCACGGGATCGCACTTTGATTTTGATCATCGGGATTGTGCTTTGACTCCACGGGATCACTATTGGTTTGTATAGGTATAATGTTTGTAGCATTTTAATTTTTTAGCATGTATTTTTACATTTTTTGACAGACCCGCGAGATTGTGAGTATGACCCATGGGATCATTGTTCCACAATTTATATTTTATGTGATGTGTAGGTCGACAAGATCATGGGAAGAACTGAAAGGTTCACGTTTAAACCTTTTTAATTTAAAAAGAAGTCACATTTTGATTTTGGGTCCTAAAAAGAAATTTGTATGCCACGCAAAACCTCATGATTTGGACTTTGGTGCTCTAAAATTTACACTTGGTTAAAATTGGACAATCTTCAAACCTCACTTTTCATTTGGGTGTATGTTTAAAATAAACAAGGTAAAAAGAACAAGTAAAATTGCATATTTCTTTTGGGCATTAAAATTGAACAATTCAAAAAATATTTGGACTTGGTGCTTAAAACAAAACCCATGTGAGTTTATTTTAGTTTTGTAATTAGAAAACATTGCTTAAATTGCTTGGAAATGAACCCTATGTCTTGAGTTATTGGTGTGCTTACACATTTTATAGAGAACTCCCTCACTTCATACATTATCCTATCCCATTGGCTCTCATGGTCATTGGTGTATGAGAAAAATGTTGTGACCACTCAAAATCCTTTTTTATTTTTAAGAGAGGCATGCCTAGAGGGAGCTCTTCCCCTTTAGAGGACGACCTTAAACTGGTAAACACCCTAGCTGGTATATAAGAAAAATGTTGAGAAAAATCTCATCTTATCCCTCCAAGATTGGGAAAGGCATATTGATGATAGTTTGGATTGGGTGAATATCCCTAAGCAGCCAACATGGTCAACTAGGCTCTTAAGTGAGTCGTGTGCATACAAACTAATTGAGGGGATGCCACAAACCTTAATAAAAAGCCTTAAGTAGAAGCCAACATTTTAGGCTTGGTATAACTGTTTATAATGCAAGAGGATTACATTTTCCTCTGAAGCTACTCACCATATGTGTATCCCTATTTTTGAGGTATAAGGCTTTTGGATTTTATCACCAAAAATCAGGCACGCCCTCGCAAGGGGATCCCCTATTTACCCATGCCTTGAAGGCATGTTGAAGTGCATCTTTTTTCGTTCATCTCTGCATTGGCTTTCCTCTTAGATTGAGAGGGACACAACACATGAGGATTTGATACATCAAGATTGAGATTTATCCTTGTGAGCCTATAAACATTATATTGAAAACAAATTGACCTTAAGCTAAAGTGTGTGTGACTTGTATTCATTGTAAGCGTAAGAATTTGTAAATAACAAAGATTGAACCAAGGATCTAGAGGTTAAAGAAAAGTACAAGAGAGATGATATGAATGTAATGATTGATATTGAATTGATCCAATGAATTCACCTTACATGATTTACATAATAGGCCTCCTTATATAGGAGAGACGATAAGAGAGAATGATAAGGAGTTGATAAGCTATCTCATATGCTAGGTGTAATCACATGTCCACCAAATGCGGATCATCCTCTATTATGCAATGAAGTATGTGCAATAGGATTAGGATGATAATGTGATAAGATCACTAAAGGTGGATATCACACCTAAAGTGGAATTTCTCTTACACCATGTGCTAAATTGAGGTGCAAACTCCTAGGTGTCTCAATAACAAACTACTATGCAATGCATTATCCCAAGTAATATTAAGTAAAGTGTAATTAGGAATATTTAATTAGACCAACACACCCCCTTAAGTGAAACTTAGGGGAATACACTTAAACTCACAATGCAAGATGGGTCCTGACTACTAGGCCATGTTAGGTACCCATGTACAATATAAAATTCAAGACATGAAATGCATAACTCTTATAGAGTGGAGAAAGAGGGAAAACCTCATGGGAAAAACCCTCCCCAAAAATGAGAGAAGAAAACAAGATGCATGGATGGATGGAGTACTCAAGACCCCCCAAGAACTACATACATCATCTATATACAAATAATTATCCCTCCATAAGAAGGATAGTTAGAGAGATGATATCCCCCCATAATAAAGAAGCTCCTATGTTGATGAAGAGTTCCTGCAAACAAAAGATAAGCCAATGTTTACAAGAAACATCTCTCCCCTTAGGAATAAATAGATACATAAAATGATGAAGAAGCCAATCCATGTGCAAATGGAATGAGGAAGAAGATGAAGGTCTCCATGTATGAATCTTTGAAGACTGAATAGGTCTCTCCAAGCTCAAAGAATCTATCACCTCATGTGACAAATCAAGTGAAGAAGGAGAATAATTAAGAGTGCCAATCTCCAAAGAAGGTAAAGAAGTATCTCCGACTATGATGCTATCATCAAAGGAAAGAGAAACTCCCTCATGTATGTCTCCCAAATCTGCATCATGAGAATCAACAAATGTTGAAGACGCATCCAAGTAGTCATCACATTTTGCAAGATATGAAACATTGTGATCATCCTATTGAGTAGTAGAGCCCATGTCTGAAGAAGCGAGAGGTGGAGGAGTAGGAAGATCAACACTTGTCTCAACAAAAAAATGATTCGAGTGCCCAAAGTTCTCCTCGTATACATAATTATCCCTTGGGAAAGGGGTGTGTACATCATGAATATCATCATCATCATTAACAAAATATGAAAAAGAATACAAGCGTGATGTATGATCAACAACTCCCATAGCTATGACATCTCTAGTCTCCATGTCTCTAATGTAGACATAATCAGGAGTAAACTCAACAATTTTACCTTGTGCCATATGTGTAATTTGGTAAATAGAAAGGAGATTAGTGGTCAAGGATGGTACATAAAGAAAATCATTAAATGTCCCCTCTCCCATAGGAATAGAGCCTTTGCCACAAACTCTCATGAATGTGTTGTTACCTATCAAAATATTAGGAGAATTACAAGGCTCAATAGAAGAAAACATATCCATACATGATGTCATATGATGTGATGCTCCTGAATGAAGAATCCATTTACCTTGCTCAGGATGTGTGGAAGCCAAGAGTGCTTGTCATTTTCCTTTATCTTTGGATGATGATGGAGATGTAGAAGTTGTCAAATGTGTAGAAGAAGGAGTAGACACTAATGAGGGTAACTTAATATTGTGCTTATGAATAATGTGAGTTATCTCATCAATCTTCTTTTGAAAACACTTATGCTCATCATGTCCTATCTTTTTACAATAAGCACATTTATCCCTTTTTCTTCTAGATGATTCCTCTCTTGAAGAGGACTTGGATTCAGTAGTATTGTGTGAAGGAGATTCATTACCTTTTTCATGAGGCTTAGGATCCTTATGTTATTTCTTTCCTTTTCCATTAGAAGCCTTTTAAGTGAACTCATTTTCAATCAATGCCTGATGTGTGGAAGGCTTCAATTGACCCACGTGTGCCAACTTTTCTTGTTCCCTTGTGAGTTGAGTTGTAAATTCATCAAGAGAAGGCAATTTATATGCATTACCAATAGCATCCATAGTAGCATAGAATGTAGAAACAAAGATATAATATTCAAGACCAAGCTTGGAAGGAATAGAAAAGATCAATTATTCATCCCCTTTAACAATGCCACAAGTAGAAAGCTCCAATCTAATACAATTTAACTTAGAGAAAAAGTCTTGAATATTGTCAAAATCACTAGGATTTAGACCTATGAGCTCAATATCTAATCTAAATTTTCTCATTCTATCAGGTTTACCAAAGAGTCCCTCTAATATGACCCAAGCATCATGATGATGTGTGCAAGATGTAATATGAAAGTGCAAGTTGCGAGAGATGGATGATCTAAGAGAGCCAAGTGCTTTATCCCTTTGAATCAAACCATTTTCACCTTTGTGCAACACTTGTAAGTGGTTCTTGATCCTACCCAAGAGTCATTCTAAGCAATCCAATACTCAACAAATGATCACTTAAAGATACTTTCCATTCATGGTAGTTATATGGAGTGAGGATTTTGACCTTTGAATTATCCATAATATAACCAAATAATGACTCATAACTACTAATAACTCCTTCAAATGACTAATGCAAACCAGAAAACTAAAATCAAAGGATTAACCAAGTGCAAATATAGCCCCAAAATAGCCTATTTTTAAAAGTTATATATCCACCCAAAATCACTAAGATATGATTGCAGATCTAGAAAGTAGATGAAAAATCATGCACTTTCAAAAAAAAATTCACCTCAAAATGTTACCGTATATGCCCAAACGAAGCCCTAGAAGTTGCAGGAATCAGGAACAGGCGGGAACAATCATGAAAATCTATAATTTCTGATAAATCTGGCTACTAAATTACAAAAATAATACCACCACTGGAATCTTTAGCAAATTCTACCCAAAATAAATAAAAAATTGCTCGAAAAAAGAAGCAAAATTGATCAAGATATGGCCCTTTGAAGTTGGACTGCAAAATAGAAAACTCAAATGGTGAAGGCAAATATTTTCAAACCCTTGCTGATGTCAGCAATTCACTATGTTAAATTTGGTAGTCATATGGGTGTCACTAGAAAGCCAATTTGGCCTATTTTGACAGCTGGATGGCCATCAAATTTAGCCTCATAGTCGGATGACGTGGCAAAAAAGTGACTATTGTGCTGATGTGGTAGATGACGTAAGCATACAAACTACTGACTGGGTATTTTGTGTGGCAAATCTATACAATGATGATGTCATCCATATGGATACTAATGTAGGTAGGTGATGTGGTGATCATACGATGATGACATTAGCCCAGACTGCTGACATCACCTGATGACATCACTAGGGGTGATAGGGCAGGTGAGTGGCGGAGCATGGGCTTGACGGAGGTGGGTATAGTGCCACTGGGAGGAGTGGTGGGACTAAGATTTTAGTCCCAAATTATTTGTGGGACTACAACAATGGCAGTTTTTATGTGAAATATCGCTAGCCTTAAGTAAAGGAGCTTAGAGCTGGGGTCTGCTCGGGTGTGGACTTGTCTGCAGTGACCTAATTGGATCAATACCAAGTTCTAGTCTGTCTGTGATGGGTGTTGATTTCAATTTTTGTGCATCACCATCTACTCTATGATGATGTCAGCTTGTACCGTAGATGCAAGGGAATATTCCTCGACACAAGCAATAAGTCCAAGGCATGTACCAAGCCCAGAAATAATTTTTTACAGAGAATTTTTTTTTGAAAAATAGTAGAATAATTATTTATTTTTTCTCAAAATCATACCGCAAAGGTGCAGATTGGGTTGTATGACTCAATTTGCAAAAAAAAAAATTGCCTTGATTTGGACTTTCTCCGAATATGGACAAGTTTATAGTTGATTTTAACTGAAATAGCCTCCTAGACGCAATGGTGAGGTCAAATTTGCCCCAAGATGCTTCCATAATATGCTTGTCTTCAGATATGAGATTTGGACCTTCAACACTTGCACCAAGTTCTCTCTAAATAGGCTAATCAAAATGCTCTAATGGCTCTGATACCATGTAAGAATTTGCAAATAGCAAAGATTGAACCAAGGATCCAAAGGTTAAAGAAAAGCACAAGAGAGATGATATGAATGCAATGATTGATATTGAATTGATCCAATGAATTCACCTTACATGATTTACATAATAGGCCTCCTCATATAGGAAAGGTGATAAGAGAGAATGATAAGGAGTTGATAAGATATCTCCTATGCTAGGTGTAATCACATGTCCACAAAATGTGGATCATCCTCCATTATGCAATGAAGTATGTGCAGTAGGATTAGGATTATAATGTGATAAGAGCACTAAAGGTGGATCTCACACCTAAAGTGGAATTTCTCCTACACCATGTGCTTAATTGAGGTGCAAAATCCTAGGTGTCTCAATGAAAAACTACTATGCATTGCATTATCCTAAGTAAGATTAAGTAAAGTGTAATTAAGAATATTTAATTAGACCAACAGTAAGTTTTCCAAGTGAAAACATTTCTAAACATACACAGACAAAGAGTCTTTTCCAACTAGTCTTTTTCCAAAAAGATATAAAAAAACAAGAGTTTAAAACTATTGTCTCCCGTAAGATTATTTTGTCCCTTGTAGGATTACTTGCATACATCTCCAAAGTCCAAAATTTCATGTCCAAAATCAAGTCAAAGGTACACTTAGCGTAGTTAGTGCCTAGACTAATAGACCTAGATTTTCTAAAACCTTATTATCACTAAAATTCAACCATCTACACTTAGGTTTTGTGACAAGATTTTGAACCAATATATGACATAGGCAAACATAAGAAAGTCAAACTCCCACTACCCCTCACATATAGAAAGAAGAAACTAGTTGACCGTATCATCAAAGATAAACAAAGTATTATCTTGCATTCTAAGGTTTCATCTTAGCTTTTGGTGAATTTAAATTTCTTGCATTCTTAGAGTACCTTTGCTAATTTGAATTCTTAGTTTCTATAGTTTTCTTCATTTCTAGCTTAATCTTGCATTGTTAATCTAGTTTACTTTCTTGCATTATTTCATAGAATAGCTCTTGCATCTTTATTCTAGAATACTAGTTGTTTGCATTCATTCTAGCTTAATCTCTCATTCTAGCTTAAATCTTGCATTCTAGTTTCATTATAGATTTGCATTTACATTTGAATCTTCCATTTTGGAGTAGTCAAGTCACTAATCCTCTATGCTAATTTGATGAGCATCATGAGAAGGATTAAACTCACTTCAATTAGGAAGCTATAAGATGCTTCTTGAGACTTCCTCTTCATGGATTCCCTCAAGTGCAATGGTTTATAGAAGTGTGTCACATTTTGATCACACATCTTTGGCACCCACTGTGGGGCTGGACACTTGCATTTAGATCTATTTCTTGCATCTTTCAATTTTTTGTTGTCACAAGTTCATAACTTTGTTTTGCAGGCCAAAAAATTGTACGACATTCCAAATTATACCTGGGTGACGTTTCAGCATACTACCAGACAAACTTTTTTAGTTTATGGAATATCATCCCGCTTCTTTGTGAAATAGTGTCTCCCTTCTAGAGAATTATCATTTCCACTCTCTAAGGTCTATTGTTCTATTCTAGAATATCATCTGGCTTCTTTAAGGCATATCATATATATTTCTAAAAGATTGATAAAGTGTTTCCCATATCAAATTTCTTGCATAGTCCAAGTTTTTAGCCTAGTTTTCTTGCATTTTCTTGCATTTTTGGGTTTTTTGGTTTTCTAATAGAACCTAACAAGTTGTTTTGCATGGTTGTTGCTTTAATTTGTATACTTTTTATACCCTTGTAGCATCAGAAAATGGAAGCACTTCCATTTAGGACTGGTTTAGCCCTCCGAGTAAGTGGTTTGGGGTCATGTCAAACACCTTGAATGGGTCTTTTGACTTGGATCTAGCTTTTTCCCCTGTTTTGCCCCATTTTCCACTTCTTTTCTACATTATTCTAGCATCATGACCTGAAACCATGAGATTCTTGACCTCAGGGTCAAGGTCAACCTTTTAGGTCAAGGTCGACCTCGACCCTGACCTAGGTCACGGTCAACCTCGACCTTGACCCAAGTTCCAAAATTCAAGATCCAAAAGTTTTGGGATGTCAGGTTTCGGAAAGATTTATTTCCCACTTCCGGGTTGGCTGTTTCGGGCTTCAAAATGGTAAACTCTTAAATTATATTTTATTTAGGTCCATTTCTAGGGGTTAAGGTTTAAATGAGAATTTAATTCTCCTATGTATGCCTCTCTACAAGTTTGTGCCCTACACTAGTATAAAAGGAAGCCTTCCTCTCTCATTTCGATCCATCTTTTCATAACCATCTTTCAATCATCTCTTTTTGGCAATCAAGCATCCATCACAACATCTTTTCATAATCTCTCAAGCAAGCGAAATCAAGCAATCAAGAAGCAAGCAAGAAGGATAAGGAAAACATTCAAGCATTCAAGATCCAATTCATCAAGGAGATCCATTGGTAGCCATTGAAGGATTCAATCTCTATGGAGCCCTCCTATTGAAGCTTTCTCCATCCACATTCATTCAACCTTATTCCTATTCCAAGATCCATTCAATATTTGTGTTGAAGACCTAAAGATAATTGATTTGAGACATCCTACATCCAATTCTACATTCATTTGGAGAATCCATACTGGTGGATTCAAGGATTTGAATCCTCCACAAGGGTTTCAACATAGGCAAGGTGAATTATTTTATTTACTTTGTTTATTACAACAATTTAAATTCAATTTCAAGGTTAATTTCTAAATTGGGGTTTGACCAAGGCAAATCATTCCTCCCCAACAAACAAAATCATTTTTCTTGTAGGAACATGTGCAGAACAACAAATTACAGTATATATCTGGACACCCTTTTCGACAAACTTTTGGCATATGCGAACAAAATTTCCGTCGGAGTAGTGCAGGTCAAGGTCAATAGAAAGGGGCACGATTGTGCCCCTATATTTAGGTCAAGGTTGACCTTTCTCAAAAAAGCAGAAGGTTTCTGGGTTTTCTCTGTTTCTCTGTTTCCAGGCCATATTTGGTTGCAGAATTTCCTAAAACTGAGTACAGACACCAAAAAATAGCATTTTCCAAATCTGTCATATTTTGAGGTTAGTATTTATATTCAATTCAATTAATATTTTCAATACTTCCTTCCATAACAGAATATAAGGTTTTCTCCTTTCTTCATATTCTCCATTAATTGATTCATTTATGCATTGACCATCTTCTTGTGGTTAATCAATTTGGATCTTTCCTTTGGGAATTTGGGGTTAAGAAGAAGATCTTTCCTTCCCTGATCCTATATATAAATTTAACTCCATTTTCAAACATTACACATACATACATTACATTTTGGAAACCCTACACTCATTTTTATCTATTACAACCCTAACTTGTGGTTTTGTAGGATTCTCTTGCCAAAGAGATCAACATTTTCATGACTACTAATGCTTTGTGATGTAGGACACTTGTCAAAGACTCAATCTTGAAACTACGAATGCTATTTGTCTTGTAGGTTTCCATGGAGATACAAATCAACATTGTCATTTCTTACATTTTATTTTCTAGGCACCTAGCTTAATTAGAGGGCTTCTTTTCTTGTGGTTAGTTGAGTAGTAGGCGAGTATGCTCTTTTCTTTTTGGAAAATTAAAAATCTTGACCTACTTAGTTGATTACTTGCAAAGAGTCTTAGGTAAATGAACATGTGCTTGATGTGTTTGTGAGACACTATGGAGTAGGAGAGTATTCTCTTTTCCTTTTGGATAATTAGAAATCTAGACCTCCACTAGCTATTCATATGCTTTCTTGAATTTACCTTTAGAGCGCCTGCCAAGAGAGAAATATTTTGGGAACAACCCAAGTGCAAAACAAGTGAACTTGATTTACTCCATCCCACTATAATCAAAATCTTCCTTCAATCTAAAGAGAGGGAAGACTTGGCTATTTTCTACTTCTAATGTTTCTTCATGTGTAGGGCCTAGTTGCCTATCTTGCTAAGCAAGACTACACTTGACTAGGTTCTTGTAGGGCCTTCTTGGTCTTAATCTTGTTTACAAGACTAAAAGGGGAGTACATTAAACTTGTGTAGGGTCGAGAGGTCTAAATATTTCTTGTGAGACTATACATTTTGGGTGCTTGTAGGGGTATAGGCTTTAATTTTCTTGTGAAACTACAAGGGGTAGTCATGAACGAATATTCTTATTAAACATCTTAGGACTTGAAGGCTAACCTTTTGGTCCTATGACTTCCTTTGTGCAAGGATTGATCCAAGTGGACTTACCCAGATCACCCCAAGATACTCACCATATGTGTTCCCTTGCATGCTAAAGCTTGAATATGGCAATGTGGAAAGACATGCATTGTGAGCATTGTTCTCTTCTAATTGATCCATAACTTGCATAGTCCTAGGAAAGGCCATTTAACCACTTAATTGTGGGGCTATGAACATCAAGTTGTGGGAAAATGTTGAAGCACTTCCCTCTTGACCTTAGGTAGTTTTACTTGATGTGATTTAATGTGCTAAGACCCGTGAAAATATTTGTAGAACATACACTTGATAAACTTGACACATTGTTATACCTTGCAAGACCTCACATATGCTTGTATCCACAAGGTTTCTTTTTCCCTTGTTGGATTATTTGAAGACTATTATTGCTCACACTACTTTGTTTCAAATCAAACTTGGTCTAGGAAGTGCTCTAAACTTGTCAGTCAACCTTTGCAATCCTTTGAAATCAAACTTTTGGACTAAGCTAAAACATTGTCAATATTGCTTCTCCTTTGTGATCCTTAGCTCATCATGTTATCTAGCACATTCCAACAAGATAGGAATTTTCTTTGGCTAAAAAAAGATTACTTTGATCTCTTGAATACACTCTTGGTTAGTAGAATGTTCACTTGTCCATCCTATTCTTGATCACCTCTCTTGGATGCCCTACCTTATCTTTGCTTGTTCACAAGTGTCGTACACAGGGACCTACTGACAGCTTGGAAATCTTGTGGCAAGTTATCTTTTCTCTCTCTTTTATGATTTTTCACTTTGAACAAGTGGACACTTTGTTTACCTAGCTTGAAAATCAAGTCATCCTATTTGACTTTTGATAAATCTTCTTTCATGCTAGTCACAACTAGATCTCAGATCCGTGAAGGAAAACAATATGAATAAAACTTTGACAAATCATCTAAAGGAGATCCTGAACCTTGGGGTTTAAAACCCTTTGCTAATATCTCTAGTAAACCTACACTATCCTCTCCTAGGTTGGAAAATAGTGTTTCTTAGACTCCAATCATGGAAGATCGAAATAAAATGATTGAAGAATTCCTGAAACAATTGGGTGACAAGAATTTGGACAAGATAACCAAGAACACTTGGATAAAGACCTTGATAATCACAATTCTAGACATAGCTTGCAAATGGCTCACAACATACTAGACCTATATCACATGGATCGTAGAGTGGTGATTTAGATAATGAGATAACTGAGGAAGATATCTTGTAATTTTAACAAGATAAATACTTTCAAAGACTTATGAAATTGACCTTGAATCAAGAGAAAAACAAATACTTCTTACACTTGGCTTCACAAGGAGTCAAACTACTTCACAACTTTGACATTGACAATTTGATAAAGAAAGAGGAACCATATGAAATGGAGATTATGAAGAAACATATGGAAGAGATGATGAAACAAATGCTACACTTGGAAAAGGAAAAGGAACAACCAAGCACAACTTTTTTGCTGAAGCTATATGCTCATTTCCTTTTGACAAAGATCTATACATGCCTCATTTTCTTTGAAAGGTCAAATTTCCTAAGTATGAAAATTATGATGGTTGAAGAGATCCTCATGACCATACTAGGGATTTTTGTGCACTAAGCATGGACTTCTTGCATGAATCCACATATCTTATGAGACTCTTTCCTAGGAGTCTTAGTGGTCAAGCTATGGAGTGGTTCACTAAAATATCTCCTCCACTCAAATCATTTAACCAGATGGTGCATAGATTTATCTAGAAATACTGGTATAATATCCAACATGATATCACTATGCTTGATCTCTACAACATCAAATAATGCCAAGGTGAATCCTTTGTGGTTTTCCTTCAGCGATGGTGGAAGCTCTACTCACATTATCCTCAATAGATTCCTGAGACTGAAAAGATTAATATATTCATCAATTCTTTGGTTCTTGAAATGAATTATGCATTTCAAATTCAAACACATACTTCATTTGATAAATTCATTTAATCATCTATTCGCATAGAGGATGTCCTTGTTCGTAAGGGCAAAATTACTCTTCAATCTAAAGAGCATAAATCCTCTTCTAACAACCAACATAACAAGGATAAGAACAAATTTTGGAACAAAACCAAAGATGTTGTCAATGACGGAATCATAGGTACAACTTTAGTGTCAACTACTGCCAAGCCTAAAGAGACAACTTTCAATCTATTTACTATTGTGAAAGCCAATAAGAACAATCCAATAGGCTCCAAAACTTACAGGCCTTGGATCTCTAAGCCTAAGAGAGACTTCACTACTCTTGGAGAGTCGCTTGAGAACACTTTGAAGATGCTTTTGACTAATAAGATCATTACTTTTCCTGGTAACTCAAGACCCTACAATCCTGAGATAAAGCCTAAATGTTGGAATGACAACCACTATTTTTTTATTATCATCACAACAAAGGCCACAAGACCAACGAATGCATGAAGCTTAAAAATATCATCCAAGACTTAATTGATAATGAGACTATTTTGGTTGACCCCCCACAAGTGAATAATGATCATAAGGCTTTCAAGGAGCCTTTTCCTAAATTTAAGAAAGGGGAGTCTTCTAAGGCAAAGGATAATAAGGTTAGTTATACATATCCTAATAGTGACAATGTGATCAACATGCTTGAGTCCTCCAATCATACTATCAATACTATCAAAGCCAAGGAAAAAGTTGAATTGAATCATCTAACATGCCAACCTTCTCTCAAGCGAAATTCATTCTACCAGGAGAAGGTTCATCTTCCTCCTCTTCTCCTAAGCATACAACAACCTCAACATCCAAACTAGCTACCTTGTCAACCACATATGACTATAATCTGGTTGACTAACTTCAACATACTCCAACTTAGATCTCAATACTTGAGCTACTCAAAATCTCCCCTACTTATAGGGGGATCCTTGATCAAGACCTTCTTGTGGCTAATGTTCCTAAGGACCTAGATGTAGACAAGTTCCAGTCCATGTCCAGTCATCTCACTTCACCACATTATCTAACCTTTTCAAAAGAAGATGACAAATCTGTCAACCATCTGCATAATCAACCCTCCATATTGAAGTCATTATCCATAAGTATAGAGTTAAGCACATTTTGATAGATGGAGGTGCGGGTTTAAACATCTGCACTTTAAATCTAGTTAAAGCTCTTGATAGTTGTGCCCATTCAATGAAGAGGAATGTTCTTCTAAAGGCATGGTAGTTGTGCCCATTTGGGTAGGTCTAGTTCAACGAGATGTCATCTATCAAGTCTTGGATATTCCTTTGGCATATAACATACTTCTGGGTCATCCATGGATCCATGAAATGCAAGCAGTCCCTTCTACATACCATCGATGCATTGAATTCCCTCATGACGGAATTGAGGTTACTATTCCTACAGATTCAACATACATATGTAATAATCTTAAACACACAGAAAGAATGGTTCCTCACAACAAAGAAGGATCAAATCCTAAAAAATTAGAAGCAAAGAAAAAGGCAACTCGACCATACTTTGGGAAAAGAATACTAGTTAGACCTACTGGTATGGGAGAATATCAAGTAGACACTCTTCTAATCTCTTCAAAATCTTATGGCAAACTGTCTCCCTCATTCATTCCTACATTTACAACAACACCCCATTGTACATGAAGGTACTAGAATGATTAAGGCTAAAATTCTCTTAGAGATAGAAAGGTAAGAAAGTGTTGTCCTACAAAGATTCTACAAGAGAGAATAATCTAACAAGAACTAAAACATGCTGAAATTTCACCTGAAAAGTATGGTGCGGGTTACCAACTTATGCATAAAATGGGATATGATGAGAAAATTTCTCTTGGCAAAGGCAAAGGTCTTCTTGAACCTCTACACATTGAATTCAGAAATCCTAAAGACAAGACTAGTGTTGGCTATCATGAATATAAGTTTGACAAACCTAGCAGTAGCACCCCAACATATGAGGACTTAGATGATGAAGAAGAAGTAGAAATGACATATGAAAGGCTCTTACATATTCAAAATTTTAATCCAGACTATCAAGGAGAGCCCTATATACCATCTCAAGCTCCTTGAAAAAATGACGTAGTGGAACCTATGGATCCGATAGAAAATGGTCTTGATCAAGAAAATCTCACTTAGTCTCCTGAGCAAATTCCCACTACTGTTGATGGTAATACTACTACCACTTCTACTTTTGAGTACATCATTGATTATGATCACGTACATCCTAATTGGGGGAAACTATCTAATGTCTCTCATATCTTGGATATGCCTCAGTTTATGCCTATTCTAGACTACTCTGCTACTACTACTAAATAGGCTCCCGCTACTGAAAGCACACCTCGTAAGATAGAAGAAAGTGATGATGAAGATATCCCTCCTACAACAACTCTAGCTGATTACATTAGACAATATTGTAATAATGAAATAGATTCACATGAATATGAGTGGGACTCATTATCAGATGCTACCGTGAAAATATAGATTGATGTCATACATAGATACGCTACTGGTACAAATTTTGAAAGAGGATAAATATCAAATTATCAAGACCAAGCGAATAATGAAGATCCTTTCCATACTTCTATGGAAATCATCCCTATGGCTCCTAGGCCATCTGCTTATAATCAAGACAACATAACAACTAATCAAGCAAATCATGGGTATATAAGACCTCATCCTACGACAATTACATGGAATTTAGGAAGGTCGAGGATTGAGATGGTTCATATTTGCACACTTATGGAACAATGAGAGGGACTTAGTTCTAGGAATAGGCCATCTTGGTTAGATTCACCTAATATCCCTCTAAACTCTTCTGACACTTCTAGGACAACTCGTGATTGACAACTCTCTATGTAGGATAACTTTCTTGATCTCTCATATTCATTCATGAATGATGAGGACAATACCGATGTCTTTGCACTTGAACCCATTGAGACTTTATCCCTCATTCATCCTAACCTAATTGAATTGAATCTTTCTAAATCTATCCAACTCATATCCTTTGACAAAGACCATGAACTAGCCTATTACCTAATTATTGTTGAACCTTTCCCTTCTTCCACTAGTGCAATGAGTGGAGATATGACAGTGGAAGATATCAAGTATCTCATTCAAAAAAAACAAAAAGAAAATGTGGTCTAATGGTGAAAACCACTATGTGGCAGTATCTGACCCTAAAAAATTAAAAATAAAACACGTATCCAATGGTGAAAACCTCTCTAAGATGCCTGCGGATGGGATACTTGATGAATCTATCTTACAATTAACTCAAAATCCATGGTAGATATAATTTAATGGCTCATTTATACAATAAAGTGTTGATGCTGATATTTTGTTCATATCTCCAAAAAGCTATAAACCGCCACAAGCATACACGATAATATTTTCATGCATAAACAATATGACTGAATATGAAAGATTCACTAATGAATTTAAATTGGCTATTGAATGGATAATCTAAGAACTTCATGTCTATGGTAACTCCTAGCTGATAATCAATCAAGTTATTGATGAATACTGAACCAGAGTTAAAATACTATTTATATATAAATGTCTGGTTGATAACTTTGTATTTATCACTTTCCAATAGTTACTATATACAGAAGACAAAACAACAAAAGCCATGGTTACCTTAGCCTCCATACTACAACTTGAAGAACATCAATTTTGCTATGACTTCCTGGTCAAAGAATTCCTATTCCATATCTATAACTCACCAAACCCTCAAATTAGCTACACCTTCATTACTTCCAATATCTCCTTCTACTCTCAAATCTATCATTACCTTACAAGGAGTGTATCATGGTATATACTCTTTGCTAATGACTTATTTAAGATGAGTCTAGATGGTACTCTCCTTAGGTGTCTAGAACGTGAGGAATCTGACAAAGTGTTAAGAGAGGTCCATGAGGGTATTTGTGGATCTTGCTCGAGTGGTATTTCCCTGGCTAAGAAACTCTTGAAAGTTGGACACTACCGACTGAATCCTTTTATTGTCACCACAACATTTGGTTCTAGAGCTTATCAATTGGTTACTTCAAAAGGCAATGTTCTCAAAGAGCCTCTCAATGCTCTTCACCTGAAGTGACTCTATAGCTAGACATTATGCTTCCTTGTACAACAACTTATGATCCTAAGAAAATTCTAAAAATCATATATGATCCTAAAAAAATCCTAAAAATTGTAAAATGTTCTAAAAAAATGTTCATCCTAGTGAAAACTTGGAAACAAGCGCCTTGATGTATCCACAAAAAACTCAAATATAAAACAATGCAAAAAAAGTTAAAAAAATGAAAAGAACAAAGAAAACAAAAAAGAGAAAAATGTGCCTTGGTAGAAAAATTAAAATAATCCCAAGTGGTGAAAACCTAAAAAATAGACATCACTTGTAATCAGTGCTCCATCTATCAATGCATAGCTAAGCTCTCGTGCTTTCATCAGCCTCCCTACATCCATCTCATTTCTTCATCTCCTTATGTCATCATGGGATGAAACTAATCTTAGTCTTGTCCTCAAATCTTATTTGTCATCCGAGGGCAATCATATGCCTATCTGAGTTGTCAGTGCTTTATCACTTGATCTATATTTTGAACTTAACTTGAGTCAATTTATTAGTCCTTCCTGATGGGCATTTTATCACTGACACTACTTGGTTTTTCTCAACACCCCAATCCTCAATGTTTCTTAACACTACCAATCTGGACATCACTGTATTTCTCAACACATATCGGATCTTGCACTATTTACTACAAACTTGCACTTTGACACTAGCACAAAGGTGTTCCTTAATACTTAGCACAAAATTACATCCTACAAAAATGAAAATGATTGAGATATGTTGAAATATTTTCTTTTGTGTTGTTTTTTATCATTGATTCTTCTCTTTCCATGTCTTCTAAGGTCTCTCGACAATGTCTTCTTGACTAGAGATTCATGACTGGGGGCATAACATGTTTTCTTTGATTTCTACTTGTGGTGTGATTTCAATGATCCTAAGTGGTCTAATAAACTGGGTGTCTATGGTAAGAGCCTCCATCATGATTGGAACGTCACACATACCTTGACCCTCTTTATTTGGACACTTAGGTAAGATTGGAATTATCTCCTTGTCTATTGCTTGTGTGTAGCATATATAATAGCGCTCCTGGTTATCTTGGCAGCTTGTACCTCGATATGGGTGTTTTCTTACAATATTCACTTGGAAACCATTTTAGGTCATCTTGACACTTATGTCTTGATGGTTACATGTGTTTCCTACATTTTATCTAATAAGGTCATATTCATATTTTCATAGTTGCTCTTGCATTGGTGAGGTTGTACTGACCTCCAATGTCCAAACACTCAAATGATGAAAAAATGAATGACTATAGGATCAATGACTTGAATCATCTCTTAGGTTGCATTTCATTCTAGGGCTACATGTAGTTTTTCATTTTTCGTTCCCTTGAGCCATCCTTTATTTTCTCTTTGTCGAAGGAATCAACTACAAAAATCTCCTAATGACTTTGGCTAATACTTGCGTAAATCAAGATCAATTCCCTACTAGGGGCACCAAGTGTTGAACTCTCATAAGCTTCATTTGATTTCTATCATCTTGGATTCATTTTTGGGATCAAAATCAAAATCCTTCATGATGTAGTCAAATCTTCTAACGCAGTTGACTGCTGACGCTATCGCTTTTGGCTTGCTTCCGCCTTCATTTCTTGGATCTCCAAGGCTAATATTCACCCCTTGCACCTAATTTTGATTCAATCCTAAGGGTCCATGACAATATAGAAATCTTCTTCAATCAAATCTCATAATCTGCAAATCTATCGATTAAACAAAATCTTAAATCGATTAAGTCAATCAGGACTAAACATCGTCGCTCGGGGCATCTCATCTTTATCGCTCCATATGAAGTTGAGATTCTCCACATGTCCTTTCTAAAAGAGTGTTCTCATCACTTCACTTGGACATGTATCTTTTTGATCTCTTGGGGCATATCAGGTTCATCAGGACCATATCAATTTGGTATTGTCTCTCAGATGATTAGCTATCTCAATCTCCTTGGAAAGATATTTAGTCTCATTGCTTCATACGAGGATGGATACTCTCATCTTGCTTATCAGTCTTCATTAAATTAGGCACAGAGTTAGATCTCTATCAGCTACCTTGACATCATCATTCTTTGACTCAATGTGTTCCATGATCACTCAAATATTAGTGAAAGAGGGGAAAATGTAATCACCTAAAATTGGTCTGGTAGAACTTGAGCCCCCTGTTTCGATCAAATTGCCTCAAATAAAATCCTAAATCTCAATTGCATATTTTCTAGACATAATTGTGCAAAGTAACCCTAAAAATCCCCTTTGCATAATTAAATAAAAAATAAAAAATCTTATATCAAGCTTATACTATGGTCTAATTTCTAGACCTTACATATTTATTTAATTGCTATAACATTGCTTTTATTATAAAGTTTCTACACTTTTATTAAAAGAACACATTCACATGTGTGCACATACTTAATCTTGATTAATTAGCAATGAAAATGGATTCGTGCTTTCAAAATTGTTATTTTGTCTTATTATACCTAATATCTCCCTTTTGCCTCTTAATCCTTACCACTCATTTCTACCTAACCTTTCATCTCCTTACATCTCCTTTTGGCTCTTCATCTCAATCAAACATTCTTTTTCTTCTTAATCTCCACCCTTCATTCTTGGGGCAACTTCTTTAAAAGGAAGCTCTTCCTTGGCTCAAGGGTCCATTCTCTTGCATTCTAAGGTTCCATCTTAGCTTTTGGTGAATGTAGCTTTCTTACATTCTTGCATTCTTAGAGTACTTTTTCTAATTTTAATTCTTAGTTGCTCATAGTTTATTTCATTTCTAGCTTAATCTTGCATTGTTAATCTAGTTTAGTTTCTTGCATTGTTTCATAGAATAGCTCTTCAATCTTCATTCTAGAATACTAGTTGTTTGCATTCATTTTAGCTTAATCTCTCATTCTAGCTTAAATCTTGCATTCTAGTTTCATTCTAGATTTTCATTTGCATTTGAATCTTACATTTTGGAGTAGTCAAGTTACTAATCCTTTATGCCAATTTGATGAGAATCGTGAGAAGGATTAAACTCACTTCAAATAGGAAGCTATAAGCTACTTCTTGAGACTTACTCTTCATGGATTCCCTTAAGTGCAATGGTTTATAGAAGTGTGTCACATTTTTATCACACACATCTTAATAAAACCCATCTTCTAGCTTCACTGTTTGACTAAGTTGTGTCTAGGGTAGCTCACTTTGTCCTTGTGACCTCATCACTTTGATCTAGAGGTTGGTTTACATTGAAAATATCACGTCTTTTGAAGATCATCAATCTATCCTAGGTTAACCATCACGCCCATCTATCTGCTCTAGGTATTAACTCCCATCGTTTCAACACTAAGCCATCCTTTAGGTTCATAGGACACCATCATCTTGTATTAGTCTCACCACCTATCCTTGGTCCTTCCTAGGATCATTTGAGATTAATTTGCATCATTATTCTCCTCACTTAGGTGTTCCTAGAATCATTTTCATCTTGCATCCCTCATACTTCCTAGGTCATACATTTCATGCCACCTTAAACATGTTCAAAGAAGAGAAAGTATATGGATCCTAACCTCAATGCTATCTCTTCTGGAACAATGCCTGATCCTAAAAGTGCCATGGTCACATTTGATCCCCATAATCAAGTATAAATAAAAGAAGTATGGGTACACTAGAGGAATTACCTACCATAAGATTCATGGAGGAATTCATGAATCATCTAGGGTATGAGAATATGGTTAGTCTATCATAGGCCAACATCACAATACCATTCTTGCCAATTTTGAAAGAGAAGGTACTCCCTTTTTGCCAAGGATTCCATGATTGAATTCCACATGCCTGTTAATTATTCTAGGTGGTATATTTAATTGTGTTGTAGAGGAAAATGTTGACCCTCATCTAAGATCCACCCAAGTTGTCTCATCTATACCCCATTTGATCCAAGTAGCCACTACTCAACCTATAGTGCATACCATAGCGCAATTAACTGCTTTCTCAATTATTAGGGCCTCACCTATCAACCTGCCACAAACATCCACATTGCAACCATCACTCACTGAAGCCACTTACCCATAAACCGCACAAAAATTCATTACTCAACAAGTTATCACCCGACCAACCACCATGCAATCAAAAACTACCCAAGATATAACCATGCCACCAACCTCCACACCAACATCACTACCCCCACTCATTCCTCCACCACAACAACATCAACCACAATTCACCACTTGTATTCCACCCACTGGATCTACTAATCAAACAATATTCCATCAATGACCTACTTTTCATGCTACTCTAGTCATCCCCCCACGAACATCTAATGCATCTCAACCTCAAAAAAAACCCAAGTACAACAAGGGCCTCATCCCTCTCAATCAACCTCATCAGTTGTATGGCACCAAGAACAAGTTGCATTAAAAGCCTAGAATGCCCAAGCATAATCATAGTTTGTCAACCCTTTCACCACCACGTGATTCATGATTCGGCCTACTCAACCCAAGAAACTAGTTATTGTCACACCCACATTCACCAACTACTTGGTCATGCCATCATCTACCATTGCTCAAGCCTTACCCTCACTGCACCAGCCTAGTTCATCCACTTTCATAAAATACCTTTCTCCACCTCCTAGGAAAGAAAATGCACAAAGCACATACCCATCCTACAGTAGTATCAACACACACCCAACATACATAGCCAGACCTATAACCATCTCACCTACCAATCCAATTAGAAATAACCCCCCTTCTACCAACAACCATTGCAACCCCATAATGCCTACCTGACTTTGCAAAACCCACCACCACCTCTGCCTCAATATCACACTTAGAAACAACCATGTAACACCCATTGAAGCCCATATATACAGTAGGGAAATCCCTTTATCAAACCCCACAATATCAACCTCAAAATCCCCCATATTCTCCATACTCCTATTAGGTACCAGGATCCAACATGCCCAATGAGCCCACTCCACTACCTACCAATTTAGAATGGGAAGGGATAATGAATTCTCTTAAAGAGATACACATAGGCACAAAGTCCAATACCTTCAAGTTTGAAAAGGTTTGTCCATACCCATTCGATCGTTCCATCACAACAGTCCCCTTCCCTAGTCACTTTGAAACACCCAAATTTGATAAATATAGGGGGAAGTGAGATCTAATTAGTCATGTTAATGAGTTTTACATGGCTTTCTAAGAGGTTTCCTATAGTGACAACTACCTCATGTTCCTTTTTCCAAAAAGCTTAGGGGGAATAGTTCTTAAATGGCTCTACACAATCTCCTATGGTACTATCTCAACATTCGTAGAGCTATCTAAAAGATTTGTGTCACAGTATGCACATAATATTGAGTGTGAACTATCTCTCCTAGATCTTTACAATTCTAAATAGGAAGGAGGTGAGAGCCTCACTGACTACCTACAAAGGTGGAAAAACCTCATCACAATATTGTCATATTGACCTCTCAAGAAACACTTGGTCAAGATATTCATTGATAACCTACACCCTAAGATGATCCATTACATGTGCATGAATATCATTCACACTTACAAGGATATCCAGGAAAAAGGTTCAGACATTGAAAAGAGCCTTTTTGACAAAGGCACAATCAAACACTACAAAGAAACTGACTAAGATAGACCCAATAATGATCGCCCATGCTATTGGAACAAAAATAAAAGTGTAGTGACTAATGGGGCCACAAATATGAAACATGTTCAAGTGGTCATATCTGGACCATAAATGCCACCTCCCGTATGTCATACTATAACTAATCAAACCAATGCCATCTTAGTTCCATAAGGACAACCTAAACCATGGGTCTAGAATAATCAAAAGCACACATTCAATCCTCTAGGTGAACCCCTAGATGTTATCTTCCACATAATGGCTAAGTCCAACCTTATCATGTACCTACATACTCAACTGTTTATTGAATATACTCCCAAACCCACATGGTATAAAGAGAATGAGTAGTTTGATTATTACAATGTTAAGGTACATGCTACTCATGTTAAATGCATGAAGTTAAAACACTATATCCAAGATCTCATAGATTGAAAGGAAATCATAGTACATAGGTTTCGCCTAACACAAACCTTCAAATATATGAATATGTGTTTCTTCAACATAACATTAGAAAAGGTCCTACTAACACCAACTCGTAATCCCAAAACTAAGGGAAAGACAAACAAGGTGACCACGGTGATGGAAAAGATTACACCACACTGTATATCAACTATGATAAGTTTGTCGGTTGCATCACCTAGGTTGAACCCTTCATTAATGTAATCCATGTCAAAGGTGTAGATAGATAGTGTGCAATTACTACACATCGAGGAAGAATATCTATTATAGGTGCTACTACTACTTCATCCTCCAGTACATGATACAACCTCTTGGAACACCTTGGGAATACGCTCACACAAATATCCATCCTAGATATTCTTTGTACATCACCCATCCATCAAGAGATCCTCAATAAATCCTTACAAGATTAATGTGTCCCAAATGACATTGACCCAACACAATTTCAAGCCCTTGTAGGCCACTTATCAACATTTTATGGCCTCTTGTTCAAACCCTCCTACATTCCATCCATTGATCTATATCATAACCTCCCACTTTGTATTATTGTCATGATTAATGACTTCACTGTCAAACAAGTCATTATAGATAATGGTTTGACCCTAAATCTATGCAATTTGAAATTCACATATTAGGTCGAGTACACAAAAGCATATATAACACATGAGTTCATAATTATCAAGGCCTCTGACAATCTAGAATGTACCTCTAAGGGTACTATCTCACTACCCATCCAACTGGGAACAATAATATAGGATACAATATGACATCTTGTTGATCTTGACCTTCCATACAACATCCTTGTCAGTTTCCCATGGATCTATTCCATGAAGGTCATTCTCTCTACCTTCCACCAATGCATCCATTTTCTACATAATGACACTGAAATCACCATCCACATTGATCCCCAACCTTTTGCATAATACATATTAGAGGCCTCATTTTTTCATTTAAATCATTACCCAAGAATTCATATTGGCACCTCTACTATCAATTCCTCCAAATCCCACTCTGATCCAGAAACCATTCTCACCTCCACGCTCTCTACCATCAAGATCAACAATAGGGGTGCTGGAGAATATATCCTATCAGATACATTTTCAATTGGAGCCTTACCTCTTGATCCAAATATCCAAGAGCATCCATCCCATTAAGTGCCACTAGATAAAAAAATGAACCACAACCAAAGTAAATTGGATACTCCATGTTCCTATCCAACAACATTATGAAGAATCTAGAAATGAAACCAGATATCAATTGATGGTTGTATTGAGATGATCAATCCCATGATAACAAGATCCTTGATTATTTTAAGGAGAAGTATCCTAAATTCTACGTACTGGCTATTGAGAAATGGAATTATCAAGGTGGCGGTAGGCCTTGAAGAGAG
Organism: Chamaecyparis obtusa; assembly: GCA_027943335.1. Taxonomy (NCBI): domain Eukaryota; kingdom Viridiplantae; phylum Streptophyta; class Pinopsida; order Cupressales; family Cupressaceae; genus Chamaecyparis; species Chamaecyparis obtusa. The sequence goes on along the minus strand of BSBK01000745.1, from coordinate 173,346 downwards.
TGGTATAAATGATCCTCTTGAAGCCTCTAAATGACCAAGGAACCAAGGTCTTGGATTTGTCCTAGACAAGATTGGGGACACTAATAAAACTAACTATACATACTGTAATACCTCGAGTGAAATTGTTGAGGTCGAAGACATCCCTAAAGAGGAAGTTAAGAGATCCTATGATGATATCTTTGATGATGAAACCTTCCTTGGAAACTCTATCCTTCACCAAATTTCCATAAACCTTATAAACCTTCCACTCATTCACCCTGAACTCATAAATTAGGATCAACCAAGCATCACACATATCGATGAGTTCCAAAGTGAGGACGTGCTCCTAAGATTCATGGGAGAAACAACACAACAAAAAGATCATGGGCATGATTCAATACATGTCTACAAATTGGACCCAAAGACATTTTTGGGGAAGAGGAGGTCTTTAGCCACAAAAATGAAAATAAAAATAAAAAAGAAAAACATGAGTCTTTTAGTGAAAACTCCTCTAGGACACTCTCTGACTCTAAAAAAGTAAAAACAAAGGGTGTATCCCTTGGTGAAAACCTCTCTGACATGCCAAAGGATAAAGACTCTCCTCTTCCACTCATCCATGATTATAGGCAAGAGAGGTCATCTATTCTAATTAAAGAAACAAATCATATCAATATAGGAATAGAAGAATGCCCAAGAATCACCTATATTGCAACATCATTATTAGAGGTTGAAGAAATGGCTTCTAGGATGCTTCTCCAAGAATCCACTAGCAATTTTGCATAGTCTTATTCTCATGCATGGGTTGGACCCCAACCTCATAGTCCATCATCTTGAAATGGACCCAAACATCAAGCTAGTTAAGAAAAAACTTTGAAAGATGTATCCCAAAGTGGCTTTATTAGTCAAAGTAGAATTTGAAAAACTCCTACAAGACAAGATTATCTATGTCATTGACTATTTAGAGTGGATTTCTAACATGGTTCTAGTTTCTAAACCAATAGGAGAAATTATAATATGCATAGAATTTTGGGATCTCAACAAGGTATGCCCTAAAGATGACTTCCCCTTGCCTAACATTGATATGGTAGTGGATCGCATAGATGGAAATGAGATACTATCACTCATGGACACTTTCTCTAGCTACAATCAGATACACATTATAGAAAAATATCAACATAAGATAGAATTCACAACCCCATGGAGTACCTTTTGCTATAAGATGATGTCTTTTGGCCTAAAGAATGCAAGATCCACATATCAGAGAGACATGACTGCCATATTCTACAACATAATTCATAAGATTCTTGAGGACTATGTGGATGATATCTTGGCTAAATAAAAAACAAGGCTAGATCACCTCAATATTCTCAAATATGTATTGATTGCCTAAATCACTATGGGTTAAAGCTCACCCAAATAAATGTATTTTTAGAGTCACATTTGGAAAACTCCTAGGATTCATTGTATCAAGAAGAGGCATAAAGATCGACCCAAAAAGGTTAAAGCCATAATGGAAATACCTCCCCAAGGACTCTCAAGAAATTGTGCATTTTTACAAGGAAAACTACAATCTTCCCACAAGTTCATCTCTTAGCTGAATGATAAATGCCAACTATTCAGTCATCTGCTATGCAAAGACACAAGCTTCAAATGCAAACCCTACTGTCAGAGAAGTTTAAAAAAGATTAAAGAATAAATGGAAAAACCACCCATTCTCATACCACCTACTCCTCGATGACCTCGTATCTTGTACATATCAACTACTACCATGGCACTAGGGGCACTCCTTTCTCAACTTGATGATAATGGAAAAGATAGATTCATCTACTACATCATTTACACGTTTGTTGAATATGAGCCAGATTATTCACCCATGAAGAAAGAAGGCATGGTAGTGGCTTTCAACACTCAAAAAATATGGCAATATATGTTCACTCACATAGTAAATCTTATTTCCAAAGTGGATCCCCTCAAATACATACTCTTTCACACTAATCCCATTGGTTGTATGACTAAATGGGTCATGCTTCTAAGTGAGTTTGATATCCAGAACATAGACATGAAGGAAATAAATGGACATGTCATCATAGATCAATTGGGTGATGCACCTTTAGTAGATGCATACCCACTAGTCATGGAATTTCTAGTTGAACATCTCTACATGATCAAAGAACAACCCAACTAGAAGTTGTATTTTGATGGCTTTTACACAGCTCATGGATCAAGGGAAGGGATCCTTTTCATCACTCCTCAAGGTTACTACATCCCTAAGTCATTCAAGTTATGTTTCCCCTAGACAAAAACATTATAGAATATGAAGCACTAATCTTGGGACTAAAAATAACAATTCAATGGAACATAACCGAGATCCAAGTGTTTGTTGATTCACAACTCATCATCAAACAAGTCCTAGATGAATTCTAGACAAAGGACGACAAGTTACTAACAAACAAGGATCTGGTTGACAAAATGAAGCAACACTTCCAAGTTTTACAGTTCACACAAGCAACTAGACTACAAAACAAATAAGCTAATGCAATGGCTAATATCGGCTCACTCCTTGAGATACTGCATGACACAACATAATATGAATTCTTGGTTAAGAATCTTCATACACCTAATTATGAAAATGTTGATTGTGAAATGGTGTGTGTCTTAGTAGGTTCACAGTCCCCATGGTACCATGACATCCACACTTATCTAAAAAATGGTATCATATCCACCACCTCACAAACACCTAGTGCTAGAACCTCATTCATAAATATTCCCACTACACTCTTGTAGCCAATACCCCATATAATCAAGGTTATCACAATGTCTCTCTAGATGTTTAGACTCAAATGAGCCTACCCTGGAATTACATGAGGTCCAATTTAGCATTTGCAGTGCTCACATGAGTGGCATGGTCTTAGCTAAGCAACTTCTCAAAGTAGGGTATTACTGGCCCATAATGGAGCATGATGCACATAAATTTATAAAGAAATTCCTAATCTGTTAGTAACACGTGAACCTTGTTCATGCTCTAGCACAAGATCTACATTCCATTGCACCTCCATGGCCATTCCAAGGTTGGAGCTTTGACCTCATTGGTAAGATAATCCCCCCATCCTCAGATGGACACAAGTACATTATCAATACTACTAAGTACTTCACAAAGTAGATAGAAGCAATTATGCTCATCCTCACTACAAGTGTCCAAATCTCCAAGTTTGTCATCTACCACATCATCTGTCATGTTGGGATCCCCTCAGTCACCTTCACTAATCATGACACACTATTTGAGAACCAATACATGAGGGATTTTTGTGACTAATTATTTATCCACCACTGCTTTTCTAGTCCATATTTTCCCCAAGGAAATGACCAAGCTGAGGCAACCAAAAAAACCACTCTGAAGATCCTTAAAAAGGCTGTTAACAATTTTGGTTGTGACTCGCACCTCCAAATCAACCCCGCCCTTTGGGCATATTGCACTTCATACCATAATTCCATAGGCATAACCCCATACTCCCTTGTATATGGTGCAAAATTTTCCTTACCAATTGAGGTCGAGTTGTCATCACTACACGTTTCACTCAAGAACTTGGTCACAAATGAAGACTACCATGTAGCACGCCTCACACAACTAGATTTTCTTGATGATAAGAGACAACAAACATATGATCACCTGGTTGTATATTAGAACAAACTTAATAGAAGTTACAACAAGAAAATCCACCCATGACAGTTCCAAATGGGGGATTTAGTCCTCAAGGGAAATTAGAAGGTACAACATGACAGAGAAAAGAAAGGCAAGTTTGAGGTAAATTAGCCTAGCCCTTATATTGTCACATCATGTTTTGGCTTAGGAGTGTATAAGTTATCTACACTATAAGGGGAACCTCTAAATGATCTAATCAACATCATCCATCTAAAAAGGTTCTATGCCTAAGTCATGCAGTGTACCCCACTTATTTGAAATAATCAATAAAAAATATGAAAAGTCCTAAAAAAAAAAAGAAAAGAAAAAAAGTAAAGATAAATAAGCATCCAATGGTGAAAAATTGGTAATCAAGTGCCTTAGATGAGTATGTGTAGTAAAAACCTGGAAACATGTATCACACATAATGGACCATACTATTATCTATCAAAATCCCATTCCCCCCACATCTACCCACTCACATCAACTCATCCATCGATTCCTTCCAAAATTACACATAACAAACCCATATTCCCTAGGCGTCACATTATCATATGTGCACGTTGAGATTTGTACTACCATCCCAATTCCTAAGCTTTACACATATTAGTTGTATATATTAGTCTCTTAGTTGTATAATAGTGTCAGTTCAACCTTTTCTTCAGTCTCATTATGCTTATCCCCACTCTAGGCCAGTTGTCGAGTGTGTCTCAGATCCTTTGTTCCACCAACCTAATGCTTTAACAAGTCCTTTGGAGGAGATTATCTATCATCTTGTTTGTCCTTGATACCTCTTTTGTCATAAAAAAATGAATTTTCAGTCATACCCCATCAATAGGTCCTTGTAGAATGCATCTTTCCTCATGTTAGACCTCGTCAAGTCATCTTTCAGTTAGTAAATATCTTTGGCAAAGGACATCTTTTGGATTTTGGATTTTCATTTTGGTCTTGGATTTTCATTTTTTGGTTCTTGGTTATCTTTTTTTTCAGTCTCCTTGGTTGTTTTTCTCCTCAAAGTTTCCATGACCCTTTATATCATGGTATGTTGCAAATGGAAGAACCTAGTACAAGGATTTGGTCTTTTCTATTGTAAGTCAGTAAGATATAACTCTTGCATTTTCAACTTGTAATCCTTTGTGGTTGCATGGTGCACTTGGGAAATATCACTTGATTGTGGGTTCCCTAGCATCGTATCCACCCTAGTTCTTTGTGAGTCAGTTGTGATGCTAGGTTAATCCTTGTGTGTTTGTTGAGTTAGTCCCATGCAACGTTCGTGACAGGGCATTGGGTTCCTAGTAACCTCGGCTAGTCATTGATATTGCTACATAAAAATAAGTGCTCACTACATGGTGGTATTTTGTCATGGAATACCCCTTTCTCAAGCTTTAAAACCATCAATAATTTCCCCATCCAATCCCTCATCTTTTCCCCTAACTTCCCCAATCCAATTTTTGTCCCTTCCCTAATCCATGGACTAGGATTGTGCAAATGTTCCCCCCATTCCCTATGCCTAGCTAGGCTTTTGTATGGGTGGTCCTATTGAGCATTTTGTATTCTACTATATTACAATATGCATACCCACCTCACACATCTATCATACACATCATTTTCATTCAATCATCATTGCACTTGCACTCCAATCAAGTCACACTCAACACATACATAGATGCATTTCACATAACATTAGCATTTCATCTTAATGTAGGTCCAATTGCATTATCATCATTATCCATCTCACAACCCTTAAGTTGCATTTACCACCTAACTCTCATTTTAGTGGCATTTCATTTTAGTTGCATCTCATTTTATTTTATCAAGTCCATTCATTTTAAGTTACATTTCATTTCATTTCATCAAGTAAATTCACTTTAGTTTCATTTCGTGTAGTTCATCATTAATATTATTTTCATTTCATTTTAGTTCATCATTAATAACCTCTTTAAATTTGCATTACATTCAATAAGTGCATTATCATTCATTTGGTTCTCCATTTTATTGAATTATTCATTAACCCAGTAGTTTATATCATCATTAATTACATTAATTCATTAGTCCATTAGTTGCATTATCCATTAGTAAGCATTTGATAGCATTATCATTTTAATCATCCTTGCATTTAATTGCATTATTACTTAGTTCATTCATTAATTATATTATCATTATAGTCCAATTAATTCATTATAATTTA